>JAFEMH010002824.1:0-309914 GCA_022495995.1 Adenophora triphylla var. japonica | reverse complement strand
GAAGAAAATAAATTACAAATAAAGATTACAGGTAACGAAATATATAAGCGTAACGAAATATAAGCTGGAAATGAAGAAATAAGATGGCGGCAATAAATCGGTTGTGCACGAGCCACACGATGAATCGTCTCCTTAAGACTTATTCGTCCCCTCACCAATAGTGCTTGGTGCCTTGGACGCGAGTCTCCCGGGATAGAACGTGCGGACCGGGGGCACTTTGCACCTAAAGTTCCCGGCGAATTGGCAGTGTGCCTAGACAGTATCACCACAATGCAGTATGCAAGGAGGCCAAACGAAGATTGAACAATATGCAGCAAAGAGAGAGTGAGAGCAGTTGCAGGAAAAATTGGTGTGTAAAATGGTTTGTGAAGACTCCATTTTATAGCTGCCTTGAATCGAAACTGCCAATCAACCATAATCACGAAATTATTACAGTAATAATTTCGTATTTAATTTTGATATGGCTGTTACATGGAGGAAATTAAAATCGAAAATTATTACAGTCATAATTTCGACATTAACTCCGTTTGATTCTGATGGGTAAATGGGAGTAAATTAAATTTTGAAATCAAAAATTCAAAATTTTAGCAAAAGGTGGGCTTGCGCGAATAGGCCATTTCGGAGCTATATTCGTGTCCGCAGGACGCGTACGCACATGAGTTCGGTAGCTCCAAGCCTATTTTGGACCATGATTTGCACCCCCTCCCTGCGCACCCGTGCGCGAGAGAGAGCCTCTATGCCACACACAATTACTCCTTACATAAAGTGTAGTAGTATTTAAACTATCTAACTTTCACATTCCCATTCAATGTGGGATATCTTCTTTTTCCCACTTCCAACCCATCATCTTTGAGCCTTAATATTTCATTCATCCATCAACCATCTTGGACAAATAAATATTCGATTTTAATGTTCTCATGGAGTAGAATACAAATACATAATCAATTTGGTCATTTAACAAATAACCCATTTAGGAAATAATCTCAAATTTCCTTCACACCCACTATTTTTTCCAACAATTTCTCCCTTGATTCTCTTCCACATGAATATGATCTCCATCAGGAGTAATACTAGCGGTGAGTCCATTATCCATTGGGATTTCAAGCGAAACGAAATTTCAGGCAAACATATGTTTCAAGCTATTTAAGCGAACAAAATTTTCAAGCGGAAAGAATTTTCAGGCGGACAGATTTTTCAGGCTATTCAATGGGTGTTTTTGAATCGTTCTCGGCAATGGAATCAAACTGATGATGCCAAAAACGTTCGGATCAGCCCAAATCCGGCGAGGTTGTATTCGGCGATTGAATAGCTCGAAAGATGAACAAACACGTAAACTTAGCAATGGCTTCACCGGCGAAGGCCCTCCCGGCGTGAGAGTAAGTATTGGTATTTAGAGAGAGAAATCAATTGACAAGAGTTTAGTGGTCAAAAGATATGTTACCAAAATAATGTGAATTATGGCTTGTATATATAGGCATAATAATATATAATCCTTTATTGGATAGGAATGCATGGAGATAAGATTTTATTCCAAGGAGGATTATAAGCTGTTCGATCCTTGTTGGATGAGAATTCGTGGTGAGATAAGGTTATATTTCTAAGAGGATTATAGCTGCTCACGGTCCTTATTTGAGTAGGATTGGATAAATAATATTACGCTCGTGCGTGAGGAATCTTCCTCGGCTTGTATTGCTTTGTCGGCTTAGATTACGCCGAAGAGGAGAGGTGGATAATGGGAAAACCCATTTCAACTTTGTTGATAGCCGAGGAGGGGCTCCTCGTCTTTGGAGGAAGGCCTTGGGAGATGCCTTGCTCGGCATTGAAGATTATGCCTCATCGGCATTCGGTTTTGTTTGGGCCTTGAGTCGTTTATACGCTACGGTATGCCTAGGTCGACATAGTGGGAATGACGAGGAGACCGGATGAGAAAAGGTAGGGAAGACCCACTTTCTTTGTCGTAATTGAGACTTATATGGATTACATTTTGGGTCCAATCCATCGGGTCTTGCCGACCAGGATCCACGTTTGTACCTCGGTTTATATCGTTCAATATAAAGTTTTTTTTATTGACTAGTTATAACAACCGCATTTTATATTTTATGTGCCGAATGAAATACCAATAATTCATCTTTACGGTATCTTCATTTTATATTACTTTTGTACCTTTATCTGTATATGACTATAATTATCGCAAGGAGACTCTTACTCATTTGCAGTATCTTCATTTTATATTACTTTTCTTCATAACCATTAGTTGTGTCTTAAACTCTAAAAAATAAACAAAATATATTGGCTTGATTTACCTACAATGTCTATAGTTCAAATCTTTTTTTTTATTATTTTATATCCAAGTGAAAATAAAATCAATAATAAGAGGGAAAAAATGCAATTAGACCAAATGAAAAAGTGATACTCCCTCTCTCCTAAAATAATTGATAAAAAAAAATTTACTTTTAATAAAGAGCATAGTATTTAAAAAAAATTGGTCGTTCACTTTGAACAGAGGGAGTACATAATAAACAATTAAAATGCTTAATTTTCATTCATATAGATTTATGAGTTGGTCTTATAAAAAACTAGTTTTTTCTTAAGATAAGGAAAAACGTGTTTTCAAAATAAACGGTGGCAATTTTGTAATTACTGGCAACCACGTTCAAAATAAACGGTGGCATTTTTGTAATTACTGGCAACCATGATAAATGCCAGTGTTAATATTACAAATGACCAGTGATTTCATACTGGCATTTTATAAACATGAAACTGGCACTTTTTACACGGGCACTTTTAAATACATGAACTGGCACTCTTCACACTGGCACTCTGTTACACTAACATTTGGCACTTTGTTACACCGATATTTTCTTTGGCTCTCAAAAATACAAGCACCGGCATTCAAAAATACATGGGTGGCATTTGAAAACACATTTACCTTGGCACTCAAAAATGCATATGCGGCACTCAAAAACAACGATAATTATTATTGTTGATATTCAAAAAAACATGAACCGGCATTCAAAAACATGGATGGCATTCAAAATTACAAGAAGCTGGCATTCAAAAAATACATTGACACTCGATTACACACTTACTCGGCACTCCATTATACACTAACGGCACTCCAAAATACATAGGCGGCACTCCAAAACACATACACTGGCTTCTAATTACCCAGTCCACCAATGCATGAACTGGCATTCAAAAAACCTTGGACTGGCATTTGAAAATACATACACTGGCACTCAAATCCTGGAAGTGGAAGCCAACCCGTCTTCACGAATTTCACAAGAGCAAAGTAATCAGTCATCAAACAACGTATGCACATTACACACAGAGTCTACATTTTCACAATTTATCATTTCTCATCACCTGAAATGATTGATTAATTACCTTCTCGAGCTGAAGATTTTTGCGGCGATTGGTGAGGAGGAGGTTGAGATCGGTGATGGCTTTAGGGACGATGGATGGTTGGTCGTTGATTGGAAAGTGTGGGCGTTGATTGGAATTGGGTGAAGATTTGGTTGGTGAAGAAGGCCGCCGGTGGTGAAGGTTAGGTTAGGGAGGAGATTGGCCGGAGGGAGAGGGTAGGTGGTGAAGACGCCATTGGCGATTTTGAGAGGGAGAGCTCACGCCATTAACGTTTTTGAGAGAGATTGAGAGAAGAGCCCCGATTGAGAGGCGATTTGAGAGAGGATTGGGTTAGGGCGCCATTGGAGAGGGAGAGCTCGAGCTCGAGGAAGACGATTTTTGGCCAACAATGGCTGTGCGTCTCCTTTGCGTTTAGTGTGAGAAAATGAGAGAGAGAGAGAGACGGTTTAAGTAATTTTAAAACACGTTTTTGTTAAGTTAACAAAAACGCGTTTTATAAGTTTTGACTAGATTTATAGTATTCTAGAAGAAATAAAGGTATATTAACATTTTCAGAAAGTAGTTTAAGACTTGTATGATTAGGTAGGTTTCGATTTTATATTTATTTGTTTTTTTTATTAAATATTATAAAATTGTTTACTCAACATCGAATTACAACACAGAGAAAACAATATTTCAAAGAAAGGCTAATCATTACTCCCCGTCCCATAATACCTTACCCGGTTAATACGAACTCAGTTCAACCAAGTTCAACTTTGACCAAACTTTAATATCAATTTACTTATCATAATAAAAATCTAAAAATTGTTATTCATAAAATAATCAAATGATTTATTAATAGCAATTATTAAAATTTCATTAGAATGAATAGATTGATATTAAAGTTTGATCAAAGTCGGCGTCGGTTGATTTGCTACTATTCAAAATGGGGAAGCTTTTATGGGACGAAGGGAGTACTTCTTATGTTTCAAAATGAATGATTTTTTTTTTAATTTTAATTTTAAGCAAAAAAAAATTTCTTTTAATTGATCATTTATTTTGAAACATAATTTACTATGGCCAAAATCTCACAAAAAATCAGTTTTTCCTGAACAATAGGAAAAACGGGTTTTGAAATAACGCGCGCTTGTGCGATTGCCGTAGTCTTCCACTTTCTTCATATCGGCTCTCCCGCTCCGTCACTGCAACACGCCAACTCCGTCGTCGTGAAGCTCCTTGTCGCCAAGCTATTTCATACGCCAATGTCAATCAATTTACTGTATCCAGAAAATTGTTCAATATGATCACTAAATTGATGTGTAATCAATTTTGTTCTTCTCAATTCTTTCTGTGTCCTAGCACGACACACATCATTGGCCAATATGTGATGGGTAGACAAAGGCCATTCTATTTTGATTTTCCTTTCCTTAATTTATGTTAGGGCCAAAAAGAATTTTGAGGTTGGGTGGGTTGAATTGGAGTTTTTTATTATTAAGTTTACACATCTAAAAGTGTCGGTGTTAATGTAAAATAGTGTCGGTGTTAATGTAAAATAGTGTCAGTGCCAGTGTAAAAAAGTGTCAGTGTTAGTGTTACAAAGTGCCGGTGTTAGTGAAACAAAGTGCCGATGTTAGTGTAAAACAAGTGCCAGTGTTAGTTTAACAAAGTGTCAGTGTTAGTGTAACAAAGTGTCAATGTTAGTGTAACAAAGTGCCAGTGTTAGTTTATAAACTGACACTTAATATACATCTTACCGGCACTTTTTTACACTGGCACTTTGTTACACTAACACTGACACTTTGTTAAACTGACACTGACACTTTTTACACTGGCACTTTGTTACACATACACTGGCACTTTGTTAAACTGGTACTGGCACTTTTTTATACTGGCACTTTGTTACACATGCACTGGCACTTTGTCACACTGGCACTTTGTTAAACTGGCACTGACAAAAATGAGAAAAACAAAACACGTTTTTCTTAAGTGCCAGAAAAAATACATTTTTTATAAGACCAATTCTGTACTATGAGATTTATATTTTCATTTAAACACACACACACACACACACACACACACACACACACACACACATATATATATATATATATATATATATATATATATATATATATATATATATATATATATATATATATATATATACTCTTTCAAATCTCACAATAAATGGGACTATGGCTAAATGTATATTTTCGGCATAATTTCTATTATATTCATCATAAAACTAATATCTAATATTAATCTTGATCAAGAAGAGTAAGCTTTAGCGGAAACCTATTTCTCCGTAAGTTATAAAAAGCCCACTTTCTTCCTTAAAAATATCAAGTTTAGACCTTAAAACATTGAGTTTAGGCCTTAAAATATCTAGAAAATAAAATAGTGAGTTTAGGCGTTAAAACAGTGAGTTTAAGCTAGAAAATAAAATAGTGAGTTTAGGCCTTAAAACAGTGAGTTTAGTCTTTAAAACACCAAGTCGATATATTTAAAAACAGAATTTTTTATAACTTACGGAGAAACAGGTTTTCTTCAAAAATTTCTAGATCAAGAATTAAAAAATATTTTGGAACAGAGGTAGTAATTATAATGGCTTATTCATTTTGAGAGTCTTTCACACACACACACCAACAATATGATATATATATATATATATATATATATATATATATATATATATATATATATATATATATATATATATATATATATTTATATATATATATATATATATATATATATATATATATATATATATATATATATATATATATATATATATATATATATTTTGTTATAACAGAGTTGTAGAATACAGTATCTTAAAATAATAACCCCAAAATTACCTTTTCCTATTACTGCACAAATTAATCATTCATTTATATATATATATATATCAGAAAATTTTGGGGGAAACCTATTTCTCCATAAATTATAAAAAGTCTTGTTTTTAAATATATCAACTTGGTGTTTTAAAGCCTAAACTCACTGTTTTAAAGTGGACTTTTTATAACTTATGGAGAAACAGGTTTTCCCTAAAACCTACTATATATATATATATATATATATAGTAAAAATGCTATAAATCATTTCTACTGTCAATAGCCCGTTACAATAGGATCATATTTTCACTAACATGTAATCCAAGATCAAGAACCCAAAAATCAATGAATGATGGTAGTTACAGGGTACTATTTCAAGTGTTAAAAAAAAAAAAAAAAAAAAAAAAAAAAAAAAAAAAAAAACCCAAAATCAAAGGAAATGGCGGACACAATGGGTACAATAGGATCATATTTTCACTAACCTGTGTAAAGGAAATGTTGAATGCCCACACACAAAAAAAAAAAATCATTCTTTTTTATTTTTCATTAATTCTTAAAAAAAAACATACATACTTCATCTCCTCCTACTGATCTTATACCTATCCAATCCAAGTCTTGGTTGACTCTTGTAAAATTCTGGTCTTTCTCCATCTCCAGTTCCGTCTTCCCCTCTGCAAATCAACCTCCTCTTGAATTCTTCTGGCATATCCCCGATCACTAACTCCTCGAGGGTTGAAATGAATTTCAGTTCCTCAGGAAGCATATCTAACTTTGAGCATCTCGAAATCCATAACTCCTTGAGATTGGGCATGGCACCTTCTTTAACACACCACTTCTCCAAGTTTTCCAGGTTAAGTAAAGTCAAAACCTTAAGTTTGGGAAAACCAGTTGAAGAACAAGTCATTTCCTTTCCCTTCAATTTCCCATCTGCTAATATGAGGTACTCTAGGTTTGAGAGTTTCTCCAGTGTCGGCATAGGGTCTTCTTCTACCTCAAATTCTCTCAAACCTAATAAAGTGAGGCGACTAAAGTTGGAAAATTCAGGTAATAACTTACCTGTCACCCCTTCTATCCTCAACTTATGCAAAATTTCTTCACAACATTCAGGAATTTGTCCTCTTAAAACATCCGAGTACATCTCTACCTTTGGATTGTCCAGTTCAATTTCAAGTGATGACTGCCACAACCGATCCAAATTCACTTTATTCATGAATTCCTTCATCTTCTTACCATCATCCTCACTTGAGATACAAATCGTCCATTCTAATCTTCTAAGATTGGTGATATGAATGGCATCTTCCATCTCGCACGTCATTGAATCAAGATTTACTAGCGTCTCTAACTTGGTCAATCCATCAAGTCTCAGTCTGGAAAATTTTGGGGTCACCTTATAACTCAGAGGAAGAAATAGATGCTTCAATCCTTTCAATTTTCTTAGAGCAAGATTTGGTATCCTATAGTCATCACCTATATTATATGCTCGCATATCTAGAGTTTGCAAGTATATAAAGTCATATATGGATGATGGAAGGCATACTATACGACACCGGTTAAGGCTCAAGTATCTAAGGTGGATGAGCTCATTGGTAATATCTTCCTCCCCAATTGAGGTTTTATAAAAGCTTAGTACTCTCAGCAAATTCAACTTCTTCAATTTGGATAATTTCCTCGCACGTCCATCTTTGAACATAAGCGACCTCACATGCCCAGTTGCATTATGTTTATCATCCTGAACAATGAAATCATGTTCCCTGCTGGAAAGATACAAGACTTGCCTAGGAGGTAACTTCGTATCATTCCTTGAAAAAGAGGAATGAAATACCAAGACTTCATCTTTACGACCACGATAGTCATGGACCTCGAGATAATCTTCCTTTTTAACTATTGACAAACATAATTTTCTCGTTAGATCATGAAGCCAACAAAACTTGTACCTCCTCTTAGTGTTAGGATGCGCCTCATCTAATTTTGCTTCAATCATGCATCTTCCCACTAATTCACCCAAATATCTCTCAGCTACATCCATATTTGTTTCTCCTACTTGTCTGTCCTTTGACAATATCATGCCTTCAGCATCCCATAACATGTACAACGTCTCCACCTCTATCTCCTCGTCCTCAAGAAGACTTGCCATGTAAAGAAAGCATGGCCTTAGCTTGTATGGTAACTCCTTGTAACTAAATAATAACTCTTCCTCCACTTCGCCATTGAATTGTTGATACACCTCTCCACCTCTACCTCCACCCCATGTTCTGCTTTCGTAAAATCTTTCCCACTCACGTAGGCTGTATTTTGTAACTAAAACCCCCCGGAGAACACACACAGCTAGGGGATTACCTCTACACCAAGCAATCATTTTCCTTCCCAGCTCTTCCTTCCTTTTCTCTATTTCAGGATCTACAAGGAAAAAAAGGAAAAAAGGAAATAAAAAAACATACATTAACAGAGATATAATTATGATTACATAATTTTATAAATAATAATGAGTACATACTTTATTAATGTAGGGAAAGTCATTATTTTCCTCCCATGTCAATTACCAGGTTCTATTTCTCACGCACAAGCAAGATGTCATAAGATCAGTAAGGGTGCTTAAGTATTTAAGACACACAGCTAGGGGATTACCTCTACACCAAGCAATCCAAAGTTAACGAATTGAAAAAAAAAAAAACTGGTGAAGCAACGTAATATTTATACTTGATTCTTATAATCATAATTAACTAACCTCTGTCTGTGCCTATTCTCTTCTGACATAGCTCCCAGCCCTCATCTTCGCTTAAGCACTTCAAAGAGTAGCAAAATCCCTTATCTGCAACATCCTTGATCCGAGTGGTAAGCAGTACTTTGCTGCCCGTGCTTTCATCAACTAAGCCGCAATTCAGGCTTTCCCAATCAACTACGGACCAAATGTCGTCAATAATGATCAAACACCTTTTCTCTACTTGTACTCTTTGAAGTGATTCAATTACATCCCCCTGAGTCATGCTCTTCATCTCTTCCTCCTTCGCATGAGAAAGTTGTTGTAGTATATGTTTCAAAATTTCTTCCGCTCGACATTGTTCGCTCACACAAACAAAAGCGAAACATTGAAAATGGCTCAACACTTTCTCGTCTTTATACACTTTCCGAGCAAGTGTGGTCTTCCCTAAACCACCCATTCCATAAATGGAAATGACCCGAAACTCATTTTCTTCGTGATCAACCAGATATGACACCAATTTATTGATGTCTTCCTCCCTCCCAACGAATTCTTTTTCATTGAGTCGAGAAAGATCTTGTACTTTGTACGGTCTTCTTGAATCCAAGGAGCTGGCGTCCGCATCTCCACTTTGGCTGTTGATAAAGTCACTGATTTTGATTGTGATCTTCTCAATAGCCTTGCAAACTTTTGGACGAAATAAACGTTCTCTGATACGTTCTCTGATGCCAGTTTGCTTGTTTACAACCCGGATGACATACATTTCAATGGAATCGATCAGCTGATCAGCCAAATCTATGATTTCTTTGGTACGTTTATCCTTCCTAACGTGCGCGTATTCTAACAAATCTTCCATCTCTTTTAGCACTTTTACAAGCTCATCGACTACACCTTCCAGAGCCTGCAGATACTCCATTTCCTGGACCAACAAATCATGAAGCCTTCCAATCACAAAGGAGTAAAGGGTTTCTCCTTCCATTTCAAAAATACTTGAGATCTAGCAGATAGATGTGGAGAGAGGGATTTAAAGTAATAAAAGGAATGACGGGTGAAAGAAGAAGAAGGGTGAGATCTAGCAGATAGATGTGGAAAGAGGAAGGGTGAGAGATTTTTTGATTCAAAGGTGAAAGAAGAAGAAGGGTGAAAGTAATAAAAGGACTGACGGGTGAAAGAAGAAGAAGGGTGAGAGATTTTTTGATTCAAAGGTGAAATGGATAGTAAGTAGATGGGAATGAATGAAGTTGACTACATATACAAAGTCTTTTCTTACTTTGGAGTACTCTAGCATGGACCCCAGATAAGAAAAAAAAGACATGTTCATCCGTAATGGGCGGAGAGAGTAAATCTTTAAATATGATTTTGTTGAATTCTACAACATGTGCTCATGTCAGCTCAATTGTACCCTATTTGTCTTTTTGCGTGGTTTCTCTTCTTCTTCTTATTAATTTTTGGCCAATCCATTTATGAGGATTGGTGGGGGTAGGTGACCTCTATACCGTCTAGTCTATAGTATAAATCATACCATGGGTGAACAGTACTATGAACAGTGTCGAATGTTAAATTTTTCATTTTGCCCTCACTAAGTTGTTCCTTTTCCATTTTGCCCTTAAAAAAAAAAAAAAAAAAAAAAGCACGTGTCATCGGACACGGGCTTTTACTAGTTTATGAACAATAATAAGATGGTAGCTGGTGGTCCAGGATTAGTCCGACGAATCTGGAAATCTGGATATCTAAAAAAAAAAACAATAATAATTGATACAGCTCATCAATAGTAATTGAACAATATTATTGTACCATATTTGTCTTATTGGTTAAATCAAACCAGCCTACTCCAACATGTGCTCATGCCAGCCTACCCCACCAATTTGCAATTTTAGTTAATTTTTTTTAATTTTTTTTTTATAAGTAAAAATATTTGAGATGTTAGTTAATAATGATTTTTTTTAAAAGTTATATAAAAAAAGTTAAGAATTTTTTAAAAAATGAAAGTATATAATAGAAAAAGAGAGATAAACAATAGCATTTACTTTTTTAATTTTTTTTTGAATAAATAAAATTATTTGAGATGTTATTTAGTAGGGAATTTTTTCACAAAGAGTTATATAAAAAAAGTTAATAATTTTTAAAGAAATGAATGTACATAATAGAAAAAAGGAGGGGGTGGACAATAGCATTTACATTTTTAATTTTGTAATTTTTTTTTTTGAATAAATAAAACTATTTGAGATGTTATTTAGTAGAGAATTTTTTTACAAAAAGTTATATAAAAAAGTTAATATTTTTTAAAGAAATGAAAGTATATAATAGAAAAAAGAGGGACGGACAATAGCATTTACTTTTTTAATTTTTATTTTTTTTGTGAATAAATAAAACTATTTGAGATGTTATTTATTAGGGAAATTTTTCATAAAAAAAGTTATATAAAAAAGTTAGTAATTTTTAAAGAAATGAAAGTATATTATAGAAAAAAAGAGGGACGGACAATAGCATTTACTTTTTAATTTTTTTTTTTGAATAAATAAAACTATTTGAGATGTTATTTAGTATGGAATTTTTTTACAAAAAAATATATAAAAAAAAGTTAATAATTTTTAAAGAAATGAAAGTATATAATAGAAAAAAAGAGGGACGGATAATAGCATTTACCTTTTTAATTTTTTTAATATTTTTTTGAATAAATAAAACTATTTGAGATGTTATTTAGTAGGGAAATTTTTTACAAAAACTTATGTAAAAAAATTAATATTTTTTAAAGAAATAAAAGTATATAATAGAAAAAGAGAGGGACGGACAATAGCATTTACTTTTTAAATTTTTTTGAATAAATAAAACTATTTGAGATGTTATTTAGTAGATTATTAATATGCAATCAATTTCCATTTTCCTAAAATGGAACCCAATGAAATTCTTGATCAAAATTCGATCAAATCTCACTTTTACAAAACCAAAATTTCAACAAAGATGAAATGGATAGTAAGTAGATGGGAATGAATCAAGTTGACTACATATACAAAGTCTTTTTTTTTTTTTACTTTTCCTCATGTGGACCACATGGGCGGATACTAGTAGATGGGAATGCGCGTATTCTTTTGGCGTACTCTAGCATGCATGGACCCCATAAGAAAAAAAAGACATGTTCATCCGTAATGGGCGGAGAGAGTAAATCTTTAAATATGACTTTGTTGAATTCCACTTTGGAGTGCCCATGCCAGCCTACTCCAACTTGCACTTAGATAATCGATAAATAAATAAAAAAAGACTTGGTTGATTCATCCTCATCTATTTGCAATGTTGTCATTGAATGTTTTTTTTGTTTTTTTTTTTTTTTTTTTTTGCAATGTACAATGCCCTCACTTTACTAACGGAGACGTCAATTTTATAACAGAATTTTGACACGTGATATCACATGACTAACAACCGTTATAAACTTAACTTTCCGTCAATTTTTTATTTTTTATTTACTTAACTTATCTATCTTCTTCCTTCATTTATACTATAAACTTGAAGTAAACTACTGCTCTCAAGGTTTTTAAAATGGAAGGAGGGACAATTTATTCCTTTGTCATTGGAAGGCTTCGTGATTTGTTGGCTGAAGAAAGGGTGTATCTGAAGGCTCTGGCAGGTCTAGTCCATCAGCTTGCAGAAATGCTAACAAAAATGGAATATTTGCTAGAATACGTACACGTTAGGAAGGATAAATGTACTGCAGAAATCATAGAGTTGGCTGATGAGTTGATTGATTGCATTGAAAAGTATGTCTTCCAAGTGGTGATTAAGCGCACAGGCATCAGAGAACGTTTGTCACATCCAAAAGTTCGCATGGCTATTGAGAAGGTCACAATCAAAATCAATGCTTCATTCATAGCCAAAGTGGAGATGCACATGCCACATCCTCAGATTTAAGACAACCATACAAAGTACAAGATCTTTCTCGATTCAATGAAAAAGATTTCGTTGGGAGGGAGAAAGACATCAATATGATACTAAGATACTTCGTAAGCAAGTCTTGTATTTTTCTCAGGAACATGATTTCATTGTTCCCGATAAACATAATGCAACTAGGCACGTCAAGTCGCTTATGTTCACAGGTGGACGTTCAGGGAAATTATCAAAGTTGAAGAAGCAGAATATGCTGAGAGTGCTAAGCAACAGCAATTGGGAAAGAAGAGATTACAAATGGTCTCATCCACCTTAGATGGATTTGGTCATTTTGGGCTATACATTTCCCAAAAGTGACAGTTTTGAGGAAAATAAGCAATAATTTCAGATTTTAGTAATACAAATTTGATCATGGAACCATGTATAACACTTATCAAACAACAATGTCTCCTGTCAACTTATAAAGCCTATTCCTCAGCTACTCTAAAGGGTTTATGAATGTAAGTTCCAAATCGGATATAGGTATGTTCAGGACTTGTGTTTGTTCTTCAATCAGCTACCATCTGCAGCCTATCAACGAAAGTTATTGGAACCTATCAACAGCCATATAATACATTAATTCATAGCCGCAAAAAAAAAAAAAAAAAAAAAAAAAAAACCTGGGATGTTATAGTACCTCTTCTATGTGATATACTTTTCTTGAAGCACGGACAATCATCTCCATCTGAAAAGCATATCCTTTACTAACACAAGAGCTTATGATGTCTTCTAGCACCGATATTCTGTAATGCCTTTTGAAACCAAAGCATTGAGTATCAGCTTCATGAAATTTAAGGTGATTGAAAGAACAACTTAATACCCTAAATGATGTACCGGAAAGATCCTGTTAAATCTGACACACCCGGTCAAAGAAGTGTGTGAACGAGTACATTGGCCCCTCAACTAGTTAATTTCCGCATAAGATTCCAACCATGAACACCAACGCCTTTAACATAACGAGTTCCGGTGACAATGCTTGCACCGGTCTCCATCTGTTTCCTAGAACCACGGGACTTCAGTTAATAGGTGACATGTGTAGACTGAAGAATAAGCTCAACGGGAACATCTCTTACTTGATAAAACCTGGCATGTACTTCGGCTGCGTGAGCAGAATAATAAAAACAAAGCATAAAGACACTTAATTAGATGGAAAACAAGCAGAGAAGTGTAATGAAAAGAGCTATGCAACTGCATACTCCCTCCATCAAATAAATGTCACACCTTGAATTTTTGGTCAAATTGATTGATCTTTGACCAAGAAGGTATGCAAATCTAATTATCTTCATGTTATTCTAAAAGTGGTTATTGATGCACCAACAGAAACAATATCAGTAACTATTTTATAGAATTTCATGAAGATAAGCAATTTTTCATAAAATATTGGTCAAAGTTCAATAAAGTTCATGGATGCTGTCTCTAGGTACATAAATTCACTTCATATTTCCTGGATATTATATATCAGCACGCACCACAACACATTATAATACTTGCATTGGCTTAGGAAATACTCCCTCCGTATCATATAAGATTTCACTTTTGCCATTTTGGGTGTCCCATATAAGATTTCACTTTCCTAAAATGGCAAAGAATCTTTACTATTTCTCCCTTACTATTTCTCCTACTCATTTTCCCTCCTACTTTACTTTTATACTCACAACACCAATCAACTTACTATTCCTTACCCCACCTTCTCTCTCCTATCTTACTTTTCATACTCACAACACTTACACATTTTCTTAATTCCCGTGCAAAACTCATTTGTGAAATCTTATATGGGACGGAGGGAGTATACAATATCGGAGAGCAGGGATACTTTAATCTTATGGCTCAAACATGTGTGATACACATATCCATATTCCAATTTGTTTCTTTTAAGGAATATAATATGATTGATAGTATACCTCCAAAGTTTACCATTTGATTACTTCAACTAATGTTCAAGAAAAGATTCCTCTAAATAAGGTTTCCAAGAAATATAATTAAAGTTGGATGATATATTCCAAATTAAACCACTTACATGGTGAGATACATCAGCATCCATAATAATAACAAAGTTGCCCGAAGCATGCTTCAAGCCTCGAACATATGCAGTCCCTGCAGAATATAACATCAACACCAAGTTGTAGCTCTAAACTAAAAGGTAACAATAATGGAAAAGAAAATATCTATTCCAAGCTTCTTAGGTCTAGCCCTTGCTGTCATAAGGAAAGAACAACAGATAGTGTACAAGGAAAAGAAAGAAAAAAATACATGATTTCAATACATGTTGTCACATCTGAAAGGCCCTTGCTTGGTATGTAGATGATCAAACAGCTATGGTATTGGCTTAGCTGTCAGATGCTAGTTTGATTTGTGCAGCGGAATAAAAGTGATTTGAAATAATGGTAGGACAACAAACACAAAGAGATAATGCAAGTGTGTGAATGTGATTGCAAAAATGTAATAACTCAGAGAATTTAAAGTGGTTCAGAGTTCACTCCTCCTACATCCACCCTCACTGTCAAACTTGACAAGTGAGATCAATTTTATTATAATCTTTAATCAACAAAAATTACAAATGATTGATTTAGGCAAGTTCCTTGAACTTCCTCTTCCTAATTAGTACGATAACTAGGGATACACTTAAAGTACAGTCTTAAGTGCTTTTACAACTTGAAGTACGGTCTCAAGATTTTACAAAATAACTAATACACTCAAAGTACGGTCTTGAGTGATTACAACCGATTCTACACCTAAAGTACAGTCTTAGGTTTGGGGTTTGTGAATTAACACACCGGGGTTGTTTTTGTTGGTGAAGAGGTTTAGGGGTGAAGGTTTTGGTTTGGAACGGGGTTTTAAAGGTGAGGATTGGTGTGTGTGTGTGTGGATTACTGTGAGGTGTGTGTGGGTGTTTGGAAAGGGTTTTTGACTGGGAAAATGAGTATTTTTCAGTGGTTTTGTTAGAGGAAGAGATCCTCTATTTATACCCTTCAATGTAGCCGTTGAATATGACCGCTGGGCAGCCTACATTAATGAGCTTTGGCTGGTCTTTGTCCCACTTGTCCACACGCAGGTCTTCATGAGCCGTCTTGAGTTGTGAGCTTGAACCGAGAGCTTCTAGAAGGTCTTCGGGTCTTCATTGATGGACTTGATAGGTGAAGATGCGGGATCTAACTTGGTTGAGTTTGTGGTAACATGGTGTGAGACAGAGATGGCTGTCCGAGGACCGAAGTCATAGCCTGTCGAGATCATGGCAATGCTTAGCTATCGAGAGAGGATCTCTAATAAGGACTCGAGATGCACTTGATGATCTTGATGACTTAGAGAGTGACTATGATTCATGTTTTTGATTGATTGTAAACATTGTATAAGGAAGAATCATAACTGTCAGACTCATAGTTTGCCAAAGTGAAGAGTTATGACAGATAACATCTTTTGATATAAACCCTGTTCTATATATATATTCCTTTATCAAAACCAACTAACTAAGACATTGATCAAAGTTAGGTCCTAACAATTTCCCTTTTTGGTAAAGGAAGATTTATTTAGAACAAGTTTTCACAGTTTGATAAGAGAAATAATAAAAGAAGTAATCCAAGGAATCATATCAGGCAGAGGTAATCAAACTTAGATTGAATACTTGGAATTAATCTCAGGATGAGAAGAGTTCACAAAATACTGTCATACAAACTGAGGCAAACAAAACATATTGTCTTTAACAAAAAATGTTCCATAACAAATACAATTATTCATCGCCAATTGATCATAGAATTCATCTCTTTCTTTGTCTGGTGATAGAATCCGATTTCTTTCATCCTCTAGCTCTCTTCTCATTTCAGGCTCAACTCCTCCGTAGAAGAACTCATTGTTCCATTCCTGTGACATCCTTTCATCATACTTGAAGAATTTGTCTTCCTTTGACTTCAGTTGAGATCTTCTAAGGGTATTTGATCATTTCCGATTCTCATTGTGCCCCACAAATGTTTCTTCTTGTTCCTGGTTTTCTTGCTTCCGTACGGGCACACCGGATTGATCGGTTGTGACCGAACCGATACTTGAGCAACAGTGAAGGACCGAGTGAATTGGCTGAGGAGGATTGGAAACTGTAGGGGATGGAAATATTGTTGGAGAGTCTTGATCAAGGCTTGAGGGAGCATCATTATCACTATCATTATCATACCGCCGAGTCTCGAGGAAAGATCAATAACAGCTTCCGCTCGCTTTGACTGACAGCAATGGAAGATCTGAATTCTTTGATCTCAGGAATAGAGACCAAGTTTTTGAAATGAGAGTTCTCATTGGGTGAGGTGAAGTTAATAGGATCTACAGTGATGAAGGGTGAGAGGTATGGCTCAATTCCTGGATTAAGAGTTGGGGAAAAGATGTTGACAGTTTTGCTTAATAAAAGCATAATGGCACACTTTTGTTCAAACAGTGAAAGAAAAAGTGTTTTTGCAAGGTCAATGCACAGGGTGAATACTAAACCCTTTGGCATATACAAGCAAGAATTGAGTGATGGAGAGATGAGTTGGCTGAAAAGAATTTCCCAATCAAGAAGAGTATTGGGAGTGATGAACTTTGGGAAGGATGGGATTTGATGAACAAAGTTGGAGGTGGATGAGGTTCTTGACAGTTGCCATTTTTCATATGCAAAGAACACTAACCCTGCAAGGTTTCTTGCTACAACAATCAAACCATTTCTTGACAGTTCCCAGAATTTTGGATAGGTGAAGGGATTTGCTATTTCTGGGATGTGAGTTACATGGGGTAACCTTGTCCTTGCCGCTTTGATGGAAGACATAGAGAAATCAATTCCACACTGAGCATCCAAGGTTCCCTTTGGGAAGGAAGGATTGATTTGGATTTGGAGGAATAGGATGACTTGGGAACCGCTGAGGACCGTTAGGAATGGGATCACCGTCGATATGTCTTGACCTTGTCCACCAAGATTGGACTTTGTGGAGAGGCTTCAAAAGGTTCATTTTCAGTGAATTGGAGAAGGTGGCTTGGAAGGTGCAGAGGATTGGGTTGAAACAGTTGGGATTGGCTCAGAGGTTTGGCCAAGACTTTGATTTAGAGACCTGGAAGTGAATTGAGATTTAAGGAGATTCAAGGTCGCCCTTACTTCACTTTTTGCCAACCTTTTCTCAAGGATAGCTATCATAGCGTCCTCATTTTCTTGAGTTCCATCAAGCTCAAGACCTTTGCAAGCATTCACAATTGAGTCGCCTTTTGAGACAAGAATGGGATTAATCTCAACTCCAACCTTCTTGAGATTTTGAATGACCTTAGAAGTATTATCAAGATTCCCCCTTTCGGTTTCAACGGTTGGGGCGGGTGATCATTCACAGGTTCGCCCTCAGGAATGGAAGGGAAGGGATGGCTATCTACATTCACAGCTCGTCACCTTGGGGTTTCTAGATGACTCACCCGGTCCACTTCTTTTCCGCATTAACCTAAGTCCGAGTTCATCTAGGGCCACTACAGATTCTTCCTCACTCGTAAAGTCCTTAAGATACAAAAGAACACTTTTCAAGGTCGGGTTCCCATCCAACTCAATAGCCTCAATTGCTCTCGTGGATTTTAGCTAACTGTTGAGGTTGGGTAGAGGGGATATTCTCATCAATGTTCCCCCTTAAAGGTTGCTTATCTAAGGGCTCTTTGAGATTGAGGATAGCTTCAATGGCCGATTGATGTCCCGAGTTGGGGTGTGGATTTTGGGGAAATGGAAGGGGTAGATATTTTGGTTTTCTTTGATTTGGGGGCTTTCTTTTCAAGTTTTCTTTTCTTTGGTAATGATTTAGAAGGAATGGTTAAGGAAGATTGTACCTTTGATCCGGTAGCCGTCTCGACCGGGATGGGATAGCCGTCCGAGATTGCTTTCCTTTGTGAAGGGTTTTGGATAGGGCAAGAGCCGCCCGAAGCTCTTGAGGATCTATGTTAGCATCACCAAAGATCATCTTGATCCATAGTGTCAACCTCACGGCTATCAACATCTCCTCTTTCTTCAATATTCTTAGCATGGCCGTCGAGATGGTTCCTTCACCGTCGCCTATCGATCATCCTTGCTTTTGCTCTTTTTGCTAGGAGATACCACAGTTCTCTTGAGCACTCCAGTTTTCTTGACATTGGTTTTTACTCCTCTTTTCATTCTCCTACTAGTAGCCAAAGCTATCAAATCTTTCCAATGATTAAGCTTTATTCTTGTTTCTTCAAGCATTTTCTCTTGGGCTTCTTTGAAACTTTCAAGGCTCATATCCCCAGCCTTCATAACAATTCCCTTCTTTTGTTTCAATGAAAAGGTTCTTTCATTGAAACATCTTGTTTCTCGATGTACCTTTACCGTCTTCACCATTTCTTGGATAGAGCAGGTTTGAGCTTTGGAATTAGAACTTCAAGGATTCCACTCATGAATCTGAAGTTGTTCATCCTTCCACCTTGCTTCTTGAATTTGAGAGTAGAGGATGAGACAGCAAGTTGGAAATTATGGAGAAGGACAATGCACCAATTTGTATCCTTGGTCATCAGGCTGAGCATCTGCTTCCACTCATTTGATCCCATTTGGTCAAATGAGGATTGTTTGCCATCAATGGCTTTGTTGACCACATCCATCAATGTTGACTTGAAGATATCATCTTTGTTCTTCACCATAGCTTTGTCTTGAACAGACTTTGAAGTCGGTTACTTTAAGACCAAGAAATTTTTCATATACGCTTTTTAATCTTTCCGATCCTCTATCCCATATATTTTTCACAAAGATCTTCTTTATTTGGGATTCCATAGACATCACTAACCATATCTTGAGTGATAGTTATCTCTACATTTTCTATGGTGGCAGTTATTGAATTATCTTCATTGTTTCTTCTTCCTACCAAATAAATTTCTCTGCAGAGTTCTTCATAAATTGGGGGTTTAGCTCCCATAAAATCAAGTAATTCATTTACCTCAAGCAGTTCTTTGATGAGGATTCCAACTTCAGAGTCATAGAAGTTGGGTTTGATGAAGTAGCCATGAGCATCTGGGTACATTGCTTTTGGGTCTGCCATTGATGCTTTGAAAAAGAATTAGGGTTGGAGAAATACGATGGTAGATTGGAGAGGGAAAGAGAAGAAATTTAAACTGAGGGTTAAGGAAAAAGGAATTTTGGTGATTGCGAAAGAGAGAGAGAGACAAATGATTAGTGGTACGTGGGCTTTAATGAGCATTGGGGGTTACAAAGTTAAGTAACTGTTCATATGAACAATGGTTTTTACCCTTCCCCATGTTGAGACATTTATTCCCACAAAACACAAGAAGAACATTTTCTTTTTCAAGGAGATTTGCAGTGGAAGAGGCGGCAAAGGAAGTGACAATTGTGAGCAATTAACTCGATCAAATCACTTAAAGTATGCTTTAACCAAGCTGTTGAAAGAAATCTCCGACGCTTAAGCTAGTTTGAATGATGATTGCCGTCCCGAGATAGCTAGGTGAAAATTTGCCTATAAAACAATGAAAACTTCAGAGGAAAATTATTCAGATTGATTTACAAACAAAAATGGGAAGATTTTCTTCAAAGTTTAATCCAAAGGTTATGGCTCAAACAGCTAAACAATTGGTCTTTGGGAAAAATGGTGAGGATGATTTGATGAGTGATGAGATGGAGATAGATAGAGAGGCTTTCAACATTGTTGAAAGTTCAGAGAGAGTGAATGATAAGGGTAAGAAAAAGAGAGTGAGGGTTGATGAGGATATAGAAATGAAGGAGGTGGCTGTCAGGGAAAAGATTGACAGCAAGGAGGAAGAAGGAATAAGACTTTTTGGGAAGACAATCAAAGTTGATCAAGGAGAGTCAAGTAAGGGAAGGAGTAAGGTAGAAAGGGTATACACACTGGGGGAGTTGGTAAAGCAGACGAGCTCGGACGGCTAAGGAGAGAAGCTTAGCTGTCGAAAGAAGGTTGAGCAAGATAAGCTTTATACACTGTGAGCGTGGATTCTCTTTCTCCAGGAGTTGGTTTGTTGGAAGGTAGAGGAGATAACTTTGCAGGAGTGCATATATCTCCTTCTTCAACCATCTCATACTTGTTCAACCAGGTTGTAGGTTGCTTCCCCCTGCAAGAGCACCTACCGTGGAGAGGGTGGAGTCAAATGTTGGTCAACCATTTGCAATCACAGGGAATGGTTCTTTTTCAGGAGAATTTAGCTTTGTTACTCCAATGGAGGGATTGCTTCAGCCATATGATCCAGTTGAAGAGTGGTGGCCTAGAAGAGCAAGTCCTTCTCTCCAATATTCAGTCACTTCCATTGATCCTTTCTTGGAGAGGCATCCAGTGTGGTTGCAGAGGTACCAACAAACCTTGCAATCAACTCAGGAAGCTAGAAATGAAGGAATGAGTGCCGGTGGAGGGTCTGGGAGACTGTGACATTTCCAAAGAATGTCCGACGGAGAGGAGAAGGATTGAAGAGAAAAGAGTGGATCTGAGATTTGTTTGGTTTGGAAGAAGTTTTTGTTGGGTAAGTTGAGATGAGAGAGAAGAATTTGATGGGTTGTTTGTATGTTTTTGTTGTAAGTTTTTGTTGTTTTTGGTTTTCAAGGCTTTTGGAATGATAGCTGTCAGTGGATGGCTTGTTAGGAATGTGTATGAGGGAATAGCTATCAGGCAACATTGTGATAGCATTACTCTGTTTGTAATCCTCTTTTGTTTAAGAAGAACACCCATTTTATTTTGGCATATTAATCATCCCAAGCATGGCTCTTAATAGTTCAAATCTTTTTTCATCCATGGCTTTTGTGAGAATATCAGAGACATTGTTCTCGCGCAAACTTTTGCAAGGTTGATATTCCCTTTTTCAACATGATCTACGATGAAATGATGCCCGACTTCAATGTGCTTGGTTTTTGAATGTTGGACAGGATTTTCTGTCATAGCAATGGTACTTGAGTTGTCACAGAAGATGGGAATGTTTGATAATTCAATTCCAAAGTCTTGAAGTTGACTTTTAAGGTAGAGAATTTGTGAACAACACAAGCCTGCTGACTATGTACTCGGCCTCGGCATGTTGAGGTTGCAACCGAGGTTTGCTTTTTGCTTGACCATGAGATAATCCTTGATCCAACAAACCGGCATCCACCACTAGTGGATTTTCTGTCTAGATTGCACCTGCATAGTCGAGTCGGTGAATCCAACTAGGGAGAATGGGGATTCAAGTGGGATACCATAGGCCAAAATCGGGGGTTCCTTTGATATATCTCAAAATTCTCTTGACAGTGAGAGATGAGATTCTTTGGGATTAGCTTGAAACCTAGCACATAGACATACACTAAACATTATGTCCGGGTCTTGAAGCCGTCGATATAGGAGAGATCCTATGTAGCTTCGTAAAGTGTTGGGTTTACACTTTGACCATCTTGATCGGCATGAAGCTTGGTTGTGGTTGACAAGGGAGTTTTAGCGGGGGATGCAGGTTGCATGTCAAACTTTTTGATCATTTCCCTTGAGTATTTGGCTTGGTTGATGAAGATTCCTTCCTTCATTTGCTTGACTTGAAGGCCTAGGAAGAAGGTGAGCTCACCAATCATGCTCATTTCAAATTGATCCTTCATGATATCTCCAAATTCGGTGCACAAGTTCTCATTTGATGAGCCAAAGATTATGTCATCAACATAGACTTGGATGAGCAACGATCATCTCCATATTTTTTGATAAACAAGGTGTTATCAATATGTCCTTTGTGAATCCTTTTTCAAGAAGATATCTAGATAGGGTGTCATACCAAGCTCTAGGTGCTTGTTTAAGCCCATACAATGCTTTGTTCGGTTTGAATACATGATCGTGGAATTTTGGATGCTCAAAACCAGGGGGTTGAGATACAAACACTTTTTCATTTAAAACTCTATTTAGAAATGCACTCTTGACATCCATCTCGAAAACTTTCATCTTCTTGAATGAAGCATAGGCAAGAAATAGCCTTATAGCTTCAAGTCTTGCAACAGTGCAAAGGTCTCATCATAGTCAATGCCTTCTTCTTGTCTATAACCTTGAGCAACCAATCTGGCCTTGTTTCTAATTACAACACCTTCTTCATTCATCTTGTTTCTAAAAACCCATCTTGTTCCAATAACAGTTTGATTTCTTGGTTTAGGAACAAGTTGCCATACTTTGTTTCTTTCAAACTGCTCTAGTTCTTCTTCCATGGCTTCAATCCAGTCAGCATCTTGGAGTGCTTCATTTATCTTCTTTGGTTCCACTTGGGATATGAATGCACTCATGAGAAAAGGAATGTTGTCTGGGACTGGGGTTTTATCAATTTGAAGGCTGATGTAAAGATCTTTATTGGGTGGAATGATATGGGTAATGGTGGTTTCATCATTGGTTTTAGGAGGAGAAGAAGGGTTATTGGATGAATATGGAAGGAGGTTAGAAGATGGATTAGGTGAGGAATTGGGATGGCTGTCAGCTAAGGGTTGGGCCCTAAGGGTCAGTCGCCTAAGTGAGGATTTTGAGGAAGATCGATCAAGGATGACTATTTATTTGAATATTTTCTTCCTCATCCATTGTATTGAAGGTGGGAGAGATTGCTGTTGACTTTGTTGGCTTGATTGGTTGTTGATGAGTGTGGGATGGTTGATGGCTGTCTGGCATAGGATGGCTGTCAGATGAATTTCTTGGAACCATGTATGGAAGGTTTGATGAATCTAGTTCATGACTGAGAATAGTTGAATCAAGAATGGGGGATGATTCAGGGAGATTATCTAGATTTCCCAAACCTTCATCAAAATCACATAATTCAGTTATACTTTGATCATTGTTTTCATCAAAGTCAACATGAATAGATTCTTCCACAACAAGTCTTCTTTTGTTGTACACTCTATAAGCTTTGCTTGTGTTAGAGTATCCAAGAAAAATTCCTTCATCACTTTTGGAGTCAAATTTGTCCAAATTGTTCTTGCCATTATTGTGAATGAAGCATCTACTTCCAAAGCTGTGAAAGTAGGAAATGGTAGGGACTTTGTTGTTCCATAATTCATATGGAGTCTTCTTGTGAAATTTGTTGATCAGGGTTTTGTTTTGAACATACACAAAGAAGAGTAATGCTCTTCACCCCAAAAATATTTTGGGAGATTATGTTCGACAAAGATTGTTCTTGCCGCCTCACGTATTGTTCTGTTTTTCCTTTCTGCAACACCATTTTGCTGTGGAGTTCTTGGGGCTGAAAAGTTGTGATCTATGCCTTTTGAATCACAATATTCTTCCACTCCAGTGTTCTCAAATTCCTTCCCATGATCAGATCTGATCTTGATGATGGATGTCCCTTTTTGATTTTGAATTTTGTTGAATAGCTTTATCAGACAGCTAAGGGTGTCACTTTTGGATTCAAGAAGAATGATCCAAGTGAATCTTGTGAAATCATCAACAACAACTAGGGAGTATCTTTTTCCTCCTAAAGATCTAGTTCTTATGGGTCCAAAAAGATCCATATGAAGCAGTTCAATAGGTCTTGAGGTGTCCAACTTGGTCTTGGGTTTGAATGAGGATTTCTTTTGCTTCCCACATTGGCATGCTTTGCACAGTTTATCCTTTTTGAATGGGATCTTTGGTAGACCTCTGACAAGATTGGAATTTGCAAGCTTGGAAATGGTTTTGTGATTGAGGTGAGCCAATCTCTTGTGCCATAGCCATGACATATCAGATTGATTGAAAGACAGAAGGCAGTGAGCATTTGAAGTTTCCACAATCTCTAAGTTCAAGCAATAGAGATTTCCTTTTCTTGATCCAGTTAGGATGACTTTATTGTTTTTATCTTTAACAAAGGCATTTGTCTTTAGTACAAACAACATGATATCCCTTGTCACAGATTTGACTAATGCTGATCAAATTGTGTTTGAGACCTTCCACATAGGATACATTTGAAAAAATGATATCTTTTGTAACAAGATTTCCGATCCTTTGACCTTAGCTTGGGAATTGTCACCAAAGGTTACATTTGGACCATTTTTAGGGAATATTGTTGCAGCCTCTTTATTGAAGGTCATATGTCTACTACAACCACTATCTAAATACCAGAGACCTTTCCTGGATACCTCGCAAAACAAAAAATAAGATTTATGGTACCCTTTTTATTCTTTTGGGTCCAAAGGATTAGTTTTTCTTTGGAGCCCTAGCATTGTTCATTGATCCCTTATTGAAGAACCTGGTTTAGGGTATGGTAATATGACATGATTTGCATCATGTAAGGTGTAAGGACAGTGGATTGGGAAGGATTGAAGTAGTGGTTCGGGTTGCTGTATTGGGGTTGAAACCGAAAATTATTTGAATGGGATGACCTTGGAGAGTCATTTTTGATGTGCATGGCTTCTTCCATTTGAATACCGCCATTGAGGTTTTTGTTTTTGGTGTATTTATGCTTTTTGTAGAATCTTTGTTGCCTTGGGGTTCTTTGTTGTTTGGAGGAACTTGGCCGTCCGTCATGCCTTGGTCGTTTGTCAACCCTTGTCGCCCGACGTGGCTTGACCGACTAGCACCTTTTTGCAGCTTGACTTCTTCCTTTATATTGGCCCCTTTTGAACCCAAATAAACTTGCTTCCTTGAATTTTATTTGGTCCTTCCTTTGATTGACTAGGGCCACCCAAGATTTCCTTTTCTTTTCCTTTGGTTTGAATGGGATAGGTTTGAGTTTGATAGCCGCCGAGCTCAGGTTTTCTAGAACCATTTTTTCAATGGCCCTTTCACCAAATGGGAGGAGTGTACACTTTTGTGTAGGATCATCAAAGACCAATCCCCGTTTTGTCACTGGGACGCCTTTGGGTGTAGGTGAAAAGAGATAATGCTTTGCTTGACATGTTCCATGAATCTATTTTCTTTTTAAGAGCATCATTTTCTTTTTCAAGATTCTTGAAGTTTTTGACAATTTTCATGATTATTAGATGTCTCACTGCCGATCCATGTTTTGTTTTTCAAGCATGATGCATTGATCTCTTAGCCCTTGGCATGCTTTTTCAAGCTCGTAAATGGTTTTTGTGAGGTTGTCAATGGTTGAGGATTGGGAAAGGTTCTCATTGACCAATGAAGCAAAGCTAGTTTTTTGTTTTTTGGTTTGAATTAAAAGAGTGCAAACTAATTGTTTAAAACCATCAATATTTAAAGAGTTAAAATCATGTACCTCTTTTAGTTCATCGCCACAGACAAGTGCTTCCATCTCTTCCTCATTGTCGATTCTTCATCATCTTCGCCCATAAGGCATATCATGGCTTCTTCTCCTTCAATTTCAGTAGTCATCACTTGACATATACTCTTCATCACCGAATTTTGATGAGTCAGCAATCATGACTTGCTCTTTATTTTTGTCATGTTTATTTTTGGAGCAATTGTAGCAGTTGCACTTAGAGCCGTGAATGATCTCTTTTGAGTAGGTCATCTTCTTAGCCGTCGATTGTCCCTAGGTTTCCTTGGTTCAGGGCAATCGATGATGAGTAATGTCCTTGCTTTCCACAATTGAAGCAATCAATTGTCTTCTTGTAGCCGTCTTGTTGGGCATTAGAGGTGGAGGGATTGAATTTCTTGTCAAAAGATTTCTTTTGAAATTTCATGGCATTTAAAATGACCATGGAAATGAGGCTTGGAATGTCTTCTTGGGAGATCCGTTCTTGTGATTTGGAGCCGATGTTTATCTTTTGAAGAGCATTGTTGACAATGGTCTCAATGTCATGGTGAGTGATTGGCTTGTTGACGTGTTCTTGTGCGATCAAAGCTAAGGTTTGTGAAATGGAGGGGACTCGATGGAATTTTTATCATACCTTCCAGTTCATAGGCTTCAAGCTTTCCAAAATATTGCTCAACCGTCATGGTGCTCCATTCAGATCCTTCTCTAATAGGTAATGCTACCTTCTCATATTCTTGAGGGAGATTTGAGTAAATCTTGAGCGAGATCTTGTTGTTCAAATGTTTTTCCATGATCGGTAATTGATCTAACAAGGTTCTCAAACCTTGGCCGAAAGCAAAGACTCACCTTTTCTCCAGTGGTAAAACTTGAAATTGTCTAATTGCCTAAGCAAGTTGTACAAGTTTTGTGTCCTAACACCGGAGTGTTTAGTGAACTTGGTTTGAATAAGAGCCCATGCAGCTTCCGGCATTTGGTTCCTTAGCAATTTCTTGGGCTAGAGAGTCATTTACACTCTTTTGAAGAATGTTCTTGACTTTCAAGTTTGCACTTACCAATTGCTTTTCGGCTTCGGACCAAGTTTGCGGGGATTTGATCTTACTTGGTCCTCCATCGGTATGCATTTGAGTTGGGTATGACACTTCATTTTCTAGAACATACCAGCCTAAATGCCAGTTTGCATCAAGATAAGTTTTTATCTTTGATGCATAGATCTCAAAGGATCCACAAATCATCAATGTGTGGGATGTCTTTCTCATTATTTCTTCTTGGTTGAGGCATGGTGGGTTTGAAGAGAATCCTTCACAAGTTGTTAGACTTTTGAGTGTGAAGACAAGCTCGATACCAATTGAAAGGCCCTTGCTTGGTATGTAGATGATCGACGGCTATGGTATTGGCTTAGCCGTCGGATGCTAGTTTGATTTGTGCAAAATGTGGAATAAAAGTGATTTGAAATAATGGTAGGACAACAAACACAAAGAGATAATGCAAGTGTGTGAATGTGATTGCAAAAATGTAATAACTCGAGCAGAATTTAAAGTGGTTCAGAGTTCACTCCTCCTACATCCACCCTCACCGTCAAACTTGACAAGTGAGATCAATTTTATTATAATCTTTAATCAACAAAAATTACAAATGATTGATTTAGGCAAGTTCCTTGAACTTCCTCTTCCTAATTAGTACAGTCAACTAGGGATACACTTAAAGTACAGTCTTAAGTGCTTTTACAACTTGAAGTACAGTCTCAAGATTTTACAAAATAACTAATACACTCAAAGTACAGTCTTGAGTGATTACAAACTGATTCTACACCTAAAGTACAGTCTTAGGTTTTTGGGGTTTGTGAATTAACACACCGGGGTTGTTTTTGTTGGTGAAGAGGTTTAGGGGTGAAGGTTTTGGTTTGGAACAGGGGTTTTAAAGGTGAGGATTGGTGTGTGTGTGTGGATTACGTGAGGTGTGTGTGGGTGTTTGGAAAGGGTTTTTGACTCGGGAAAATGAGTATTTTTCAGTGGTTTTGTTAGAGGAAGAGATCCTCTATTTATACCCTTCAATGTAGCCGTTGGAATATGACTGTTGCAGCTACATTAATGAGCTTTGACTGGTCTTTGTCCCACTTGTCCACATGCAGGTCTTCATGAGCTGTCTTGAGCTGTGAGCTTGAACTGAGAGCTTCTAGAAGGTCTTCAGTGGTCTTCATTGATGGACTTGATAGCTGTGAAGATGCAGGATCTAACTTGGTTGAGTTTGTGGTAACATGGTGTGAGACAGAGAGATGGTCTGCCCGAGGACCGAAGTCATAGCCGTCGATCATGGCAATGCTTAGCTATCAGAGAGGATCTCTAATAAGGACTGAGATGCACTTGATGATCTTGATGACTTAGAGAGTGACTATGATTCATGTTTTTGATTGATTGTAAACATTGTATAAGGAAGAATCATAGCTGTCAGACTCATAGCTGTCAAAGTGAAGAGTTATGACAGATAACATCTTTTGATATAAACCCTGTTCTATATATATATTCCTTTATCAAAACCAACTAACTAAGACATTGATCAAAGTTAGGTCCTAACAACATCAATTATTATACTCACAATGCGGTCTTCACCATAACATGCTGCAACTGCTTGACAATATCTCGAGTTCCATCAGGACTACCATCATCCACAACTATTATTTCAAAATCAACATCCCTAATCAGAGAGTAGAAACATTAGGCTTACATATGCCTGCATACCGACAAAAAGTTTATAACCCCAGAAATCCGGGACATTGTTCTAAAGGGGGGTCCATAAGTATTCATAAGAGAGTTGATACAATAAAATAAAGACTTGACAAACTGTTGTTAATAGGAGTAGGCTGATAGTGATAACCCACTTATAATTTATATCTTAATCTATAAATATACAAAATAGAAGAGTTGCACCCAAAATCTACTATAGCTTAGAAGTAGTTCTAGTGCTTGTTTCCACCATGACTCGATTATATAGAGCTTTACAAAATAGAATGAGCATCTGAAGTCTAACTATTGCTTGTTTCCACCATATACTTGAATACAATGAGCATCTGAATCTGTTACATAGTGTTTATATTGCAATAAGAAGGCATACGTCCAGCCTTCACACTTAGTATATGGGCATAGTCACCCAAAGTGCCTTGTTACTTGGGATGAAAGTGAAGAAGGCCCCCGCAAGCTCAAGCATGAGGTGCACGACTACAAGGTGACAAAGAGGCAGTAATGAAGTAATATGTCCATCCGAAGTTGGGTCGCATTTGGAGGTCGAGCCGATTGATTAATAGGCGCATAGACTAATTGATAAGAACCGAAAAGCCGAGGACCTCAAGCCGTCATTGAGATGGCACCAAACAACCGGATCAATACTATATCATGAAGCTTGATCCATAATATCCCAAAGAGAGACACAGAGATAAACAGAGAAGGTCAACCTCTAAATGAGTCTCTTTGGGTTCACTACTAAAAAAAAAAAAAAAATAAGCGTTAGAGACCCCAAAATCTCGAGACACGCTTTGAAGCGGTCTCGATTGCCAAATCGAAGGAAGGACAAACTCAATTTTGAGACAACCCGATCACGGAAATCTTGAACTCCAAGGACAGTAAATCTTTACCCATCTCACTTTTGTCTTCAATGTAGGACCAAAACCACGTTTTAGTCACAAAATAAATCTTAATGGGAAAAAGGGGCCATTAAATCCCATGACTCAATTATGCTTTTGCCTCAATCTCCACTATTTCCTGCTTAATACTACCCATCTCACCTTTTTCACTCCACAAAAAGTCCTTATCTTGCTTAATACTCCTTCCATCCTACTCAAGAAGACGTACTTCATACTCCATGACATTCCACTCGCATACCCTTCTATAAAAACTTAAAGGGGACAATATGGTGCTGCAAGAGCTTCCACTATGTGAGAGGTCCATGGAAACGCCTTAAAACTTGAGCTATTCATTTTCCAACTTGTTCATATCAATTAAAATTCAAAGAGAAATACTATCATAATTTGCAGGGATTTACTGGCAAACTACTTTGCTGACTTTCATCGGTAGATTAATATATCCAGTTCACATGTTAAATGCAAAGTAACAAAGACACAACAAACAGACCCTCCGCCTTTGCAATTATCCCAACAAGCGTAAATCCATCTATGATCCATTTCATTTCAATCAAAAGTGATCAATTGTAGAAAAAAACGAGTACTCCATAATATATTTCAAGGTTTCACAAAACTCTTCTCGAGTGACAATTACAATTGGATGATAACAACAATTAACATGTGCTAATGCAATTAGGCGCGCGGGTGTCGATTTTCAACAAATTGACGTAACAAATTCACAATTCAGATTCATTCAAAAATTAAGAAAATAGTGAAGAATGCATTCAATGACTGTAGTGTAAAAATATCAATAATAGAAGGAATCAGAGAGGGAGAAGAAGGAAGAGTTTACGGGATGTGTTTGAAGTCGAGGAAAACGACGAGAGCGATGTTGAGACGTTCGTTGTAGGTGGGCACTATAATACTGTACTTGTTCTTCGTCATCTGATTCTGATCTCCCTTCATTTTCTAGATTGAATTAGCAAAGCCCTAGACGAGCCTAGCTGACAAACCGAGATAATTGTTAATTTGATCAAGCCTTGTGGAGCGGAGTGCATCCGCCACGGGTACAGGAGATGGCTATATTTTCCTATGGAGACAAAGAGTCACTTATTATTGATACATCATTATAGATACTATCAGTAACAGTTTTTAGATGTTCATTATGATAATTAAATTTACTACTTAAAGTACTTTTCCATAATTTCCGATGGAGACAAAGATTCACTATTATTTGGCTTGGGAATATGATGGAATAAAGCAAAATGGCTCACTAAACTGTTTGCGCTTCTTTGTTATGAAGCAGCAGTCGGTCCATGCAATTTTTGACGCAATTTTCGTCCTGATCATCCAGAAACATCCTCTTTGTGCTTTAATACAAGGGCAAGGTTGCGTACATCCGACCCCCTTACCCCAACGTAGATGGGAGCCTTTGCGGCGTTGGGGTAATGTTGTTGTTGTTACCGCTTAAAGTGCTTCGTGTTGACACCAAAAAAAAAAAAGGAAGATCATTTCAGGACAGAGGGAGTATTACCTTACTCTACACAACACTCTCTTTTACTCTCTCCCTATCTCTCTTTCCCTCTCTCATAGAAATAGAGATGTTAATCTATAAATAAGTGTTCACAAGTTTTTGAGTTTCAAGAAATTGATATATCTAAATACACTAGCTTTATATTATTGCAAGTGCACATCAGGACATTGGTTATTAAGGCCAAAATACATTTATCCCCCAAAGTATCCCCCAAATCTCACTTTGCAACCCAATTTGAAAATAGGTTTGTTTGGTACTTATATTTCCAGATCATCTCACTTTACCCCTGTCACCTTCCAAATTGTCCCAAATTTACCCTTGGTCAAGTCATGTCAGGGGGCAAAGTGGGACGATTTCAAAATTAAAGTCCCAAACAAACCCATTTTTCAAAGGTGCAAAATGAGATTTGGTGGATACTTTGGGAGGCTAAACGTAACTTGGCTGGTTATTAACATTGGTGAAAGTAGGGAGGTCATTAGAAAATGGATATTCAATTTGAAAAAGAGGGAGTATATGGAAACAAGATCCTTCAATTCCTTTACCTGGTCATGACTCTCAGCATAAGCAATACACTTCTCGGTATATCTCCTATTTGTTAGAAACATACCCCAAATTGATTCTTTTCCATCTTGTGGTTGGAACCATCCCATCCGTTAAAGTCCCCAACTAGTTGTGCTTCCCTGCTCACAGATACTCCGAAGTAGAACTTAGCAAAAAGCTATTAACAACTAGAATGAATTTGTAATTGCCATTGCTAGTTAGGGAGATAAAAGTAAAATGAGTACTGCTTGAACAACTTACTGAGCAGCAGGTGCCCACTCACGATACATAATACCACCATCTTCTCTGTTGAAATATCATGAAACTTGTTTGAAACTAAAATAAAACAAAATTATCATTGTTTTGTACCAAACAAGCACTAAATAGAACTGGAATAGACAGATTATCTACTTACCAGTATAAAATCTTGAATTGGGAAATATTTAAACAATCCATTTGTAAGATTTCCCAAAGAAGCATACATATTATCTACTTGTTGGGATTTTATGTTAGGCTTCTTAAGGAAATAACAAAGAAGGATGAGAAAGATAACGGAAATTATAGCGGAAATTGAAAAGTAAACCACAAATAGTTGAGTCTTGTGTTTAACACAATTTTCGTAAGAAGTATTTGTCCCGCACAGGTGCTTACGGTTGATGACAAACTTCTCTTGAGATGAAACGACTTCTAATTGTTTATAGGAGCACACCAAATTAACAATTCTGACGAACAATGGAAAGTTTTGAACTTTGGACTTGAGAGAATTTGATGCAACAAGATGAAATGATTTGGCTATGTTAATCTATCTCAAATGTGGGTAGAGAGGCTCAAATGACTGTGTGTATAAATTGAAATTCGGAGGGGAAGTATATATAAAGAGAATTAAGGGGTTTGTGTCTTTTACCTTGAAAAGGCACAACTTTTCTTTTGAATTGGTGCATGTTCAGGAACTGCTCGGCCGAGTCAAGGGACTCGCTCGGCCGAGCGCCAAGCTGCACGGTCGAGTCAAGGGACTCGCATGGCCGTGTCAATCATACTGCTCGGCCGAGCAAGGCATATGCCTCGGCCGAGCAAGATTGTCCAGAGACTTGGTCAATTTGCTATGCTTTGCTCGGCCGAGTCAAGGACTCTGCTCGGCCGAGCACATCAAACACATCAAAAACCCTTTAAACAACTCTCGTTAAGTTACAAAACTTTGTCATTAATTTCTCATTCACCCGGAAATGGTTTTGAGACAACAAATGAGTTTAATAATCTACACTAAATGTAGAATACATTTTGTAACTTACTTTGTTTAACAAATAATGAACTCCGTTGGAAGTTAACGAACTTCCGTTAGAAAGTTAGGTCAACGACAAGTCAAACTTAACTTTCGTTACGCATTTCCAACAATCCCCCACATGAATGACAACTAATGCATGTATGCAATTTCGTCCAAAAGTTCCGGCGAACCATTATTACATCGGGATAGATAGCTTATGGCTTTGAATCTCCCCTAGTGAAATATTATCGGATATACTAGCCATTTGGTAGCGAGTAGCTTTGAACCAGTGACTGTATAATGTATACCAAGACAACAATACTCACGTAATAATAGCTCTAACAGTTATTGTTCTCACGTTTTGTCCATTTCGGCTCTGGACCGTATCTCATTCATAAGCGTTCATATTAGAAGCGGCCAAGTTACTTCTCACTTATATAGGTGATTCATACTATAAATACTATAAGGAGTATCCTGCACTACTCCACCCGTAGGTATAGGAATCATTAAAAGTTTTCTCAACTTATCCTCACCACTGCTGCAGGTGCTTATACTTGGATGTTCTGGGAATGAGTATTCAACATCTCCAGGTCATTCAACCGAGTTGTTGTTTCCAAGTGATTCTACTAGAACTTATAGCTTGGTTGTCTCATTGAACCAAGGGCATGGGATCTCCAATTCTCAAGGTTGAGTGTCCACTATGAGTTCTTTTATTGTGGGTTTTAAGCCCATTCCCATTAACAGTTTATACAGTTGATCTCTATTTATAACTTTCATAAACGGATCCGCTATGTTATCATTTGACTTCACATAGTCAATTGTGATAACCCCATTATTGATCAACTGTCTAATGGTATTATGTCTACGACGGATATGTCTAGACTTACCATTATACACACTGCTCTGTGCCCTTCCTATTGCTGATTGACTATCAAAATGTATTAATACAGCAGGCACACGTTTATTCCAACAAGGAATATCCTCCAGGAAGTTCTTAAGCCATTCTGCTTCTTCTCCCGCTTTATCTAAAGTTATAAACTCATATTCCATCGTAGAACTGGCTATACACGTTTGTTTGGAGGATTTCCATGACACTGCTCCTCCACCTATTGTGAATACATATCCACTCGTGGATTTTGAGTCTTTTGTGTCCGATATCTAGTTTACATCACAGTATCCTTCTAATACTGCTGGATATCTTTTATAAAGTATACCATGATTCATTGTATACTTTAAATATCTCAATACCCTCATTAGTGCTTTCCAATGATCTGTACTGGGATTACTCGTGAACCTGCTTAGTTTGCTCACTGAATATGCAATGTCTGGACGTGTACAATTCGTTAAGTACATCAGACTGCCGATTATTCTTGCATACTCCAACTGAGAAACTGGTTCCCCTCTGTTCTTTGCTAAGTGTAGAGTTAAGTCTACCGGTGTCTTAGCCGGAGGGCTGTTAATGACATTGAATTTTCGAAGTACATTTTCCAGATAATGGGATTGTGACAGGACTATTCCTTCTGATGTTCTAGAAATCTTTATTCCTAATATGACATCGGCTAATCCCATATCTTTCATGTCAAAGTGCTTCCTTAACAAGCCTTTGGTATTCATGATCAATTCATGATTACTTTCCATTATCAACATGTCATCCACGTAAAAACAGACTATTACAAATGATTCAGATGTTCCTTTAATTTAGACACATTTGTCACATTCATTAATCTTGAATCCATTTGACAACATAGTTCGGTCAAACTTTTCATGCCATTGCTTGGGTGCTTGTTTTAGTCCGTACAACGACTTTACAAGTTTACACACCTTTTGCTCTTTACCTGGAACAACAAACCCTTCGGGTTGTTCCATGTAAATCTCTTCCTCTAACTCTCCATTCAAGAAAGATGTCTTCACATCCATCTGGTGTATCTCAAGATTATGCACGGCTGCAATAGCTATAAGAACACGTATAGATGTGATCCTTGTGACAGGAAAATATGTATCGAAGAAGTCATATCCCTCCTTTTGTCTAAACCCTTTGGCTACTAGCCGGGCTTTGTACTTATCGATAGATCCATCTGCCTTATACTTCCTTTTAAGGATCCATTTGCAACCTGATGGAGGAAATCTCCCTCTTGTAATAAAAACCGAGCAAGTGTACTCACTACCGATGTAGCAGTATGCAAATGCAGGGGTCGAATCCACAGAGACTCGTTGGTAAACAAATAAAGTGAAAGCAGTGAATTTTGTAACCAAAGTTTATAGATTTGATTTAAGCCTAAAAACATAAAATAAATAACTAAAACTAACTGAACGAGAAAACAGATTATGAGCTGAGATTCGTAGATTGGATTTCACTTTACCATCATTCTATGCAGAATTTTACTTATAAAATATCAACTAAACTTCTAGGATTCATTCACTTTAGCTAGGATCGACACGGTTAGGTGGCCGGATTACAATCCTAAATACTCTCTTAATATTGTGAATTCTATTACGGTTCCACAATACTCAAAGAATACATTAAGCACGAAAGAATACAAGAACCTAACATTGATCCGATTCTATTACGGCACAGACCAAATTATTCAATCAATAGTAGTCTATGTATCAAAGTCCCAAATTAATGGCGAATTCGATACCCAATTATTCAAAGACGAGTTCGTATCTTAACATACATCTCAAATCTAAGAACATGAAATTAAGATCTACTCCCTCCGTCCCACGTTAGTTGAGACTTCTTTCCCTTTTGGGCCGTCCCACGTTAGTTGAGACTGCTCAAAATGGCAAAGGAATCTTCACTATTTACCCCACTCATTCTCTCTCCTATTTCACTTTTACACTCACAACATTCTCTCTCCTAACTATTCCTCCCACTCATTCTCTCTCCTATTTAATTCTTCATCTCACAACATTTTCTTTCACTTTTTCTCTCACTTACTTTTTCTTAATTGGTGTGCCCAAAAAGTTAGTCTCAACTAACGTGGGACGGAGGGAGTATTAATGAACTAGAAGAAATTAACTTGAAAGAATTAAAATACTATTGCATAGAAATCCGGATAAAGATCCAACCAATCTACAAATCTAAGAATTTAGCTACTCATAATTTACAATAAGAAAACCTGGAATTCAGAATAATTCTTCTCTTCAATTGAATTGTTAAAGAAAAATCAAACTATCCTCCCCTTAAACCTAACGTGGCTGCTAGTTTTTATAAAGAATAGGGCAATTCTATGGACCCCAGCTGAGAAAAGACAAGTCTGCCCTCAATTAAGGTGCGAATTCTATTGCTGAAAACGGCGGAGTGCGGTCGCCCTTGCTATTAGCGCGGACGCCCTTGTTGGCAGAGACTTCTGTGCGTGATTCTTCTTCCGAGCGCGGTCGCCCTTGTTTTGAGCGCGGTCGCCCTTGAGTTGAGATAGGGTCGATCGGCACTATTGATAAAGGTTCGATCGGCACAATTAACATATAGTCGATCGGCACTTTTGTCTCTTCACTTGAGCGCGGCCGCAATGGTCTTGAGCGCGGCCGCTCTGGCTGGCAATTTCTGGAGCTCGATTTTGTTTCACTATTTTACTGCTCCGCTCTGCTCCAACTTGATTTCTTGCCCATTTTAGCCATAAAATATACCTTTTCCTCTTTCTATCATGTGCTTAATAGACATTCACAAACCACATCAAATATACATAAAACTTGGGAATCGAACACAAAGAAAGCCTAAAAGTGCATCATTTGGATGGGTAAATACACATCCATCAAACACCCACAAACTAACCTTTTGTTCGTCCCGAGTAAAACTAAACTAAAAGAAATAAAATAAAACTACTCTAACTATTAATAATAAAACATTAGAACAAAATAATTATTTTTGGGATGTTCTATCACAGATGAGTCATTGACCATACAAGTCTCAGATTCTTACCAACACACATAATCAACAAGTGCCACTACAGTAATGGGATTACAATCACATTGAAGCATAAAACTCACAATTTTCAACCGCAGCCTGAATGATGAATGAATTATGGGAGGTCACTGCCAACAACCTAAGATTGTTTATGGATTCACTAAGTGATGCTCTAAATCAGTATGCCATAGACAGTACAACCCAAAAAGGACACTCATATGCATATTTACACGATTGTCAACCCGGTTACTCGGTATTGAAAGAATAATATGGCTTAAAAGTTAAGTGCGACAATTCGCAAGGGCTAGGTTCATGGTTACAAATGAAGGTAAGGACATACAAAAATAGGAAAGTGAAACTAGAAAGTTTTCTTTTAACAATACATCCTCACTTTGATGATGATTTCTCCATTCACCCTTATTACTTCCCAATGTGCCAACCCACAAACTAAAACTTTTTCATACATTGACATGGGGTTGAGCACATTCCATTACTTTCTTTGGTCACCTTGAAACAAAATTTCCACTTCAACATTAGAGAGGCAAGGCTTTTTTTTTCTTTTCTTTTCTTTTTTCTTTTGCTTTGCACAAATATATCACAAAGAATGTGCATTTAATATTTTGCTCAAGCCCCTCTTTTCATTTCATAACATGACCCACTTCTTTATTTTCGTGACCAATTTCCACTTAATCCCTTCAATTTTCAAAACATCCCCCAAAATATTCCCATTCTTTCCTTAGTTTCACTTTCTTGAAAAGTTGAGAAAATAGTGTATAAGTTAAAAGGGTGCGACAATGAGGGTACAAATGAAGGCGAATGGTGGTCTAAGATAACCTCCCACTTTGTGAGAGATTCCATTCTTTTTTCAAGCTCAAAAGGGTTCTAGCGGAAGATTTTATATAAGTGACGAGAAAGTTTAAGGTTCACAAAAAGGGCTTCAAAGAATAGCCATATGTATCAAGTAACCTATTGTCGTGTTATTGACAATCATGCAAACATGTTCTAGGGACCCCGAGAATACACGAAGTGATCCCATAAAAGGCACCTAAGTTGATGACAATGACCAAGAATATGATACGGAAGTGAGAGGTGGTGCAATCATAATTTAAATGTTTCAATGCAATCCCAATCACCACACTAATAATAGCACATGTGATTTTTAAAATTAAACCACACTCTAATCATCATAGACTTTGGCCAACATCCCAACTATGAAAGAACAATAATTTTTAATTTTTTTCTATTTTCTAGAGGGTGACACTATATACACTCCCCTATAAACCCACAAACTCGGAGAGTTGCCCACCCCCAAACTCAAAACATGCTATGTCCTTAGAGCAAAGAGAACAAAAGCGTGCCTTGGGATCGACAGATGGCAAGACACTACTAAACAATAATTAACCAAACAATAAAACATACCTCATTGGGTTGCCTCCCAAGCAGTGCATTTGGTTAAAGTCGTTGGCCCGACTATGGTTCCAAGCTTACTTGGCCTTTGCTTTGCGGCCTTTGGACCATCTCTTCTCCTCACGGGCACAAACGCCCTTCTCTTTCCACTTCAGCTCTCCATTGTCAACAAGTAGGGGTAAAGCCACATTTATTTTTGAAACTTTACGCTTGTGCTTACCCCTCTTTCTTTTCTTTTTATTGGGGTGCCCACCCCCAAACTCAATTTTTTCTTTAACCTGCAAATCACCATTCTCACAACCAAGATCAAGAGAGTTATCGTGAACAAAAATAGTAGCAAATATAGAATCAGATAAATCACTGTAACTCTCCTCACTAACTTTACGTTTTGAAGGCCCTTATGGTAGATGTGATGGAATCGACTCTTTATGGGAGTCGTGTGGGGAGTGATACGACCCGTTACTCCTAGAGTATTGGTCAGCCTTAATGTTACTAGCCAAGGGACAAACGTCCGCATTATCCCCACTTTTCTCACATCCATTCACATCATCTTTAAAAATTGGAAAATCAGTTATGTCTCCTACAAAACCATCTTTGGGGGAGGGTTTCTTATCATTTTTAAGCATACAAAACTTACATTCCTCCCCCATACCTCTCAGGGACACTACCCCTTGACACACATCAATGGTGGCCTTAGTGTCAAACATAAATGGTCTCCTAAGCAGAATGGGAGTTTTCAGTTGCTCCTCACTTGATCCCTCCATACACATCACATAAAAGTCAATGGGGATAACGATTTTATCAATTTTAACCAACACCCCTTCAATAACCCCTAAGGGTCTTTTGATTGAGAGATCCGCCAATTGCAAGTCTCTCTTGGGTGATTTCAACTCACATACCCCCAAACTTTTAAAAACATGAAAGGGCATTACATTGACGCTTGCCCCAAGATCCAACAAACCTTTAAAATTTTAACCCCTTAAAGAAATTGGGATAGTGAAGCACCCGGGGTCTTTTTGAACATGTTTAATCTTTTCATCCTTATTAACATCATCATTATTATCATAACAATCAATATTATCAAGGGAAGATAGAAATACCTCCTCAATTTCCTCACTTTCATCCCACGCTGTTGTGATTGACTTTGCTTGCTCAGGTGGGTTCTTCTCTTTCATCAACTCTTGGGCAACCTTCACAAGTTGCTCTACTTGTGTGCCCATCTTTTCAAACGCAGCATCTGTATTTCTATTACTTTGCTGCATCTCCATCCTTAACTGCTGGACTGCCAGCTCCCAAGGCTCTTTAACATGTTGTCCAGGTGGTGGCACATGAAGAGGTTTTGCTTGCTGATTATGATGGCCACCCCTTGGATTGTAGTTACCATATGGGTTGCCTTGGGGGTTGGCCTTTGTCCATATCCGTTGAAAGCATGTGCCTGTTCAGGACGATAAGAGAAATTTGCTGCACTTGGACACATATTAGTAATATGAGATGATAAACCACAATTTGCACAATAATCAGTAATAACATTAGCAGAAGTGCCACAAGCAGTCAATTTATCAAACTTACTACTCAAGACTGCAATTTGCTTGGAAAGATTATCAGTAGCAGTCAAATCCAATACCCCCCTTGTTTTACCCCTCGAACTCTTTTGTTGAGAATTAGCACTCAATATCTCGTATAAAGCTTTAGTCTCGTCCGGGGTCTTGGCTCCTATCGAGCCTCCAGCAGCATTGTCAACCATTGATTGACCATTGTCATTCAAGCCATCATAAAAGGCTTAGTTCAGTGAGGGTACGTAGTGTGAAATTGTGTTGGGGACATTGTATTAACATTGTATTAAATATTTCCCATGCCTCATGAAAGGGTTCCCCCACATCTTGGGAAAATGTCATCAATTTCTGTCTAAAACCAGCCAACAGATAATGTGGGTAATATCTTTTAAGGAACACATCTTGCAATTCTACCCAAGTACTAATGCTGCTCGGTGCAAGCATCATCAACCATGTTTTAGCCACTCCCTTAAGAGTGTAAGGAAAACACTTCAGTCTAATTTGCTCCTCAGTCACTCCCTGTCTTAACAAAAATTGAGCAACAACAATAATATACTCTTTAAGGAACGTGAGTGCATCCTCACCAGGCAATCCTTGAAAGCTTGGCAACATGGCAAAGTATTGTCCTTTGACCTCTAGATTTTTGGCTGCATCGGACAGCACTATGCAAGAGGTAGATTTGTCTACCCGAGGTCTAAGGAAATCATTCATCATCTGTGCCGGTGGTTCTGCCATCTCGGCTTTCTCTTCCTCTACCTCGGTGGTGGAGGGTTCTGATTCGATGTCCGAATCTGAGAAAAGAGGATTAAAGAGGGGATCGCCCTCAAATGCTTCCTCAAGAAGCTTAGTGTCTTTAGCTTTATTAAGTCTGTTTATGTTGTCGTTCAATGGCACCAATGTAGGCTTCAAAGAACGACGACCTTGCATTCACTACCTAACCTACTTGTTTACTTGCAACAAGTCCCCGGCAACGGCGCCAAAAACTTGATGGAGAAAATCTCCCTCTTGTAATAAAAACCGAGCAAGTGTACTCACTACCGGTGTAGCAGTATGAAAATGCAGGGGTCGAATCCACAGAGACTCGTTGGTAAACAAATAAAGTGAAAGCAGTGAATTTTGTAACCAAAGTTTATAGATTTGATTTAAGCCTAAAAACATAAAATAAATAACTAAAACTAACTGAACGAGAAAACAAATTATGAGCAGAGATTCGTAGATTGGATTTCACTTTACCATCATTCTATGCAGAATTTTACTTATAAAACATCAACTCAACTTCTAGGATTCATTCACTTTAGCTAGGATCGACACGGTTAGGTGGCCGGATTACAATCCTAAATACTCTCTTAATATTGTGAATTCTATTACGGTTCCACAATACTCAAAGAATACATTAAGCACGAAAGAATACAAGAACCTAACATTGATCCGATTCTATTACGGCACAGACCAAATTATTCAATCAATAGTAGTCTATGTATCAAAGTCCCAAATTAATGGCGAATTCGATACCCAATTATTCAAAGATGAGTTCGTATCTTAACATACATCTCAAATCTAAGAACATGAAATTAAGATCTATTAATGAACTAGAAGGAATTAACTTGAAAGAATTAAAATACTATTGCATAGAAATCCGGATAAAGATCCAACCAATCTACAAATCTAAGAATTTAGCTACTCATAATTTACAATGATAAAAACCTGGAATTCAGAATAATTCTTCTCTTCAATGGAATTGTTAAGGAAAAATCAAACTATCCCCCCTTAAACCTAACGTGGCTGCCAGTTTTTATAAAGAATAGGGCAATTCTATGGACCCAAGCTGAGAAAAGACAAGTCTGCCCTCAATTAAGGTGCGAATTATGTTGCTGAAAACGGCGGAGGGCGGCCGCCCTTGCTGTTAGCGCGGACGCCCTTGTTGGCAGAAACTTTTGTGCATGATTCTTCTTCCGAGCGCGGTCGCCCTTGTTTTGAGCGCGATCGCCCTTGAGTTGAGATAGGGTCAATCGGAACTATTGATAAAGGTTCGATCGGCACAATTAACATATAGTCGATCGGCACTTTTTGTCTCTTCACTTGAGCGCGGCCGCAATGGTCTTGAGCGCGGCCGCTCTGGCTGGCAGTTTCTGGAGCTCGATTCTTTTTCACTATTTTACTGCTCCGCTCTTCTCCAACTTGATTTCTTGCCCATTTTAGCCATAAAATATACCTTTTCCTCTTTCTATCCTGTGCTTAATAGACATTCACAAACCACATCAAATATACATAAAACTTGGGAATCGAACACAAAGAAAGCCTAAAAGTGCATCATTTGGATGGGTAAATACACATCCATCACAACCTAACGGTTTGCATCCTGGAGGAAGATCAACCAACTCCCAAGTATTATTAAGCATTATGGATTCTATCTCACTGTTAATAGCCTCTTTCCAGAACGTACTGTCCGGTCCGGATAACGCTTCTTTAACAGTAGCTGGTTCGTTTTCCAACATAAATGATAGAAAATCAGGACCAAAAGACTTTTCCACTCTTGCCCTTTTACTACGTCTAGGTCCTTCATCTTCCACTTGAGATGGACCGTTTGTAGATTCATATGTTCTCTTTTGAGAATTACCTTCTTTCCTATCCTTGGCAGGAAAGATATTTCCAAAGAATATTGCATTCCTTAATTCTATTGTCATTCCTGCATTCATATCAGGAATTTCTGACTTGTGCACTATGAATCGATAGGCACTACTGTTATTGGCATATCCAATAAAGATGCAGTCAACCGTCTTTGGACTGATCTTTACTTTCTTTGGCTTAGGTACTTCAACCTTAGCTAGACAACCCCATACATTAAGATATTTATAACACGGCCTACGATTATGCCATAATTCATAGGGTGTTTTATCAATACCTTTCTTGGGTATCTTATTAAGAATGTAATTAGAAGTGAGTATAGCTTCCCCCCACAAGTTGTCGGGTAAGCCTGAACTTATCAAAAATGCGTTCATCATCTCTTTGAGAGTACGATTTTTGCATTCAGCAACTCCGTTAGACTGAGGGGTATATGGAGCCGTCGTTTGATGAATTATGTCGGATTCCCAACATAGTCCTTCAAACGGAGCTTCATATTCTCCTCCTCTATCACTTCTAATTTTCTTAATCTTTAAGTTAAGTTGATTCTCAACTTCTTTCTTATAAGTCTCGAAAGCCCCTAAGGCTTCATCTTTACTTCTTAAGAGATAAACATAACAATACTTAGTGCAATCGTCTATGAATGTAATGAAGTACTTTTTACCTCCTCGAGTTTGCACAAGTTTTAAATCACATATGTCGGTGTGAATTAACTCGAGAGGAGTTGTGTTTCTTTGTATGGCATTAAATGGCGACTTCGTCATTTTTGCCTCAACGCAAACTTCGCACTTATTAGTTGAATCAGATTTAGTCATTTGGATTAAATCTTGTTTAACTAATTTCTTAATAGTGTCGAAGTTTACATGACCTAATCTATCATGCCATAAACTAGGACTTTCCGACAAGTAAACATAAGAAACAACATTTTTATTCTTCGCACCTTGGCGGATAACATTCATTACATTCATCTTGAAAAGTCCCTTCTCGAGGTAACCCTTTCTAAGGAATAAACCATTCATGGTTAATACAAACTTGTCGGATTCAAAAACTAATCTAAAACCGGCTTTACTCAACAAAGCACCGGAAACTAGATTCTTGCGGATGTTCGGAACATGCAGCACATCAGGCAAGGTCACTTCTTTCCCCGAGGTCATCTTCAATACAACATTTCCAATGCCTTGAACATCGGAAGTCGCTGAATTTTCCATGTACAATTTCCTTCCGGAAATGGGAGTATAAGAAGAGAAACTCTCCTTATTAGCACAAATATGGCGGGTAGCCCCGGTATCTATCCACTATTCCTTCGGATTGTCATATAAATTTGCCACGTTTGCCTCGAAGATCACCGCAGCAAAATCAAGATCCATATCATCCACATTGTTCGCCTCCTTCTTTGGGCGGCGACAATCCTTTGCTATATGGCCCGGCTTGCCACAATTATAGCATGCTCCTTTGAACTTCTTAGTTGTGGAGCCTTTGTTTTTCCCTTTCTTAGCATTCCCGAAATGCTTCCTTTTGGTGCCGCTAGTGCTTGCCTCGACGAGATTGACTTTTGCCTACATCTTGCCTTTGGTAGCCTTGGCTTCATTGTCTCGATTATTCTCTTCAATTTGAAGACGAACAACTAAGTCCTCCAAAGTCATCTCTTTGCGCTTATGCTTGAGATAATTTTTGAAGTCCTTCCATGAAGGCGGCAACTTCTCTATGATTGATGCCACTTTGAACGGATCATTCATTATCATTCCTTCGGCATCAAGACCATGCAATATAAGTTGGAACTCATCAACTTGAGTTGTTACCAACTTAGAATCCACCATTTTGAAGTCAAGATATTTGCCGACGACAAACTTCTTTGACCCGGCATCTTCAATCTTGTACTTCCTTTCAAAGGTACTCCATAAAGCCTTGGCTAACTCGACGGTACTGTACACATTATATAGTGCATCATCGAGTCCATTCAAAATGTAATTTTTACACAAAAAATTACCATGGACCCAAGCCTCTTTGGCCAAAAGCCTTTGAGAGTCGGGATCACCATTTGCAACAATCGGATCCTCTTTCAAGAACCGATGCAAACTTAGAGTGGTCAAGTAGAATAGCATCTTTTGTTGCCATCTCTTGAAATACAGCCCGGTAAACTTTGGGGTTTTCTCACCATGAACCGAGTGAGACGGTGTAGAAGCGGGTGCAACATTCTTGAGCGGTGCATCGCCTTGAGGGGGAGTAAGCCCGGATGATTCAGAGGTGTCTTTCTCACTTGCCATTGTAGAAATGCCTTAAGAAACGTTAAATACTTCTTACGATTGTTGGGATTTTATGTTAGGCTTCTTAAGGAAATAACAAAGAAGGATGAGAAAGATAACGGAAATTATAACGGAAATTGAAAAGCAAACCACAAATAGTCGAGTCTTGTGTTTAACACAATTTCCGTAAGAAGTATTTGTCCCGCACAGGTGCTTACGGTTGATGACAAACTTCTCGTGAGATGAAACGACTTCTAATTGTTAATAGGAGCACACCAAATTAACAATTCTGACGAACAATGGAAAGTTTGGAACTTTGGACTTGAAAGAATTTGATGCAACAAGATGAAATGATTTGGCTATGTTAATCTATCTCAAATGTGGGTAGAGAGGCTCAAATGACTGTGTGTATAAATTGAAATTCGGAGGGGAAGTATATATAAAGAGAGTTAAGGGGTTTGTGTCTTTTCCCTTGAAAAGGCATAACTTTTCTTTTGAATTGGTGCCTGTTCAGGAACTGCTCAGCCGAGTCAAGGGACTCGCTCGGCCGAGTGCCAAGCTGCACGGCCGAGTCAAGGGACTCGCACGGCCGTGTCAATCATACTGCTCGGCCGAGCAAGGCATATGCCTCGGCCGAGCAAGATTGTCCAGAGACTTGGCCAATTTGCTATGCTCTGCTCGGCCGAGTCAAGGACTCTGCTCGGCCGAGCACATCAAAACACATCAAAAACCCTTTAAACAACTCTCGTTAAGTTACAAAACTTTGTCATTAATTTCTCATTCACCGGGAAATGGTTTTGAGACAACAAATGAGTTTCATAATCTACATTAAATGTAGAATACATTTTGTAACTTACTTCGTTTAACAAATAACGAACTCCGTTGGAAGTTAACGAACTTCCGTTAGAAAGTTAGGTCAACGACAAGTCAAACTTAACTTTCGTTACCCATTTCCAACACTACTTACCAGTATAAAATCAAGGAAATCACTCGCCTTTAACAACATAATCAAGAATAAACCCAGATGAGATTTCAAGAAAAGCATCTGCTTTCGTTGAGGTGATTTTGAATCAGAGTGAAGCAAAGGATATACTTCTGTAATCGCCATGTGAATTTGAACTCTGGGGCCTGTTCAGTGACTTTCTTTTTCTGATTTGATTTATTGGTTTTAATTTTGGATTTACTCCCCTAAGCCCACCAAAACTACCCAATTCTTAAAGAGGATAGGCTATTCTCATTATTTCTTTCGTGTCCATGCGTATGAATATATATTTTCCCAAGGCCCCCTTAATTCAAGGAAAACTTAAATTCTCCAAACTACCCTTCCCCACTCAATCCCTAAAATACGCTCACCATCCCCTTCTCTCTACCCCTACGAGACCACTATATTCTTCGACAGCCTGCGATAACCGACTCATTTCCCGTCTGCCGCCTCCATGCCAGTTGTCCCTTTTTCTCCCTGTTGGTCCTCCTTCAAGCCCATCTCAACTTTAAACCCTATTGATGTCGATCAAACTCCGTTCATGAAAAACCCTCTCTTATGAATGAACAACGTAACACCCCTTCCTTCTTCGAGTGAGTTGTAGTCTCCAACCTCCACGGTCGGTCTAGTGGAATTTGGGGCCTAAAGCAAGGCATATTATTTGGTCGAGGACCTTAAGTTACCTTCATGAGCAACAATGCTAAAGGCGTTCTCGAATATCGACTTCTCTCTATTTTTTTCGTCTTTCGCCGTTCTTTTTATTCAATGTCTTTATTTCCTACATTTCTTAAGTTTTAGTATTATTGAAAGTTGTTGAATCATAGAATAATAACGAGACATAGAGAATTTTATTATTAAAAATATTGAGTTTTGGGCTTAGACAATTGGGTTTTGTATTTAGATTGTTTGAGATAAGTGTAAAAAAATGCAATAAATTTAGTAATAATTACACAATATTTAAGAAATATTTGACTAAAATGATAAATGTATATAATACAAACAAATATTACAATAATATTAAAGTGATGAATTAATGATTGTAAATAATTTGTTAAAATATCTTGCAAAAAGAAAACACATATCGGCTAATTAATCTAGTAAAATGGGAGTAAAGCCGTAGGAGAAACCCAACTAAGTAAGTTTGGAAAATTGGAGGAAATCCCAAAATAATGGAAAGAAAGTCCAACTAATTAAGTTTGAAAAATTGGAAGAAAGCCAAAATTAGGATAGGAGGGAGAAAAAGGCTCTACGGGAGAAAGAAAACAAAACGAAGAGAAATGTGCTTCCACTTAGACTCAAACACAGGTGGGTTGTTAGACACATTATCATTAATATATAATCCTTGAACCAATAAGACACCATCACATTTTTGTATAAAACTCTGAAATATTTAATACTAGTAAAAGCTCGTGTCCCGAGGACACGTTTTTTTTTTAATAAAAAAAATAAAATTTTAAGGGCAAAATGGGAAAGGGACAACTTAGTGAAGGCAAAATGGGAAATTTGGCCATTGAAACTGTTCATTGTACTGTAGCAAGGACAGGTCTTATTTATACTATAGATAGACAGTAAATGTTAAAATTTGGGGGCCCTAAAATTTATCAAAATTTTGGGGGCCCAATACGACCGCCTTAATTGTCATATGTAATGGGTTGAGTCTGCCAAACTCTGCCACATGTTCATCTCCAGCCTTATATATGACGTGAAAATCCATCACCGCCGCCACAAATGCACACAACCAAGCACCTGCCACAACCATCGACTAGAGGTGGCCGGTTTGTTAAACTGGCGGTTAGCCGATTTTCAACCGGCGGTTTTCAACCTTGGAAAGTCCAACCGGAACCGAACCGCCTAACCAGCTAAACCGGTTACGGTTTAGGCGGTTCACGGTTTTAACGGTTATCCGGTTAACCTCCGGTTTGACAGTTTGGATCTGCTCGGCCGAGTCCTTAGTGTTGCTCGGCCGAGCAACCCTTTTAGGGTTTAGGGTTTTGAGGGTTGCTCGGCCGAGTCTTTGGTGTTGCTCGGCCGAGCAACCCTTTTAGGGTTTAGGGGTTGAGGGTTGCTCGGCCGAGTCATATAGTAGTGCTCGGCCGAGCATATCATTTTTCAGTTAATTTTTTAACAGTTTTCGTTAACTTTGTATGTAGTATATTAATTTTATTTTTTTTCAATTTTTTTTAGATAGATAAGACTATTTTGAACTTAAGTTTACTACATACATTTTTTGCAAAAAGGTTTATAAAAACAGTTATGAATTTTTACAGAAATAAAAGTTAACGGTTTTTTGAAAAAAGTTAACTTTTAATTTTTCAAATTTTTTTGGATAAATAAGACTATTTTAGACTTAAGTTTACTACATACATTTTTTGAAAAAAGGTTTATAAAAAAAGTTATGAATTTTGAAAGAAAGAAAACTTAACTTTTTTTTTTAAAGAAACAAAAGTATATAAAAGAAAAAAGGGACGGTACCCTTAAATTTTATTAATCAAAATAAAATTACAAAGAGGGGGACAACCAACCTTACCCTTTTATAAATAAGGGGGGACATTTAGAAGCCTTTACCTCAACCTAACTATTACAATTAATTAAAAATAAATCTAATCTAAAGTCTAAACTAATCTAATTAAAATAAAAATTAATCTAAAACATCATTCATTCATCACTACTTTCCGTGGAGTCCTCGACATCGTATTGATATCTTGGATCCAATAGATCCTCATCATAAGGCATGTTTTGTTGCCTTTTTTCCGCTCTAACCCAATCGCCAAGTAAAAGTTGATGTTCCAAGTTTTCACTTGTTAGTTGAGAACGTCTTTCATCCAAAACATTTCCACCAACGCTAAATGCCGATTCAACCGCCACCGTTGAAGCGGGAGAGGCTAATACTTCTTTAGCAACTATGGAAAGTATAGGATAAATGTCTTTCCTTCTTGACCACCATTGTAAAACATCAAATTCATTTGAATTTGGATCTTGATTTAATTCAAAGTTTGTAGTGAAATACGTTTCTAACTCCACGGGAAGGTTTGATGATGATGAAGATGAACCTCGAGAAGGACTATATTTTTTACTATACAAATTTGTAATAAAACTATATGGATCCCCACTAGTAAAACTTGGTTGGGGAGTAGAGGAATCATCTTCATGTTGTTGGCTTTGAGAAGTGTTTCCATATAAGACATTATACTCATTAAAAAGGTTAATCAAATCATTTTTTGTGTCATTAACAATAATTGACGGAAGTTCATAACTACCGTCACCATCGGGATATAATTTTATATAATAATAAGTTATAATGAACTCTAAATGAATCATCTAATTTAACTCGGGGATCTAATAACTTTGCAACCAAGAAAAGAGACGGAATAGTGTCAAAATATTTAAGCCACTTTTGTCTCATGTTAAAAATGCATTGGTTTAAAATAGGGCAATCTTTTAAATTGTCAAAAATAGTAACAATTGCAATACAATGCTCTAGCACCAAAACGGAAGTTGGATAATAAACTCCTGAAAAAGCCAAAGTAGCAGTATTAAAAATCTTTAACAATTCACATAAATTAATGCATGCATTCCAATGATGAGTAAATAGAGGTTCATGATAGCCAATTGACATAAAAAATTGCGTTAGGAGATCTTTATAAGCATAACCATCGCTTAACATTTTATAGGTGGAATTCCACCTAGTTGGAACATCGTAAGTAAAATATTTGTCCGGCCCACTTTTACTTCTTAAAAACCTTATCCATTTTTTTGTATTAGATTTTTTTTTGAAATAAATTGAAGAGCTCGTCTAATTGACTTAACATGAGTTTCTAATGCATCTAAATCATCTCTAACACATAAATTAATTATATGACATAAACATCTAATATGAAAAAACTTACCCCCAAGTGAGGGTTGACAAACGGTAATTAAATCGGGCAAACTAGCCGTATTAGCACTTGCGTTGTCAAATGAAATAGTAAATATTTTATTTAAAATACCATATTCAAGAAAAATCTCAAGCAATTTCGCACAAATATTTTCCGCGAAAAGCGGTGGCTCAAAATCTTTGTAAGCAATTAATCTTTTTTGGATTTTCCATGAATTATCTATCCAATGGCAAGTAACGCCCAAATAAGTATTTCTTTGCCAATGATCACTCCAACCATCTGCACAAATTGAAACTTTATTTTCTAATTTTGATAAAACACCAATTAAATCTTTTTTATATCTTTCAACCACTCTAGTAATATCACGTACGAGATTCGTACGTGGTACTCTAAATGGCGGCGGGGTTCAAAGAAAGGCGAGCAAAATTTTCATAAAAATCACAATCCGCAAAATTAAAAGGAAGGCCTTTAACGCAAATAAATTTGGCTAGTTCATCCCTATAAACCCACTTGTCAAATTTAAAAAGGACGGAAGAAGGGGAAGACGAACCTTGTGCACCCGAACCCGAACTACGTTGAAATTGTAATTGAGTTTGCGAAGCGGAAATGCCAAGTTTCTCGGGATGTTTTGCCAACAAATGCCCGTTGAGCGTCCCTTGCCCTCCGCCTCTTTTGAATGCGTAAGTCGCATTACAATAGTTGCAACATGCTTGAAAATTATAATCATCCTCGGCAGTAATTTTTCTTTTGGTGAAATGGATGGCGAAGGTATCGGATTGTGGCTCTCTTTCTCTAGGGGGTTGTCGTTGTCCCCGACCCCGACCACCTCCCCTAGCTCGGCTGCCCCTACCACTCCTAGCATTACCACTTTCAATTTCAACTTGTTCTTCTTCCTCATTTTGTTGAATATTTGGATTTTGATGATCAAATTTAACTGAAAATTGGATGAGGGTGAGAGTATATGTGAATATTTGAGAGTAGAAGAGAAAGAGTAGAGAGAAATAATGTGGAAATAAAATGGGAGGAGGGAGGTGATATTTATAGTTAGTAAATTAGGCAAAAAAAAAACATTTTTTTTTAATTTTTGACTGCCCAAGTTAAAAATTAACGGCTAGTTTTTAGAAATAACGGCTAGCTTTTGAAAAAGTAGCCGTTGGAACATGTTCTGGCATTATGCTCGGCCGAGCAACTCATATGACTCGGCCGAGCATGACCGTTATTGGAAATTAACACACTGGAAGGTTCTGCTCGGCCGAGCACCTCATATGACTCGGCCGAGCAAGTCAAAAATCGGCGGTTGACCGATTTTTCAAAATTCTCAACCTTAACCGAACCGGCCAATTACCGGTTTCGGTTAGCCGGTTCCGGTTAACCGCCGTTGACCGGTTTTACCCGATTTTGACCGGTTTTCAACCTCCCGATTGACCGGTTCGGTTTATAAAATGGACACCTCTACCATCGACGAGTGCCCTCCTCAAATTCATATTCAACGTCGCCTTTGTCTCATGTAAACGAGTGGGTTATTTTTTATTTTTGCAATGGAAATTGTTACTCATTGTGTTGTAACAGTAATATTTTAGAATAACAGTACTTTTAATTTGTATGACCGGTGTAATGGATGTTTATCTTTTGGATTGGATTGAATTACGTTCAAATGCAAACATTTAGTGTCGAGTTCGTGTTTATGTTTTTAATTAACATTAAGAGTCAACACTAAAGTTTTTCTCGAAAAGCGCACAAATGATGTTATCATGCATGAATGGAAAAAGTTGATCTTTTGAAAAATCACCATTTTTAGCAGGATAAATGAATTTATCGTGAGTGCAAGTGCTTGTATTATAAAGTGCTAATGATAGTGTTAAAATTTGTTATTTTGAAGGTCTAACACTTTGTAATATTAGTACTGACACTTTATAATTGCACTTTGAAAAAATGTGTTTTAAAGAGTGAATGTGTGAATGTTTAATACTTTAATAGGGCTAGTGTGAGTGTTTAATGCTTTGATAGTGTCACTGTATACTTAATGAGCGCCGATATGAGTGTTTAATAGTGTTAGTGTGTGTGTGTGTGTTAAAAATTGTTTTCTTGAAGGACTAGCACTTTGTATTATTAGCACTAACACTTTTTAATGGCACTTTGATAGGCCGGTCATGTGGTAAATGAGGCCCTAGGCCAAGTTTTTGGCTAGGGTCTTCATTTTTTTCCTACTAGCAACAAACTCGTGCGATGCACGACGATTATATATAGCCATGCATGTACTGAAATAGTAAATCAAAAGACCAAAGTGTGAATACTACTTAAACATTTTGAAATACTTCCTGAAACAAAACATTCGTAGTAGATTTAGCACTTGAAGAACTATCATCTCCACCGACAACAGTTTTTCCACCAAATAGTGTTTCACTTCTACTCGAATAAATACTTTTCAAGATATCTTTCAATAAAAAATAAAGAAAATTCACATAGTAGGCTATTTTCTCTGAAAGTATACATGCAAACCTTTTTAAATCTCTAAAATAAATGTTCAATAATTTTTCAATTTGCTATTTAATTAAGAGAAAATCTATTTTTTTATATTTATTTTAAAATAGAGAGAGTAAAAATAAAGACTAGCTCGAATAAATTGAAGCTTATAAAATAGAATCACATATCACCTTTTATAATTTTCTAAAATATTTTTTCACTTTCTTTTTAACCAACCGTTTTCTCTCTCCCCTATACTAATTGGGTAATAGTAAGGAGACAAAATAATTACAAAAATTTGCTTACAAAATCGTAAATGTAATAATTTTATTATTGTTTTTAATTAGAGTGTATTGAGTCCATTATAGATGCTATCATAAATATCATCAATTAATTTCGTTAGCAAGATTTTGTGGACAACTTTCAATCTGCCACCCAAAAATCTCAAATCAGCTTCAAATAAAATATCTTCATATTTAATGATACTTTTTACTTTCAACACAAAGAGAAGTTTCACTTCTTCCTCATAGTCAGCCCATCACCCTTAAATTATGTTTATAAACTAAAAAATTGTGTCATGGCTCCATCCCCCCCCCCATTTAGTTTTCTTGGTTTATCGATTTTCAAATTAAAAAGATCGCTTTTTATTTTAAAATAGTTTTATATTAGTAACAATTTTAAAAAATTAATGCATCATTTAAAAAATTATTATTCTATATTTAAATTTTATTTAATTTTATGATAACAAAACATTGATGAAGTTACAAAATAAAAAAACAAAATACTCTATTTCTATAAAAAAAAATATGCCATCATAAATTAAAAAATAATTATCAAGTAATAAAGAATTTTATTTTTTTGACAAAGTAGCTAAAAATCGTTAAAAAAACACAAAACAAAGTAGCTAAGTTCAAAGAATAAAAAAGTAACTTCCAATTTTAAGCCTAGAAATTCGTCAATTTCGAGAAATAAGTTCGTTTAATGATATTTATAATTTTCAAAGCAAGAAGGTTTTGATTAAAAAAATGTGAAGTAAAATCATTTGATAATATTAGAAAATAGTTTTTTATTTCTTGAAAGATAATATTAGAATACAGTTAAGGCAAACACTTATCACCATTTTAGTTGTATGACTTTTATTGAAAAGAACAGTTATCTCCTTACTTTTTTTTTCTCAAATAAATTATCTTCTTGCTTCAAACAAATAAATAAATGAATAAATCTCAATCATCATATTTGCTTAAATTTGAAATTCTGAACATTTTTCTTTTACTTTTTCAATTATTCATATATATTTTATGAAAGTAAAAATCCATATACTTTTTTATTTTTTTGAAAAAAGAAAGGATTACTATTATTTATAGTAGTAGCGGTATTTTTATTTTTAAGCAAAATGAGATTTTCAACTATTAAGCCTAATAATCCGGATTTATAAGCCTACAAACATGCATTAATAGTAATTACTATATAACATGATGAATTTATTTTTTAAATAAAAAGTACACAATTTTTGCCTCCAAAACTTCCCTTGCCCCCATCGGTCCTCCCTATTTAAGTCAGTATATTATCTCCAGATTCTTCAATTTTTTATTTTTTTTTTAAATAAATTTTTCTTCTTTTTTTGACAAAAGTAAAATAAAAAAAATAATCTAAATATATATTCTTAAATTTTAGACTAAAAGTGAAAAAAAACAAATTAAATATTCACATCTAAATTTAAAAATTATCGTTAATACAAAAAAAAACTGTTATTAATTAATAATTAGAAAACAATCATTTTTTTTGAATTAAAAATAATAAATTTTAAAGCTCATTAAACAATTATTTTTTAAAGAAATAATTAGAAAACATTCTAATATTGCAACCTAGTCTAGACACCTAGTGTTGATTAATTAATGAAAAAGAAAAAAAAATTGCACATTTTCAAAAGTTTTCAAAGAGTGTAAGTAGTATAGATCATTTTTCCACTTTCTCTCCACCCATGTTCCAAAACCATTTGCCAAACCCATTTGCTAAAACCATGTGTTGAATCAATTTCCATTTTTAGCCCCTTGATAGTGACATTTTTGGGCTCCAACTTACCAAATTTAGGAACGACTTTGCTTTAATATATTTATAGATTGGGTAGACTGTAGCGTTCTCAAATCTATATTTCATTCTCCAAATTCTCGCACTATCATTCTTTCTATTTAGGTTTTTCTTTCTGTCTTTCCTTAAGTCTTAATAGTTCATTTTTTTCTTTCGAAATCTCCTTTTACAACTTAGGTTTTAGCATGTTATCGGTAAAATAATTGAGATTCGACTTGAATAGTGTAGGCTTGTAATTAGGATGGGTTGACATTTTATTTGAGATAATTGTGAATAATTTAAGGAGATATTACAATAAAATTATAACGATATTTGCGAAGTATTCAAATAATTATTATGATTATATTAAAATAATAATTAATTATATTAAAATAATAATGAAATATTCACGATAATTGCAAATATTCAAATAATTAAAATAAAAATTGCAACAAAGCCTAAGTTGAGAGTAAAAGCCAAAATAAAAAGAATAGGGAAGAAAATGTGAAAAGAATGGAGCCAAGTTTTGATCCTGTGTGGATAGGCAGCTTATAGTAGACTCCTAACTATTGAGACAGCTATAATGTAGTGATATTTTGTGGCCCTAATATTAGTATTATTTTTGGAGGCCCTTGGCAATGGCCTCACTTGAATTGCACTAGGGTCGGGGCTGCTCGTTTGGCACACATGAACGAGTTTGTAGGAATGAGAATGTCATATACAGGTATCTGAAATTTGGGAATGATGAGAAATTAAAATTCTCATTCCCATGTTTGGTGTGTTCTAAGTCTAAGTTAACGAATGGATATTAGATTGTCATTCCTACGTTTGTTTCATTTGCCTGCTTGATGGGAATATTTTATTTTTATTTTCATGTATGATGTACTAATTAAAAGTTTTCCTTCTTTTCATTAATTCAAATTTCTTCATACCTAATTAAAGGAAATATATGCTATAGAATTAAGTTTGATATCTAGTTAATTTCATTGATAAATATTATATCAAAATTCGATAATCAATCCAATATGCGAATACATAATAGATTAACTTAGAATCAAATTGATACTTTAATAAGACAAAAATGCAAGAAAAAGTACCTCAACTGTTCAGGTTGTGTGAATATAGTACTCAAAAACTTTTTGTTGCATAATTAGTACCTTAACCGCCCACTTTTTTCATGTTTAGTACTTATCACTAAGATTGTTAAAAAATTATCGTTAAATAGTTATGTGCCACGCACATGACCTTTTTAAAAGGTGTAAATTGTCACAACAAACATTCTCTCCAATTTGTTTACACTCCTCATCTTCTTCCTCCACCTTCTTGGACCTTCATCACCCCCATCCATGTTTCAATCTCCTATCCGCTCACTCTCCTCCCCAACCCTTCCTCCATAATAGCCTGTCTGCTCCCCTTCCCACCCCTCCCCTTGTACCCCGCCGTTCACCCACCCAACCCTCACCTATGCTCTGGCTTCCCCATCCCATCATCTCTTTTCCTCCTCCCCACCCCATTCCTTCTTTCCAGCAGATTTCACATTACTTACCATAACAATATGACAAGAAATTAAAGCAAATTAAGCAAGAAGTAATTAGGGTTTTGAAACTTGAAATTGATTTTGGATGATAAAATTTGATGGGCAACGATTTGGTAAAATACCCAAAATCAAAACATGAAATTGAAGAAGACCTTGTAATGGTAAGGTGTGGATGGAGTAGGGGAGAGATAGATCAAGGGGAGGGTTGAATTTTAGGGTGATGTGGAAAGAAATCGTGAAACGGGTTTTTCCATGAAAGGAGAGAGAGGGACAAATTGAGGGAGGTAGGACATAGGGTGTGTGTATTGTGTGTTAAGATGGTGGGATTTTCTGGAAAGGAGGAGCTTCCCGATAGTGGGGAAGGAGAAAATAAGAAAGAATATGAAGGATAAACCAATTGGAGAGAATGTTTGATTTTCACAATTTTACTCTTTTAACAAAGGTTATGTGCATGTCACATGACTATTTAACGGTAAAAATTTAACAATGTTAGTGATAGGTATTATACATGCACAAAGTAGGCATTTTAGGTATTAACTATGCAACAAAAATGACTTTGGATACTATATTCACACAACATGGAACATGGAAGGTTGAGACACTTCTTTTTTTTTGCCCTTTAATAAAATATCAAATTTATTTCAAACCAAATCTAGAAACTATAATAATAAATCAAAACTATTTATTAAATATATAGAAAGAAATTATCAAAATTCATGATAACCCAATTTAAGACCTACGCACGCACAAACATCTCACAAAGTATGCTAACAAAACAATCAAATATCACAAATAGGTTTACAAAATGATCTAAGAGAAGATGATATAAAGAAATAAAATAATTTTGACTGTAAAGCGATCGAAAAGAATTGGGAGGGGGATTGTGATTGTAGAAATATAGATCAATCGACATTTTCAATCCTCGTACTTTGCTTAAATTTTTATTTTAATCATCGTTGTTTATTTTTAGAAGTTTTAACCATTATACTTTAGATACGCACTCATTTTTTCCCAAAAGTCTAAACTACGATAGTTAAAATTGATAAAATACAATGGTTAAAATCGCTAAAATAAACATTGATGATTAAAATCGAAGTTTGAGCAAAGTACAAGGGTAGAAAATGTTGATAGACCTAGGAATATATGGAACTAACCTTCTTTTTCGCTCTTTACCCAGCAAATTGGTGAAGTTCGTGACTGCCTCCTCCAAACTAATCAATTTCCATTTGATGAAAATCTTAAATTAATAAAAGAAGATATATATATATATATATATATATATATATATATATATATATATATATATATATATATATATATATATATATATATATATATATATATAGTATATAGGTAGCTATTCAAATGAGAACCAAATTTATATGAGAACCATGAGAACTAAATCCAACCACCGGATTAAAAACACATCAATGCTTCAGATTAAAAAAAAAAGATAGAGGGGGTGGCATTTTCGTATTTATTATGAACTAAATCCCCCTCAAATTTCAAAATAAAATATCTCAATATCTATAAGTCGAAAAAAAAAATTCGAAAACACTGATTTTTTTGTCTTGACGAGACGATTCAAACTAGATCCCTGAAGATAGGATTTTGAAAAAATAATATTGAACAACGTCTAATTTTTAAAATACTAGCTAATTAACTAGTGTACACTAGCTAGTTAAGTAATGTACAATAGTAATGTATATAGTGTACACTAGCTAGTTAACTCGTGCACACTAGCCATATGGCTTATACTGGACAATACCTTGACTTGGTCTTGGCCAAGTCCTTGTGTACACTAGCTAATTAACTAGTGTACATTAGCTAGTTAAGTAATGTACACTAGCTAGTTAAGTAATGTACACTAGCTAATTAACTAGTGTACATAAGGACTTGTGTACACTAGCTAGTGTACACTAGTTAACTAGCTATCTACTTTCTAAATATTTAGTGAATAATAGTGCTAATCACGTTGTATTTCCTCTGTTTTTTTTTTTCTGCTCTTAGCCCTACTAGATGAATCTGTTGCACTTTACTACTGAGTTTTTTTATTTGTTTTTGCGATTAAGCCTTATAAAGTATATCCATCTGTACCCATAAACTAAATGGCATATTCACATGTTTGTGATTCACCATATGAACTATAGATGCTTGTTTAATCATAAAAAAAATCCCTTATATGATTAAACACATGATCTCCCAGTCTTTACGGTTCCGTTGGGTCGGCTCAGGTCGGGTTCAATTAAACCACCCAGGGAGTAATACACTTGAGAAAAGCTACTTCAGGTGTAAATTGCATTAACTATTTCTGTCCGCGGTAGTTGCAGGAATTCCATTGTTGTTTCCTACTTCCTGCACCTTTTTGAAACTGCAATATCTTCTCTCTTCAACTTCTTTTCTAAGTAAGTTATTTAAAGAGAATTGGCTCAGGTATCCCACAAGATGAAAATACATGGCCAAGCAACTTTGACATCTTAAGCAGCACTTTCTGAAGCAAGCAACATGAACAGAGAAATTTGCAGTAAAGCTGCAACTTTGTAGAAAATGAGAAATTGTCATTCAATGGCAACAAACAAGAATGATTATCCAATCAGCATTAAACATTAAATTGAAAATTAAGGGTAAAATAAGAATAAGTAGGGGAAATCTTGTTAAAGAAATGTTATGCTTTCATATTTATTGACATAGTTTGACCAAATGGCTACAACAGCTTCATAAATCATATACTCATCAAGTAGTACAAACCAAAAAATAAGAGAAACAAAGACCATGAATCAATGGTAACTTAAGATTAAGTGCGGAGGAAGGACAGACGAGAACACTAGCTAATTAACTAGTGTACACTAGCTAGTTAAGTAATGTACACTAGCTAGTTAAGTAATGTACACTAGCTAATTAACTAGTGTACACAAGGACTTGTGTACACTAGTTAACTAGCTATCTACTTTCTAAATATTAAGTTTTTACAGTAATAAAATGAACAACCATGCACCCACATGTGTTCGCGTTTCCGCACCCAAATATTTATCTTTTATTGCCATTCAAATGTATAAAACGCACACATTTCCAAAATGTCTATTAAAAATAAAATTTGAATATTCATTTGTGTACACTAGCTAGTGTACACTAGTTAATTAGCTAGTGTACACGAGTTAACTAGCTAGTGTACACTATATACTTAGCCATGGCTGATGAACATTGAAATTAAACTTGGGTACACTAGCTAAGTTGCTAGTGTACATTACTTAACTAGCTAGTGTACACTAGTTAATTAGCTAGTGTTTTAAAAATTAGACGTTGTTCAATATTATTTTTTCAAAATCCTATCTTCAGGGATCTAGTTTGAATCGTCTCGTCAAGACAAAAAAATCAGTGTTTTCGAATTTTTTTTCGACTTATAGATATTGAGATATTTTATTTTGAAATTTGAGGGGGATTTTAAATGATGACGTGGCAGTTAGAAAGATGATGTATGCGGCTGACCTTAAATTGGAGCATTGATGTGTTTTTTAATCCAATGACTGTTAGTGGTTCTTATGGTTCTCATATTAATTTGGTTCTCATTATAATAGGACCCTATATATATATATATATATATATATATATATATATATATATATATATATATATATATATAGAGAGAGAGAGAGAGAGAGAGAGAGAGAGAGAGATAGATAGAGAGAGAGAGAGAGAATGAGAGACGATAGATGAAATGCAACGATAGATGGATTTGCGTTGAATTGAAATTTTATCTCATCCGATGAGCTTTTGATCTTGGTTGTATATTTCCCGCAAAGTAAATATTTTCCGCTTCCACGAATTACTAGGAAATGGGTATCAAAAATAGGGGCGTAATTGGTTCAGTTCAAACTGCGGTTCAGAACCAAACCAAACCACGCGGTTTAGTTCGGTTTTCAAGCAATAGTGGTTTGGTTTGGTTCGGTTCCAAAAATCGTCAAACTGTGTGGTTCAGTTTGGTCTGCGGTCTAGACCCCAAACCATGGTTCGAGACCGCGAGACCGAACCACCAAACCGAACTGATAAACCAAAACACCAAACCGTTCAATATTAATCGTAGATATGCACATCTTTCATATTCACCTCACATTTAGATTTGAACCCCTAATTCTATTCATGGATTTTAGCTCATAGCCCTTTTTCTTTTTGTTAATCTTTATGTAATAATGTTAATTCACTCTTTAGCACATACCATTACAAGTACTCAAATGGCATGTTGTTATCATAAAAATTGAAGCACAATTTCAAGTTGTATTTAAATACTTAATCTTTTCTTTATGTTATGTCTGGAAAATTCAAACAAACAAGACAATGAACTGTGTTGCCTGAAACCATATTCTAATTAATGGTTTAAGCAGTGTTTTATTTCATTATTTGAACAGTGGTTTGGATTGCGGTTTAAACCGCGGTTCGAACCGTAGAATCAAACCGCGGTTCGAACCAAACCGAACCAAACCATGACGGTTTGGTTCAGTTCGGTATGAATTTTTTCATGATTTAGGTCAATTTGAGATTTTTTTCAAATCGATAACTAGTGGTTCGGTACGTAAATTGGCCCAAACCGAATCATTTAGTCCCCTAATAAAAAATCATCCTAAATCGTGAGTATCAAATAACCTTTAAAAATGGATACTTGATACCCATAGTAAACTAATTTCCTAGCTAACCCCAATCATTTAAAAAAAAAAAGATCAAACAAAGTTAATCTTTAGTATAGAATCAAATACGAATTCACACCCCTACATATCCGTCTACCACACGAGGCGGTATGTTTGATTTCCATTAGGGGTGTAAATGGTTCGGTTTGGGCTAATTTACAGACCGACACACTAGTCATCGGTTTGGAAAAAATCCAGACCGAACCGAACCATGAAAAAGTTTAAACCGAACCGTTATGGTTTGGTTCGGTTTGGTTCAAATCGTGGTTCAGTTATATGTTTCAAACCGTGGTTCAGACCACGGTCTAAACCATGGTTTAGACCGTGATTCAGACCATGATTTAGACTATGGTTCAAACCATGATTCTAATTGTGGTTCAAACCACGCTTTAGACTACGACTAATTGTCAAATGTTAATAAAAAATTTCGTGATTACGAAGAAAGAGCGAGGGATGCGGGAGTTGAAGAGGAAAGTCAAAGGAATCGAGAGTTGAAAGAAGAAAACACACTATACAATGTCGATCATGTAGAGAACTTGATTTGTTATTGTTGGAAATCAAATTATTGCACCACAGATTAAATTAACAATTTAATCAACAGTAGGGAATTTATTGATCAAGTCAAGAACGTACCAATTAAGCCAATAGCAAAACCGAAAGCAATGGAACAGGATCAGGAAAACAGAACAGAAACAAGTAAACAATTGATTAGAAAACTTATCGTGATTTGATCGAGTCGCCTTAGGAAGACTGTCCTAAGAGAAAATATTGCCCCCAATTGGTGAAACTCAGGTACAGGCAAATTTCTCCGAGGATAAAATGATCACGGATTACGTACCACAAAGCAGCACACAGGTAGGTAATCACCGGCGGTCCTATCTCAATCGCCTTGAATCTCACGAACGAATCTCTATGAACGGGAGTAATCAATCAATGAATTAAAGCAAGAGAATTGAGTTTCTCTTCAATATTCATGTGTCAAAAACGGCTGGAGGAAAGGAGTATTTATACATGTGGTGCAAATCAGGTTTTAGGCTTAATTAAACCTAAAACCTCGCTCCAATTCCCGGCCCAGAATCTCACTTACCCGAAGCCAGCGCGACCGCCATCGAGGCTTGCGCGACCGCGCTAGAGTCCAGGCGTTTTGGATGGAATCACAAGAGACCAGCGCGGCCGCCCTTGGGGCTTGGCGCGGCCGCTCTCCTTGACAGTGCCTCCGACGTGAATTTCCCCTTCGCCAAATTCAGTTCAAGCCAAATACCATCCAAGGTCATATGACTATGAACTTATATACCACATATATCAAAATTCCAACAATCCCCCACAAGTTCATAGAAATATGACGTGTACAGATTGTCCATTGCCATGCTTTCAATAATGGTACCTTCCGGCTTGAACCACTACCTATGTTATCCAACGCAAACCCCCACAGGACCAGATGAACGGGTGTCTTGAATCTGATGCCTTTAGATGTAGAGGCCTTTGCTGGTAACAAGCACGACAAAAGCTATGATAGGCCCTCTATCGAACACTTGACGCTTATAAGCCATACGTCCCGATCCTCTATCATGAGTGCTTTCAAGGAATAACCCAAATTCCTCTAGTTGCGGCCAACAACAACACTCACTTAGCTTGGCATCTCAGAAGATGTACTTCTAGCATCTTGTCTAAAAGACTTGATCCCATTCAAAGTTCCAAACTTTTACTAAATTAGCAGCAACGAGCACCTCTAGGCTATTCAGGGGATAGACTCAGACATGTAACATGTAAATCTATTATTAAGTGCTCCGACTCACCCCACAGCTTGTTATTACCACATTGAATCTCCTTTGTGGGATCTCCACTCAGGTAGATTGGGTTGCCACTGCGTTTGAATCAGACGGGGTTCAGTCCCATCCCCAACCTAGATTTTTGAACTAGAGCAAATTCTAGCGCTTTGGTTAAAGGATCAGCTATGTTATCCTTGGTACCAACATAATCAACAGCTATCACCTTCCGAGACACTAAATCCCTTATAGATTTTAATCTAACTTGGATGTGCCTCCTAGTTTTACAGTTGTACTTGACACTTTTCAGTTTCTCAATTGTGGCAGTGTTGTCACAATGTACAGAGATAACAGGCATGGGCTTACTGACCATGGGCAACTCAGACATAAGTCCTCGAAGCCATTCAACTTCCAATCCAGTAGTGTCAAGGGCAACTAATTCGGCCTCAAATGTAGACCTAGACAACAGAGTTTGTTTGGTCGACCTCCAAGCGACTGCAGCTCCGCCTAAGGTGAAAACATACCCCGTACAGCCATAACTCCCGGAGTTATAGGCAATCCAGCTTGCATCACTATATCCTTCAAGAACAGAAGGATATCTCCCGTAATGCAGTCCAAGGGAAATCGTTCCCTTCAAGTACTTGAGAACTCTATCAAGAGCTTCCCAATGTGCTTTACTTGGACATTGAGTATATCTAGCCAACCTAGTAACCGAGTAGGATATATCCGGTCTAGTACAGTTGGCAAGATACATCAAACTTCCAATAATTTGAGAATATCTCAACTGAGCCATCGGTACTCCACTTTCATTCTTAGTAAGAGCAGATGAAGGGTCATATGGAGTCTTAGCTACCTTGCAATTCTTATAACCAAATTTCTCAATTACACTTTCGGTATAGTGAGATTGCGATATGGTTATGCCACTAGTTGAACGAGTCAACTTAAGGCCAAGAATCACACTAGCTACTCCCATATCTTTCATCTCAAACTTACTTTTCAAGAATTCCTTAGTAGTATTAATTATCCTCATATCTGTTCCAAACAACAGAATATCATCGACATACAGACATAAGACAATACTACTATCACCAATACTCTTGCTATAAACACACTTATCAAACTCATTAGTAACAAAGCCAAACGATGAGACAATTTTATTAAATTTCTCATGCCACTGCTTAGGGGCTTGTTTGAGTCCATACAAGGACTTAACAAGTTTACAAACCTTTCTCTCATTGCCAGGGGCCTCAAAACCTTCAGGTTGATCCATATAAATTTTTTCCTCTAGATCGCCATGCAAGAAAGCGGTCTTAACATCCATCTGATGGATAGGAAGATCATATACAGAGGCCAATGCGATAAGCATTCGGATTGTAGTCATTCTAGCAACTGGCGAATAGGTATCGAAATAGTCTATTCCCTCCATTTGCTTGAATCCCTTAGCCACTAACCTAGCCTTAAACTTGTCAACGGTTCCATCCGGTTTCAGTTTCCTTTTGAAGACCCACTTACATCCTATCGTGCTACAACCAGGAGGGAGATCGACCAATTCCCATGTCCCATTAGAGACAATAGAATCCATCTCACTCTTAACAGCATCCTTCCACTGCTTGGCATCAGAAGTAGCCATAGCAGCTTTGAAGGTTAGAGGATCACCCTTGACATTGTAAGTGATGAAATCACTTCCAAAATCCTTGGTAGTCCTTGCCCGTTTGCTCCTTCTTGGTTCAATCTCATCGTCAGAATGAGTTGCACTGGAATCAACCCCCACATTTGTCAGCTCCTCTACTTGAGCAGGAATGGAATTAGGGATGGGGTTTGTTGGGTATGCATGTTTTAACCCTCCTATTTTTGTATTAGATTTGATTGATACCATAACCTCCTGTCTATTTTAAGGACTTTAGGACCCTATGTAATGAAGCTTAGACTTCAATTTTTTAGTTAAGTCCATTTTATAGATTAGGTTAAATTTAGGCTTGAAGACTGGCACAAGACTCATTGGAATTGAGAGTTGCAGTTCAAAGTTTCAAACCGCTCCTTCCAACCGCCCTAGCAAAACCGCCCTTAGCATTTGCTTGGTGAAATCCTTTGTTTGAAACTACCCTTGAACTACTCCAATGCAACCGCCCTATGATGAACCGCACCTTGCAGCTCATCATCAACCGCACTTTGCAACCTCACTAGAGTTACCAACCGCTCCTGTCAAACCGCCTACTCCAGAACCGCTCCAATGATTGAGACTTGAAGTAAACCACCTTTTGTCATTATAATCCACATCAGCAATACCCAATGTCAACCACCTTATCTTATCACGTGATTCAAAGTCGAGAAGATCCGCAAGGATCTTGAAAAGGTGACAGTGTCCAAACCTCATTGCTTGCAAATGAGCATTATCGCCTTTATCTCGCAACTACACGTACCAAAGGACAAAAGTGGTTGCAGTGGACCAATAGGAAAGCATCAAGTACTGTCTTTCATCAGCTGTGTCCAACGGCTACATTTTGGATGCTTGGGTATAAATACCCCTAATCTTCACCATTTGAAGAGAGCTTGAAAAATTGAGAAATTGCTGTGTTCATCAGAAGTTGAAGCTCGCCCGTAAATTCTTAGTCCTTTGAATCTTCATCTTCATACTTCAAGAAATATTCCCAGAAATCAAGCCTTAACACATTCAAGAATCATTGTGCTCTACATCTCACAGATTCAAAGAGCCTTGATCTTGTTCTCACACACACACACCTCATTTGTTCTAATCACATAGATTAAACACTTGAGATACACCGGTTATAGTTTTGGATTTGTTCTTCATAGTAAAGATTTTATTGTACTTTGTAATCTCTCAAATACTTAATATAAAATCTCTCTTAGAAATCCAAGACTAACCATCTTGGTAGTGGACGTAGATCGTTTATCGATTGAACCACTCCAAATAGCGTGTTCTTACTTTCTGCAATTATATTTCTTGTGCTTACTAATTATTTATCTTTGTCTCTGTTTGATCTTTATTTAGATATCCATTATTGTGAAATAGTGTTTGGAGTTAACATTATCAAAACCTCACTTGTTTGTAAACCGCACGTACCAACTACTTTATTAAAACCGCTTTACAAACCTCTTCTATCAAAACCGCTTTATAACTCTAAATATTCCGCTGTGCATTTTACACTATCACTTGCGCCTATTATCAACTCGCAAGAGGATTTTGTAAGCAAGAGGTTTAGTTTTTTTAAAGAGGGCGAAAATTTTAAACAAAGCCTATTCACCCCCCTCTAGCCGTATTTTCACCCTTGTTGCCACCTTTGGGACCAACAAGTGGTATCAGAGCTAACACATTTTAAAACCACTGTTTTTCAAGCTTAACAGCTTGTGTGCCGATTCGATATGGCAACCTCAAAGACAATGACTACTGTTAACTATTCACACATTCCAATGTTGGACGAAGACCACTTTGACATCTGGAAGTGCCGAATGCTTATTCATTTGGAAACCATAGATGAGATGCTGGTGGAGTGCGTGATCAATGGCCCTCTAATTCCAATGAAGGCTAACACTGATGCAACCACCAATGCTGAAACTCCAGAGGTCAAAAAGCCAAAAGATGAGTGGTCGGATGAAGAGAAGAGAATAGTTGCCTTGGACAAAGAAGGCGAGGTTCATCATTTCTCGGAACCCTCCCCGTATCAACTCTACGTAAAGTGATGTACCTCAAAACCGCAGCGTATGTGGGATGCCATAGAGAGCTACCTCGAAGGTGACGAAGAGTGCAAGGAAAACAAATTATACACCGTTGAAAGATCCTACAACAACTTCAACGTAAAACCCAACGAAACCTTGCGTCAAACCTACGATCGCTATGTTGAGGGAGTTAATGCTTGTAGATCTCTTGGTAAAACTTTAACCGATAAGGAAATCAATATGACTTTCCTATCTCGCTTTAGGTTCTAGATGGGTAAATAAGGCTACCTCTCTAGAAGACTCCAAAGTATTGGGTACTTGGTCGTTAAGTAACTTGTATGCCAATCTTAGAGTCTATGAACTTAAATTAAATCATATTGAAGAGATAGAAGGGAAAACCAAATCGCTTTCTATGTCTCAGAGTGGAACATGAAGAGAAACCATCCACATCCAATCAAACCACCGATCCTTCCATATCAACCTCATCACTCATCAAGATGGATGATGATGATTTTGCCATGTTTGTGAAAAGATTCCAAAAATTTAGAAAATCCTCAAAACCTTTCACAAAATCATTTTCAAAAGGCAAACCTCCCCGCAACATTTTCTAGGGCCGCAGATACAAAGAAGAAGAGTGACTTGGTATGCTACAACCGTAGGAAACCCGGCCACTTTGCATCCGAGTGTCCACAGCCTAAATATGAATATATGAAAAAGAAAACTTTTCCTTCGAAATTTTCTCATCGTAAGGGAATGGTTGCCGAGGAGGAAGAGAATTCCAAGGAATTAGCAACTTGGATTGAAACAGATTCTCGAGGATGGAAGTGACGGTGAAACCGAAGAGGTTAACCTCTCGCTTAGTTGCAGACGCTTCGATGACTCGATTCCGAATCATTTGAGTTGCATGATATGGAGGAAAAGGAGGTTTTTGCAAAACTTCCAAATTATAAATTGGATGATGATATTAAACTTACTCCTAGCGTTAAGATAGGAAATTGTTCGTATTCACGTCCCATTTTCTCATCTAAAACTACTCCACCTTCAAAAGCTATTCCAAAGAAAATTTTGAAAAAGGTGGTGGAAGAGGTTTCTCCCATGGAACATGAAAAGATGTTCAAGGAAGCTGAAATGGTGATCCATCAATTCTCAAATCTTAAGAAAGCCTTAAGCTTAGCTCATGATGAACTTAATCTGTACAAGACAGAGAAAACTGTGATGAGGTCTGAAATTTCTAATCTTAAGGACCAAATCAAACAGATGACTCCTCTTGCTGATCAAAACCGCATCCTTGAAACTAAGGTTGCTGCACTTCAACTCAGGAATGATGACTTGGTAACCCAAATCGACGATCGCCAAAAGATTATTGATTCGTGGCTCAAGTCTCAATCCACCAAAGATAAAATCATGGACTTCCAAGTTCCTACTGGAACCAAGGATGGTCTAGGGTTTGGATCTGAGGAAGAGGAGAAGTGTGCATCCTCGAGTGAAAAGGATGAGGAAATTTTGGAACTAACTAAAGAAATTCCCAAGGGGAAGCATGCTAAAGGAAAGGGTAAAGGAAGACAAGTAAATTATGTCTACCCTAAAGGAAAGCAATATGGGAAGAATTCTGTGTTAAAACCTAAGAATTCTGTGGAAGCACCTGAAAAGGAAATGGCTTATGGAATTGGTAGAATCCCTGCTCCAACCACTTCTGGTGGAAAAGGCGGTTCTGCTAACTCTAGGTCTGACCGCGTCTCTTCTTCGACCGCTCCTCCTGCCTTCAAAAGCAAGAATAGCGTTCCTGTGAAATACGTGGTCAAACCAAAGCCCGTTCCCTTTATATCACTGGAATGTTAGCCGGAACCGCTCCTCCCAAACCGCTTCCTTGTCCAAAACCGCATGCAACTCCTAAGAAGAGTAAGGAGTTAGTAAAACCTCATGAAGCTTGTAGCTATTATAAATGTTCTCGTGTGATGGTTTAGGTCACAAGACCGCAGAATGCCTTTTGCGGTTCACATCCAATGCCAGGAAGAGTAAACCTCCTTCTCGTCAAGGTGTGGTGTGGGTCGTAAAGGGTTGCTAACTTCAGACCCAAGAAATAAAGGGGGACCTCGTTCTTAATGTCTACATTTCAGTCCTCTGCTTCATGGCCGGTCACTCCAAGGATAATGAATGGTATCTTGATAGTGGCTGCTCAAGACATATGACTGGAGATAGATCATTACTTGAAGATGTCATTGAAGCAAGTGGTCCATCTGTAACCTTTGGTGACAACAACAAAGGCAAGACCATTGGATATGGTGTTATAAGGAGAGGAAACCTAACTATTGAGAAGGTTTCCCTTGTCGATGGACTCAAGCACAACCTCCTTTCAATTTCTCAATTTTGCGACAAAGGAATGCTTTGCAACTTCACGTCATCAAATTGCTTTATCAAAGATAGCATTTCCGGCGTCACCCTACTCACAGGAATTCGTAAGAGTAATATTTACATTATTGATCTAAATTCTGCATGTAGTATTACTAATCTCTGTTTTGTAGCTAAGAATGTGAGCGAAAATAGTTGGCTATGGCACAAGAGGTTGAGCCACTTGAACTTCAAGTATCTTGCAAATATTGGTAGGGAAAACCTCGTTCGTGGTTTACCCAAAGTGGCTGACCACCATCCAGAGAAATGCGCGCATGCCAGCTTGGTAAGCGCCGCGTCGTCTTTCACCAGCAAGACCGCTCCATCAACTTCAAGATGCTTACAACTGCTTCACATAGATTTGTTTGGACCCGTAACCACTGCCAGTATTGGAGGAAATAGATATACTTTAGTGGTAGTGGATGATTACTCAAGATATACGTGGGTTGAGATGATGATTTCCAAAGATGATTGTTATAGATTCTCACCGCACTATTCAGACGGCTACAAACTCAAAAAGAAGACGACATCGTTAGTGTTCGATCAGATAATGGAACAGAATTCAAGAACAACGGTGTTGCTCAGTATTGTGATGACCATGAGATTGATCACAATTTTTCCACAGCTGGTGTTCCACAACAAAATGGGGTTGTGGAAAGGAAGAATAGGACGTTGATTGAGGCTGGAAAGACAATGATATCTGAAGCGAAGCTACCTCAATATTTTTGGGCTGAAGCAATCAATACCGCATGCTTCACTCAGAACCGCTCCCTCATCAACAAAACCTATAACAAGACTCCCTATGAGCTTTGGCGAGGAAGAACCCCCAACATTGCATTCTTCAAGATCTTTGGCTGCAAATGTTTTGTCCTCTACAATGGAAGAGAAAATAGAGGTAAATTTGGAGCTAAAGCCGACGAAGGTATTTTTGTTGGGTATGCTAAACATTCAAAAGCTTTTCGTGTTTTCAATAAAACTAGTTTAAAAATAGTTGAGTCTGTCCATGTTACTTTTGATGAGCATTCTCTCCTTGAGCCACATTTGGCTCCAAATGTTGCTGATGATTTTGTTGAGCATAATGAAACAGGTGAACCTCAAACCGCACCTGAACCTCAACCGCAAAATCCAGCACCCTCAACTGAAATCCCCCAAAACCGCAATTTTGAAACCGCACCTGAAGAACCCTCTCCAGATGCAACTGCAAGGGAAGATGAAGTTGAGAATTCCCCTATCCAGCTTATAGAACCTCTTCGTCAACTTACCTTCCATGACTTCGCTGAAGGATCTAACGATGTTCCAATTGAAGATCTTCAGCAAACCTCAGTCCAACCAGACTTACCCCCGGAGGTTCGTGAAGTCAGCAGTCACCCCCTCACAAATGTGATTGGTGATCTGTTTTCCGGTGTTCAAACAAGGAGATCAAACTATGACGAGCATACTTCTCTTTTATCTCAAGTTGAACCCAAGAAGATTGATGAAGCACTCCAAGATTCCAGTTGGGTCGTTGCTATGCAAGAAGAACTCAACCAGTTTGAAAGATGCAAGGTCTGGACTTTGGTGCCTAGACCTCAGGATCAAGGAGTGATAGGAACTAAGTGGGTATTTAGGAATAAGATGGATGAGAATGGAAGCATCACTAGGAATAAAGCAAGGTTGGTCGCACAAGGATATAGGCAAGAAGAAGGAATTGATTATGATGAAACCTTTGCTCCAGTTGCAAGATTGGAAGCTATCAGAATTTTCTTAGCCTACGCCTCTTTCAAGCATTTCAAGTTATATCAAATGGACGTAAAGAGTGCATTCCTCAACGGCGAACTGCAAGAGACCGTGTATGTTGCCCAACCACCTGGATTTGAAGACTCCAAATTTCCCAATCATGTCTACAAACTCCAAAAAGCTTTGTATGGACTTAAGCAAGCTCCAAGGGCATGGTATGAGACTCTTTCTAAATTTTTACTAGAAAAAGGATTTAAACGTGGTAAAATTGATACAACTCTTTTTATTGCCAAATATAATGAACATACTTTACTTGTTCAAATTTATGTCGATGATATTATTTTTTGTTCTACTAATGAGTTACTTTGTAAGCGTTTCGAAAAGCTAATGAAAAGCAAGTTTGAGATGAGCATGATGGGAGAATTAACTTTCTTCCTCGGGCTTCAAATCAAGCAATGCGAAGAAGGTATTTTCCTCAGCCAAGCCAAATACACCAAGGAGTTGATAAAGAAGTTTGGATTAGAAAATGCTAAAGCATATGATACTCCAATGGCCACCGGCAATAAGCTAGATAAGGATCTCAAAGGTAAGAAAGTTGATCAGACTTTATATCGAGGTATGATCGGCTCATTACTCTATTTAACTGCTAGTAGGCCAGATATCATGTTTAGTGTCTGCGTATGTGCTCGCTATCAAGCAGATCCTAGAGAAGCACATCTTATTGCAGTCAAGCGTATAATCCGCTATTTATCTGGAACCACTAACCTTGGACTTTGGTATTCCAAAGATTCGAACTTCGATCTTGTAGGTTATTCAGATGCAGATTATGCAGCTTGTACTATTGACAGGAAAAGCACTAGTGGTACTTGTCATTTCCTTGGAAATAGACTAGTTGCTTGGGCCAGCAAGAAGCAAGCTTCAGTTTCAGTGTCTACCACAGAGGCTGAGTATATTGCTGCTGGTAGTTGTTGCTGTCAAATCCTTTGGATGAAGCAGCAGTTGGTGGACTATGGAATTGAAGAAGGAAATTGCCCGATCATGTGCGACAACACTTCAACAATTTCAGTCTCTAACAACCCTGTCATGCATTCCAAGACCAAGCATATTGATATCAAGTATCATTTCCTCAAAGACCATGTGGAGAAGAGGAATATCCATTTAGAGTATGTGGGGACAGATAATCAGATTGCTGACATCCTCACCAAGGCTCTTGACTCCAAGAGGTTTTCCTTCCTCAGAGGAGAAATGGGTATGCTTGAACTTAAATGATTCCATACTTTTTATTGACTAACTTGTGTGTTGAGTTTAGGATGTATTTCTTATTGAAAACTTAAACCGCACCATTGTTGAACCGCATTCATTCAAACCGCATGAGTGGTCAACCGCATCTGCAGCCAACCGCTTAGTGCCAATCGCATGCTGCTTATGACCGCTCCATCTTCAACCGCCTTCAATATTTGGTATCTTCAAAATCAATTTTAATTTTTCTTAGCTTTAAAGAAGCTATGCGGTTTAAAACCCCTTTTCAACCGCACTGCCACGTGGACCCAAGGTAAGTTTCTTTATTTTCATTTCAGTCCACATTTTGACATAAGGGCATTTTTGCAAATGTTTTCCCACGTTATTTCAAAATTTAAATGCATTTAATGCAAAGGGAACATTAGCATTTAAAGCTATCTTGTCAGCCGTCATTGGCAATAGAGAAGAAGATGAAAGGGTGCAACAGAGGAATGATTTCTTTTATGGAAAAATCAAATAGTCTTTTCAACTGTCCTTTGTTTGAGATTTTCCTATAAATGAAAACCAACTCTTACAATTTCAACTTTCCAACACTGTCACTCTCTGCACCGTCCTTTCCTACCAAACTTCATCTTCTCTCTCTCTCTCTCTCTCTAAAAATCTTCAAAACTTCATCTTTATTTCTTGAATCTTCAATGGCTCCCAAAGCACCATTCACTGATATGGTATGTTCTTCTAACTACATCTTCTTTTATTTCTGCAAATCATTCATGAATCTGCCATTGTTAGACCTTCAAAAGCTTCGAAAACCTTAAAAGCATTTTTGTTCATAACTGCTTTATCTGTTGATCATTTTGTATGATTTCAGTTAGGTTTTGCTCGGATTTGCTTATGAATTCTTTATATGTAATTTATTTTACGATCAATCAATGATTTGAACACTGATTTTGAATTTTAAGTTTATGTCATTCGAAAACCCATTTGAGTGTTCTTGCTTGTTGGTGTTGATTCTGAGCAAAGTATGAATTTTTAATGTTATATTGTTAATCTACTGCTCAATGTGATCTTTTTGACATATTATTTGTTGATTTTGGTGAACTTTTGTTGAATCTATGTTCTTAGTGTTCTAAGTGTTCTTCGTGTTCATCATGCCTTCAACTTGACTGTTCATATGCCATGTTAAAATTGTCACATGTTTTGGTTCATTTGATTTTCACACATGTTTTTATACTTAGAAAATTTTTCCATAAAATTTTTTTTGCACTATTGTGAATAATCAACCGCATGCCTTGATTGTTTGGAACCGCATTCATGAAAATTCCTTGATTCCAACCGCATGTTCTTTTCAAAACCGCATTCTCATTAGAACCGCATACTATCTATGGACCGCACGTTACTTTGAACCGCATGTCTGTTAGTTATTTAATTTACTCTTTTGAAACCGCATGCTAAATTTGTTTGAGATATTACTTAGTATATAGGCTGGACACCATAACCTTCCTCTCCAAGCACCGCTTGCAGTGTGGGATAAACTTGGATTACAATGCCACGTACTAGTATAATCTCTTACATATTTTCTAAGTGTTTTAATTATATTCACAATTTACTTGAGGTTTGGAGTTCTCAATATTTTCAACCGCATCAATTGCCAACCGCATGGATGCCCAAACCGCTTGTGCATTGTGAATCACTTTTTGGATCTAAACCCTTTGTTTCATTTTGTAGGATCCTAAATTCTTTATTCCAGGCTATGAGATCAATGAGCCTGAGCTCCAAGGAGATGCTCTTGGTAGAGAGATGATAAGAAGACTCACTACCTCTGGAATCCTCCCTCTCTTCAACAAAGGCCAATCTTATATCATTCCTTCTTTTGTGGATCAGTTCTACTCCTCTGCTGTTCTAGGAGACAGAGAATTATCAGATGGCACCAAGATCAAATGCCTGGTTGGCAGTGTTGAAGGCTTCGATATATCCATTGATCATCTGGATATTAGAAGTACTTTTGGATTTCATGTTTCTGGATGCCCCATGGAGGTTGATCAGGAAGTGTTGGATGCAACCGCTCTATCAACTGTCAATCTGACCTCTCTCTCTCTGGTTATTACAAGAAGAAGGCAAGGAGGGAATTTGGTGAACTTATGAGCCACTTGGGCTATTTAGTAGGAATGTCTGTGTGTGGTAAGACTGGCAACCACAACAACTTCACTACTCAGCAATGGATTTACTGCTGTGCCATTTATAATGGAATTAAGCTGAATTGGCCCAAGATTTTGATGAAGGAAATGGCTAGTTCCATTGATGCTTATCAATCAAAAGTCAAAAATGAACACCAGAGATGGAGACCATTCTGCAGGCTCCTAACCGCGTTGTTCACAAGCTATCAGCACTTGGAGGATCTCAGACTCTCAACTCCTGAGTTATCAGTGCCAATGGGTGAAGGTGACTCCCTTGGAACCAGGGTTTGTCACAACTTCAGATACTCATTTGGAGATACCCAGTACAAATTTCTATATGATGCTGATACTCTCAACCCCAAGGAGTTCTATGTTGAAATGACTCCAGCAACCGCGGTTACTGCTCTAGGAAAGGCAATCAAGAAGGCCTCTAGAAAGAAAAACATTGTCCTAGAACCGCAGGCCAAGAAGCCAAGGACCGCACCACCTCAACCGCGTGTTCAAACCGCAGGTGCTAGTCAAAGTGCTAAGCCTCAGGAGAAATTTGGTTTGAGAGATGAGCCTACTGATGAGGAAGAAGAAGAGGATGCTGGAATTGCCCCTCTTATCAAGAAGGCAAAATCTGTGAAGACTGCTACTGCCAATCTCACAGAGGAAGATAAGGTTGCTTTTTATAAAGCAAAAATTGACAAGTTGGAAAGAAGGGCAGATTTGAGGAAGGCTGCCAAAGGAAAGAAACCATCTTCTCAACCGCTTGCTACTTCTCAACCGCAAGCTCAAGTTCAACCTCCTGTTCCTCCTCCTCAATCCCAACCGCTTCAAACTCCTCCAACCTCACCTATTCAAACCTCTTCCCCAATTCCTACCCAACACCTTTCTCCTTCCAAATCTCTTTCCCCCAAACCGCTCTCTCCTTCTCCACCTCCCAAGATTGCAACCACTCAGGGGGAGAATCCCAAGAAGAGGAGATTCAAACAAATGGCCAAGAAAACAACTCCTCCAAAGAAACACTATCTTCACACCATTGCCAAATCCAACATCAAAATACCTGGTGAAACCTCCTCATACTTTGATAAATCTTCCTCCCAAACCAATTCAAATTCATCATCCCCTTCTGAATTTCAAACCCCTCAAAATCAAGCCACCTCAAATCCCAAAGCCTTCACTGAATGGACATCCAAGCCATCAGCAGGCCCAGCCCATTCAACCTCTAGACTTAGAACTCCAACTCCTTCACCACAAAATTCACCCTCACACCATTCATCCCCTCATATATCAAACCGCACCCATAAATCCCCTTCCAAATCACCTATCTCTTCCCCACAAAAATCTCATTCAACTCATTCCAACCCAATCACTTCAAATCCTCCTACCACTTCTATACCCATACCAACCGCCCCCATCCCAACCGCCCCCATCCCAACCGCCCCTATCCCAACCGCCCCTATCCCAACCGCCCCCATACCAACCGCCCCCATCCCAACCGCCTCCATTCCAACCGCCCCCATCTCAACTCAAACCTCATCCCCTTACACAGTTCCTGCCTCACGCATTTTCCAAACCCTATTATCTCAAATGCCTCAGACCGCTCCTCCTACTTATTCTGAACCGCCTCCTTCCTTCACTTTTATTCCCTCATCTTCAACCGCTCCTCCACCCTCTGACTACTCCCAAATCCTTTCCGTCCTTAATCTTATTCAGTCCCAACTCCTAATAAACCAAGGCCACATTATCAAGCTGACCGCTTCTAATGCCTCCCTTGAAGCTTCAAACCGCTCTCTTCAGAAGCTTGCTGAATCTCAATCCCATCTGATTGCCTCTCAAACCCTTCAAATGGCTGATCATAAGAACTCCCTAAAGAGTTTTGCTCAGAGACTTGATGCCATTAAGGGGGAGAAGGATCTAGCAAACATTGTCAAATCCTCAGCTGATTCTTGCTTTGAAGGATTCAAGAAAGAGTTATCTGAAGGTGTCATTCAAATTCAATCATTTGGAGATTCTGATCTCAAGGAAATGATTTCTCAGCTTGCAACCTCCTCCAAAACCGCCTTTGATTCCCTCCAAGCTGAATTCCTTAAAACTGTCAATTCTCAACCGCCTTCTACTCAAGACTTTCAAACCGCCTTGAATGCGGTTGAAGCAAATATCCTTCTGGAAATTGATGATGTCAAAGAGAAGCTGGAGATCAAGACAAACTCCCTTGATGATGCTTTGATGGCCAAGTTAAATGAAGTCAAGGATGAATTCAATGACCGCCTTGAAAATATCAAGTTAGGATTCACCACCAAACTTGAAGCCACAGTCAATGAGCTGAAATCCTCCATCCAAGTGACTGTGAATCTTGATGAAATGACTGAAGCTCTCTCTTCTCAGACCGCAGCAGTTCAGGGGGAGGTTCAAACTTTGTACAATTCATTGAACTCCTCCTTTCACACCTTGATTGATGAGCTAACTGATCAAGTATCTGATAACTCCAAGGCAGTCTCTGATGCCAATCTCAAGATTGATTCTCAAGCAAATATCTTAGAGAGATTGGTGACCGCTCAAGGAAGGACCGCAGAAGAGGTGAGAAAAATTAGAAAATCCCTGAAGTCTGAAACCTCTGCATCAAATCTTGCCAGGAACCCTGAGATCAATCAACCGCAGCAGCAGCAGCAAGGTCAAGAACCGCATCAACCTTAAACCGCTATTGCTCTGTATTTTTTTTAACTCTTTTGTTGTTGGACCGCACTCTCATTGTATTTCCTTTTGTCCAACTTACTCTTGTTTTTGTTTGTAACCCTGTAATTTTCTTTCATTCCTGTTTTGTAACCACTTGAGGAATTAATGGAAATTGCATCATGGTTCCAAAAACCTTGTTCATATCAAACTGCTTGTTTGTAGAACAATGAAACCTCTTATGGTTTTAAACCTCATTCAAATATTTTTCAACTTAAAATCATATTTTTTGAATTGAAGTTTAAACATTCAGTTTAAACCGCACTTTGAACTCAAACTCATATTTCTTAAAGTGCACTGAATGCATTTCTCTACTTTCCATATTGTAAGTTTTTATCTCTTAGAAAGTATAGAAATCTATAGCTTAAGCTAAGTGTGTGCATTGACTTGGGACATGAATTACCATGTTAATTCTTATGGACATGTTTTTACCAAGTACAATGTTTGCTTTAGTTATAGTAGGTAATGGCATCAATCAAATAGGGGGAGATTGTTGGGTATGCATGTTTTAACCCTCCTATTTTTGTATTAGATTTGATTGATACCATAACCTCCTGTCTATTTTAAGGACTTTAGGACCCTATGTAATGAAGCTTAGACTTCAATTTTTTAGTTAAGTCCATTTTATAGATTAGGTTAAATTTAGGCTTGAAGACTGGCACAAGACTCATTGGAATTGAGAGTTGCAGTTCAAAGTTTCAAACCGCTCCTTCCAACCGCCCTAGCAAAACCGCCCTTAGCATTTGCTTGGTGAAATCCTTTGTTTGAAACTACCCTTGAACTACTCCAGTGCAACCGCCCTATGATGAACCGCACCTTGCAGCTCATCATCAACCGCACTTTGCAACCTCACTGGAGTTACCAACCGCTCCTGTCAAACCGCCTACTCCAGAACCGCTCCAATGATTGAGACTTGAAGTAAACCACCTTTTGTCATTATAATCCACATCAGCAATACCCAATGTCAACCACCTTATCTTGTCACGTGATTCAAAGTCAGAGAAGATCTGCAAGGATCTTGAAAAGGTGACAGGTGTCCAAACCTCATTGCTTGCAGCTGGAGCATTATCAGCTTTATCTGCAACTACTGTACCAAAGGACAAAAGTGGTTGCTGTGGACCAATAGGAAAGCATCAAGTACTGTCTTTCATCAGCTGTGTCCAACGGCTACATTTTGGATGCTTGGGTATAAATACCCCTAATCTTCACCATTTGAAGAGAGCTTGAAAAATTGAGAAATTGCTGTGTTCATCAGAAGTTGAAGCTCTGCCCAGAAATTCTTAGTCCTTTGAATCTTCATCTTCATACTTCAAGAAATATTCCCCAGCCCAGAAATCAAGCCTTAACACATTCAAGAATCATTGTGCTCTACATCTCACAGATTCAAAGAGCCTTGATCTTGTTCTCACACACACACACCTCATTTGTTCTAATCACATAGATTAAACACTTGAGATACACTGGTTATAGTTTTGGATTTGTTCTTCATAGTAAAGATTTTATTGTACTTTATAATCTCTCAAATACTTAATATAAAATCTCTCTTAGAAATCCAAGACTAACCATCTTGGTAGTGGACGTAGATCGTTTATCGATTGAACCACTCCAAATAGCGTGTTCTTACTTTCTGCAATTATATTTCTTGTGCTTACTAATTATTTATCTTTGTCTCTGTTTGATCTTTATTTAGATATCCATTATTGTGAAATAGTGTTTGGAGTTAACATTGTCAAAACCTCACTTGTTTGTAAACCGCACGTACCAACTACTTTATTAAAACCGCTTTACAAACCTCCTCTATCAAAACCGCTTTATAACTCTAAATATTCCGCTGTGCATTTTACACTATCACTTGCAGTCTATTATCAACTGCAAGAGGATTTTGTAAGCAAGAGGTTTAGTTTTTTTTAAAGAGGGCGAAAAATTTTAAACAGCTATTCACCCCCCCCCCTCTAGCTGTATTTTCACCCTTGTTGCCACCTTTGGGACCAACAGGGTTAGATTCCTTAGGAAGTCCGTCCTTCATAGGAAACACATCCTCAAAAAATGTTGCATCACGTAACTCAACTATTGAGTTCACATCTATGCCAGAAATTTCAGATTTTATAATAAGAAATCTCAATGCATAACTTGTTTCAGAATAACTTATAAAGATAGCATCAACAGTTTTAGGTCCAAGCTTTTTCCTTTTATGTGCGGGTACAAGTACCTTTGCAAGGCACCCCCACACTTTTAAGTGTTTCAAGCTAGACTGTCGACCTCTCCAAAGTTCAAACGGACTTTCCTTTCTATGTTTAGGAGGGACTCTATTCAGAATATGGCAAGCCGTATTCAAAGCCTCTCCCCACATATATTTGGGCAATCCAGAACTTATGAGCAAACTGTTAATCATATCAGTAAGGGTTCTATTCTTACGTTCTGCAACACCATTTGATTGAGGGGTGTAGGGAGGAGTCTCTTCATGTACTATTCCGTTTTCTTGGCAATAATACATGAAGGGGTTAGACTCATATTCACCTCCTCTATCAGACCTTAACCGTTTAAGTTTCTTGCCGGTTTGTGTTTCTGCTTCATTCTTAAATATAATGAATTTATCTAATGCTTCATCCTTAGAACTAAGCAAATAGACATAACAGTATTTACTAGCATCATCAATAAAGGTGAGAAAGTATGAACTAAATCTAGTATTTCAGAATTTCTCACAACCGACTTAAACGGACCTTTTGTAGATTTAGCTTCAACACATACATGACATTTAGAATTCTTATCAATAGCATGTTTAGGAATAATATCTAAATTCATCATTCTTTTCACAGAATCATAGTTAATATGTCCTAAACGACCATGCCAAACATTTGAAGATTCAATGGAATAAGAAACAGGATAATCAATAGAACTAAAATTATTGTGCGAACAAACATCAGTTTCAACTCTAATTTTAAATAAACCATCCGAGGAATAACCTTTCCCCACAAAACTACCAGAATCCAAAATTATGACCTTATTACACTTAAATGAAATCTCAAATCCTTCCCTAACTAGACTAGAACCACTAATAATGTTGCGACGAATATCAGGAACGTGATACACTCAATGCAAGGTAAGAATGCGCCCATTAGGAAACCTCAGGTCCACGCGTCCAGTTCCAAGCACCTTTGCAGCACTAGAGTTCCCCATCGTCACTGATCTACCACGCTCAGGCTAGTAAGACACAAATAGCAATTTATCAGCACAAACGTGCACATTTGCCCCAGTGTCAACTAGCCACTCGTTGGGTTCATAGACAGTAAAGATTTCAGGATAAGAAGTTACATACTTTGTAACATTGCAGGTCAGATCGTCAACTCCAGGTGCGTCAGAGTCAGGATCATCATAATCCTTCGGACCCAACACCATGTTGACAGCAAGATGGTCATCAGCAGAGGCTTGTGGTCCTTTTCCTTTCTTGGACGGGCAGTCCCTAGAAAAGTGTTCACCTTCTCCACAATTCCAGCAGTTTTGTTTTGCTCTTGGCTTTCTAAGGTTATTTTTCTTAACTTTAAGTTTATCATGGTTTTCTTTATCCTTAGAGTGAGTTTTCACACCTTTTCCCTTAAACTTGCTTTTACCGGTTATCATATTAGCAGCAGCCTCCACAGGTACGCTAGGTTGGTTACCAGTATGCACCTCCTGAATCGCAATTGCATTCATCAATTCATTGAGTGACAAGCTTCCAGTACGATGCTTGAGGGTCATACCGAATTCCCCCCAAGATCGAGGAAACTTCTCAATGATAGCCATGACAGCGAACTTGTCAGGAAGTCCCATGTCAGCATCCTTGAGTGATTGCAAAATGATTTGGAGTTCGTGCACTTGGTCGGTAACCGACTTTCCCTCACTCATGTGATAATTCAGGAACTTTCCCACTTGGTACTTTTCCACACCGGAGTCATCGGTGTTGTACTTCTTGGAAAGCGAGTCCCGCGGTGACGCGGTGAGAGGAGCAGAGCAATAAACATCAAAGAGTGCATTCGACAAGGCGGCAGAATGCATCCTCGAACAACATCATCCTGCTCCTTCCACAGTTTAACGGCGGCCACATTAACTGGATCATCACCATTCGAGCGGGACATTTGGATGTCGGCATACCAGGCATGCCCTTAATTGACGGGATCTTCATGCGTTCAGACCAACGCTTGAAGTTCTTGCCACCAAACTTCTCCGGAAGATCGGAGGTGTCAACTAGGGACTTAAAGGGAGAGCTAGAGGAACCACCAGACATGATCAAATAAAACTATTTTCTCTTAGACTGTTGGAAATCAAATTATTGCACCACAGATTAAATTAACAATTTAATCAACAGTAGGGAATTTATTGATCAAGTCAAGAACGTACCAATTAAGCCAATAGCAAAACCGAAAGCAATGGAACAGGATCAGGAAAACAGAACAGAAACAAGTAAACAATTGATTAGAAAACTTATCGTGATTTGATCGAGTCGCCTTAGGAAGACTGTCCTAAGAGAAAATATTGCCCCCAATTGGTGCAACTCAGGTACAGGCAAATTTCTCCGAGGATAAAACGATCACGGATTACGTACCACAAAGCAGCACACAGGTAGGTAATCACCGGCGGTCCTATCTCAATCGCCTTGAATCTCACGAACGAATCTCTATGAACGGGAGTAATCAACCAATGAATTAAAGCAAGAGAATTGTGTTTCTCTTCAATATTCATGTGTCAAAAACGGCTGGAGGAAAGGAGTATTTATACATGTGGTGCAAATTAGGTTTTAGGCTTAATTAAACCTAAAAACCTGCTCCAATTCGGCCCAGGAATCTCACTTACCCGACGCCAGCGCGGCCGCCCTCGAGGCTTGCGCGACCGCGCTAGAGTCCAGGCGTTTTGGATGGAATCACAAGAGACCAGCGCGGCCGCCCTTGGGGCTTGGCGCGGCCGCTCTCCTTGACAGTGCCTCCGACGTGAATTTCCCCTTCGCCAAATTCAGTTCAAGCCAAATACCATCCAAGGTCATATGACTATGAACTTATATACCACATATATCAAAATTCCAACAGTTATGTATCACAATAAAGATTAAGAAAATGCTAAAATTAATATTGAATAAAATATAAAACACGAGGTTAGGATTAATATGTTGTAATGTAGGTTTTTTAATTGATCTAACGTTAAATATTACTCAACATACAAATATATGGTTAATATATGCGTTATGGGAGTTTGGTCCAGTGATTTGATTATATGGCTTGTGGTTTGGTCTAATGGTTTGGGCTGGTAATTCGGTTTGGTGGTTCGGTCTGGCGATCTCAAACCGCGCTTTGATTTGGTTCGATCCGAAAAGTCATACCACAAACCAAATCGAACCATGCTTTGCAAATTTTTGAGACCGAACCAAACCATTCATAATTGAAAATCAAACCATACTGCATGGTTTGATTCGTATCGGTCTCAAACCGCGGTTTGAACTGAACCGATTACACCCCTAGTTTCCATAAGGGCAAATTGCAATTTGGTTACCTATAATTTGTGTTAATGTTGCAATTTGGTTCCCAACATTGAAAAAGTTGCAATCTGATTTCTAACATTGACATTTTGTTGCTAATTGGTGTAAAAATTAACGAAATGTTAGTTTTTTTTTGTTTGACAAAATTCAAGTCATCCACCATGCTCTTGAATTTGTAAAAGTTATAATGATCATTTCATATTCATTTCAAACCTAACACCACCGACCACTACCACTATTAGCACTATAGTCACCACCACTCACTAACTTACGTGTTGTTTTTAATTAATTTATATTTTTGGATCATTTTTTTTCATTAACCAAGTGTTATAAAGCTACATCATTTTGATCCTTTTCCCCATGCAAAATGATTAGCATGCCCATTAAAAAGTTATTTACATGACAAATGACTTTAATTTCGTAACAATTTGTTAGTGTTTATACCAATTTACAACAAAATGTCAATGTTAGAAATCGACGTGCAACTTTTTCAACGTTGAAAATCAAATTGCAAAACTGATACAAACATAGGTAACCGAATTGCAATTCCTCCCCCCCACCCCCATAATTCCATACAATTTAGGTTCAATTGCAATTTGGTGACCTAAGTTTTACACATAGTTGCAATACAGCAACCAAGAGTGCAATTTAGTCAATCAATGCCCTAAGTTTGCAATTTTTAGCAAATTGGTATAAAAACTAACGAAATTGTTAATTTTTGACGGGATGAATTCCTAAAAATAAATAAAAATAAATAAATAAAATAATAACAATAATAATAATAATAATAAAAATATATAAAATAATAATAAAATAATTTTAATAAAATAATAATAATAAAATAATAATAATAATAATAATAATAATAATAATATTAATAAAATAATAATAATAATAATAATATAATAATAATAATAATAATAATAATAATAATAATAATAATAATAATAATAAAATAATAATAATAATAATAATAGTAATAATAATAATAAAATGGTAATAATAATAATAATAAACTAATAATAATAATAATAATAATAATAATAATAATAATAATAATAATAATAATAATAATAATAATAATAATAAAATTTCGATCATCACTCTTCTTCATCTCATTCATAAATTTCGGCCATTACTGGCCGACCACCTTTCCCTCCTCCGGCGACCACCTTCCCCTCCTTTTCCTCACATACACGACACTCCATCCCTCTCATTTCTCTCTTTTTATTCTTTCCCAGTTCATGTCTTAATTTATCAAATTGTCAAAACAAATTCAATGCCCAAATCCCATAAACCAAGCACCAAAAATTCCAGTAGTTTCGACACCCACTTCCTTTCTCCAGTTATTTTATCAACACAAATCAAGAAATAACCTTAAACCACAACAAATTCAAAACACACAGATTTTTAATATCTAGATTATCTTTTAGAACAACAATGGATCGAACACAATATTACAAAATCAAGCACAAATTTAAAATTCCTTCTTGAAGACACCTTGCCATGGATCGAATCTGGAGCGATGTTGGGTTGACGAATTTAGGTTGCGTTGGTAATGTTGAGTTTGCAAATTCAGGGATAGGGGTAGAGGAAGGGTTAGTTAGGTTTCAGTTTCATACCACGTCGCTGCAATGGCGTACATTGTTGATCTGGCCGAGAAGGGGTATTTGGGATGTAGACTATGATTTCGAGGATTGAGTTGTTGGCGAGTGTTTGGACAGAGAAGTTAGGCAGAGACGGGTTGAGTTAGGGCTTTACGAGAGGGTAAGGGTGGATGGCATGAGAGGAGAGACTGGGGTTGTTGGAGGAGATAGCGGGGATGGGGGCGGCGATATTTAAGGAGATGGTGGGGATAGGGCGACGCTGCATATTTCGGGTGCTTCTCTCTCTGCTATTTTTCCGGCAATATCCCTCGTCTCCGGCTAACTTTCAAGTCGCCGGCCGATCGACCCATGGCTGAAGAAGAAAGGCGTGGCTGCTGGGAATGAGTTGGGGTGGGGTGCAATTTGATTTTGGGGATTTATTTTTTCATCACAACCCTTAATTTTCAAAAATGTGCATTAAACCTCTTAAACTTGCACATGGACCGTGAAATGACGAAATTACCCCTTACATTTCACGTGAAAGGCACATGAAATTCATCCCGTAAAAAAATTAACGATTTCGTTAGTTTTTATACCAATTTACCAAAAATTGCAAACTTAGGGCATTGATTGACTAAATTGCACTCTTGGCTGCGGTATTGCAACTATGTGTAAAACTTAGGTCACCAAATTGCAATTTACCCTACAATTTACAATGGCCTCCCCGAAATGACATAATTACTTATTTGCCCTCGTGCTCATCATTATATTGAAAAATCGAGGACCCGTCTCACCTCAACACACAATTGGGTTTAGCAAGATTTTAGGGTTTTGCAGATCAAACCCGACAGAGAAAGAAAGAGAAAAGGGACGACGCCATTAACAAGTATGAGCAGGAGCTTAGGAATTCCGGTGAAGCTTCTACATGTTGGGATTGGATCCTAAACTACAAGGAAGAGGAGGAGCCTAAGTCGGAGGTGATGAATCAAGAGGGAAAACTCGTCGGGATCTTCTGTCAAGGAGAGCGGCCGCGCTCGTGGTGGAGGGCGACCGCGCTGGAGGTTCAACGAGGGTGTATAAGCTTACGCCGTTGAGAGGCGGCCGCGGCGGCCTTGAGGGCGGCCGCGCTCGGTCCGAATCTGCAGCAGATTTTTATTTTGTTTCCTATTTTGATTAGATCTCTTCTTAAACTGAGTTAGGGCTTCCTTGTATAACTATATAAGCATAATTTCGGCCTAGAACATATTGTAGTTGATTGTAGCAACATATTAGAATACATATTGGCTTGGCAATTGCCCCCGGACGTAGTTCACGAGTTGGTGAATGAACCGGGTAAACAACTCTTGTGTTCTTGTGTGTGATTGTTTCTTTCTTGTACGTGTGGGTGTGTTGATTTCTTTGTGTTGATTGCAACGGGGGAGCACCAATTTCACAACAACTGGTATCAGAGCTTTGGTTCGGAGGATTCAAAAAAATTTTCATTAGTTGATTAATTTTGAATCGCGTTCTTGGGGATTTTGGTGAAGCAGTCAAGATGAAGAACTCAATCGAGAAATTCAACGGTGTGAATTTCACGTTTTGGAAGACAAGGATTGAAGACTACCTTTATTGTAAGGATCTTCATGGACCCTTGAAGGCGAAGCCCGAAGACATGTCACAAGGAGATTGGGAGACGTTGGATCGGAAGGCGTTAGGAGCAGTGAGGAGTGCCCTAACCGACGACGTTGCACGGAACGCTATGGAGGCCAAGACAACGGTGGAGTTGCTACAAACGCTGTCGGACATGTATGAGAAGCCGTCGAATATCAATAAGGTGCATTTGATAAAGAGGTTTGCGAATGCGAAGATGTCGAGAGGGCGGACAGCGGCAAGTCATATCGGCAATTTCAAAGGTATGGTGGACCAATTGAAAAGTGTTGATATTACTTTCTCCGATGAAGTGCTAGCTTGTTTTCTTCTAAAATCATTGCCTGATAGTTGGGAGGTTACTGTCACAACGATTAGTACGTCGAAAACAGCATTGGTGTATACGGAGGTTAGAGATCTCATCCTTCAAGAGGAGTTGCGAAGGAAAGAGAAAAGGGGAGAATCGTCCGTAGATGGGGCTGCACTTAGGGTGGAGAGAAATAGGGGGAGACCTAAGGGGAAAAAGGTCAAGTGCTACAATTGTGGTGAATTGGGGCATATCAGTTATATTTGTCAGGGAAAAGGTGGTGGTGCGCACGTGGTGGATGATGGTGGTGATGTATTAATCCTAGGGGAGGAAGCGGTCGGGTGAAGATTGGGTGTTGGATTAGGAGCTTCTTGTCATGCTAGTGGGGATGCGGGAATCAATGAAGCGGTACAAAACTGGAGACTTTGGGGTTGTCTATCTTGGTGACGGTCAGCCATTGAAGGTCAAAGGTAAGGGGGATGTGATGATGAAGACACCTAACGGGGCTGTTTTACAACTACACAACGTGATGCATGTTCCGGATTTGAGGAGAAGGGTGATTTCTGTGGGACAACTTGACAGTGAAGGGTATGGTGTTTCTTTCATTGGTGGGTCTTGGGAAGTCACAAAAGGGGCTAAGGTGTTGGCTCATGGGGTTAAGGGGAAGATGTTGTACTCTACCTACAATATCGATGTTCGTTCCGGTGGGAGCAAGAGGCTAAAGAACCGGCCTGTTGGTGTGAAAAGGGGAGACATCAAGAAACGGTATGTTGGGGGGGACACAAAGTTGATCAACGTGGTGTGGAAGTCCAAGGGCCCTAACAGAGAGCGGTTTCAGACCAAGAACAGTCGATGCAAGAAACAAGGTGTGTCCAAGTTTCAAGGGGAGGCATTGCGAGGAAGGTGGGTCTGGAGGGAGAAGGCGAAGTTAGACTTGCGGGGAGAAATCAAGGTAGAAGCTGATTTGGGGAGGCAAGAACGATCTAACACGGAGAGGTTGAAACGTCGCTTGGTTTCAACTCGCCTTAGTACTTGAGGAGAGGTGCGGTAGTGTCAAGCCAATATGGATGGGGGAAATGTGTTCGAAGGTCTTTACTCCGTGGTGGGAGTTGATGGGTGATTTTATGTTTGTTGGTTTAGTCTCCGGTGGGAGATTGTTGGGATTGGATCCTAAACTACAAGGAAGAGGAGGAGCCTAAGTCGGAGGTGATGAATCAAGAGGGAAAACTCGTCGGGATCTTCTGTCAAGGAGAGCGGCCGCGCTCGTGGTGGAGGGCGACCGCGCTGGAGGTTCAACGAGGGTGTATAAGCTTCTGCCGTTGAGGGCGACCGCGCTGGCCTTGAGGGCGGCCGCGCTCGGTCCGAATCTGCAGCAGATTTTTATTTTGTTTCCTATTTTGATTAGATCTCTTCTTAAACTGAGTTAGGGCTTCCTTGTATAACTATATAAGCATAATTTCGGCCTAGAACATATTGTAGTTGATTGTAGCAACATATTAGAATACATATTGGCTTGGCAATTGCCCCCGGACGTAGTTCACGAGTTGGTGAATGAACCGGGTAAACAACTCTTGTGTTCTTGTGTGTGATTGTTTCTTTCTTGTACGTGTGGGTGTGTTGATTTCTTTGTGTTGATTGCAACGGGGGAGCACCAATTTCACAACACTACACGAGGCCGCCGGACACATAGTTACGGTGGAGCTGAAGAGCGGTGGGCATTATAGAGGAAGCATGATTGAGTGTGAAGATAACTGGAACTGTCAACTCGAAAACATCACCGTCACCGCTAAGGTTTGTGCTTTACATAAACCATTTGAATTATTACATTTTTTTGTTTCGTTATTAATTTTGTTATTACTACTTTTGTTAAACCCTCGATTGAGTTAATACCCAGAAAAGAAAAATTCGTCAATCGTTTGACCTACCTTTGATGGAAATTGACGTTGGAATTTTGGGCCGTGTTCAAGGATGACTCCTTCACTTGATTTTAAGGTTTGCTATAAATGTTAAGAATGTTGCTTTGCCTGTATTTTTTTGAAATTACCTTTAAATAATTACATCATCTAGAGATTGGACTTTGGGATTGAATGAAATGGAAAAAAGAGGGAACATTCCATTCCTTCACTTTTTTTTCATCGAACCAAACGGCCCCTAAAAGGTCAAGGGAAAATTTCAAAAATTAAACGAATGTTTTATTTGTGTGATTTAAATTTCATTTGTTGTTATTGACCAATTGATCTGATCAAGATGATGTATATACACTAGTACCGTAGAAAGCCTAAAATGGAGAGGATTTCGGTGATGAGATTGCAGAGTTTTTGTTTGTTGGTTCCAATCAGCTGTACAAAGTTCTTATCACCGACTCTGGTTATTGTGAACCACCCCATGCTGCAATCTCATTGGAAATTCATGGAGTGGGGGTGTCCCCATGGCCTTGGTTTTGTGAATTCAGTTTCCTAGCAAGCATACATAAACTATTTACCTTGCTCATGAACTAGGCTGGAGGATGATTAGAGGCGGATATTAAGAGATCAACTAGCACCACACCCACAAGCGTGTCCATAAGCTGTCAATACTAAACTGTCAACATGTTCTATGTACATTGTTCAACTTGCGGTTAGTCAAGAGAGAATGAGAGAGATGGTGGAAAGGAGGACAGACTCTCAAGCTGTGTATTAGAAAATGATGTTTTAAGCTGATGGGCCATCAAGTTCGAACTTATTTAAATGAAAATGCTGTGGCATAGTTGTCTCTACTGTGGTAGATTGAGGCTACCTTTTGGAATACTTTTCATGGCATCAATATATGAAACTAGAGGGAAATCTCTAAATACTCAAAAGTGAAAAATGAAAAGGAAGAAAAATACTTAAATATCTGACCAGTTAAGTATTACTCTCTGGTCATCTACACGAGTCCATTTCGAACCAGAGAAAAAAATCCAACATGACAAAAAAAATTCCTGATTGGGTGGTAATGCAATAGAAAAATGGTAACACTGTTCGGTTGTGTAGTTCCTTGTGGTGGTGAGATCAACTACCTCAAATAAGACAATAATTGTGACATTGCTGGGTATTTGCCTAAGCTGTAACCTGTAAGCCTCCCACATGTGAATGCATAATAGATTAACTTAGAATCTAATTGATACTTTAATAAGACAAAAATGCAAAAAAAAAAAAAAAAAGTACCTCAACTATCTAGGTTGTGTGAATATACTACCCAAAGTCATTTTTGGTGCATAATTAGTTTCTGAACGGCCTACTTTGTGCATGTGTAATACCTATCACTAACATCATTAAAATTTTATCGTTAAATAGTCATGTACCATGCACATGACCTTTTTAAAGGGGTAAAATTGTCAAAATCAAACTTTCTCTTCAATTTGTTTACACTCCTCATCTTCCACCTTCTTGGACCTTCATCACCCCCACCATGCCACAATCAGATTTTGAAATCACACTCCCCCCTGATTTCAATCTCCTCTCCTCTCCCTCTCCTCCCCAACCCTCCCACCATGATAGCCCATCCGCTCCCCTTCCCACCTCCCCCCTTCACCCACTCAAGCTCCGCCTATACTCCGGCTTACCCCATCCCATCATCTCTTATCCTCCTCCACCCCATTCCTTCTTCCCATCAAATTGTTGGAACTTGTGTATGGCTTCTTTAAGATTTAACAGAAAAACTGACGAGAAAAGTAACGGAGATTGAAAGAACAAAAGAAATCAAGTCGAGTCTTGTATTTGATACAATCTCCGTAAGAGTTATTTGTCCCGCACTGGTGCTTACGGTTGAATAACAAAACTCTCGTAAGATAAAACGACTTTTTATTAGTTATAAGGAGCACTCCAATATAACTAATCTAACGAACAACACAATGTTTTGAACTTTGGACTTGAACGGATTGAATGCAACAATATGCAATGATTTGGGTATGATAATCTATCTCACTAGAGGGTAGGAAGGGTAGAAATACAGTATGAGTGTATTGAAATTCGGAGGGGGAAGTATTTAAAGGGAGTCAAAAGGTTTAGTGCCTTTTCTCATGAAAAGGTGCAACAGTTCGAAACAGCACAGAGGGCACGACTCGTGCTCCTTGGCACGAGTCGTGACCACGACTCGTTCTTGGGCATCCCACTCGTTCTGATCAGTTTTGAGCCAAGGTCCATTAAGGTCCATTCGTGCTCACGACTCGTGCTCAGAGTCCCCACTCGTTCTGATCAGTTTGAGCCAAAAACTCATCACCCAAAAACACTGTTCAAACCCAATTTGATCCAAATGATCAATTTGACCTTTTAACTAACTTTTCGTTAAGTTACAAAAGACTATTGTCATTAATTCTCATTCACCCTAAATGGTTTTGAGATATTCAATGATTTTAGTAATCTACAACAAATGTAGAACACAATTTGTAACTAGTTCCGTTAACACATAACGAACTTCCGTTAGAAACTAGATCAACGTTAAGTTAAACTTAACTTTCCGTTATCCATTTCCAACAATCCCCCACATGAATGACAATTAATGCATGAATGCAATTTTGTCCAAAGTTCCGGCGAACTATTATTACATCGGGATAGATAGCTTGTGGCCTTGAATCTTCCCTAGTGAAATATTATCGGATATACTAGCCATTTGGTAGCGAGTCGCTTTGAACCAGTGACTGTCGGGTGTATACCAAGACAATAATACTCACATAATAACAGCTCTAACAATTGTTGTTCTCACGTTTTGTCCATTTTGGCCCTGGACCGTATCTCATTCATAAGCGTTCATTTAGAGGCGGCCTAATTACCTCTCACTTATATAGGTGATTCTCACTATAAGGAGTATCATGCACTACTCCACCCGTAGGTATAGAAATCATTAAAAGTTTTCTCAACTTAACCTTACCACTGCTGCATGTGCTTGTACTTGGATGTTCTGGGAATGAGTATTCAACATCTCCAGGTTAATAAACCGAGTTGTTGTTTCCAAGTAACTCTACTAGAACTTATAACTTGGTTGTCTCATTGAACCAAGGGCCTGGGATCTCCATTTCTCAAGGTTGAGTGTCCGCTATAAGGTCTTTTGTTGTGGGTTTTAAACCCATTCCCCTTAACAGTTTATACAGTTGATCTCTATTTATACCTTTGGTAAATGGATCCGCTAAGTTATCACATGATTTTACATAATCAATGGTGATAATGCCATTCTTGATCAACTGTCTAATGGTATTGTGTCTACGACGAATATGTCTAGACTTACCATTGTACATACTATTCTGTGCCCTTCCAATTGCTGATTGACTATCACAATGGATTAGTACGACGAGCACGGAGTTTGCTCCAACAAGGAACATCCTCCGGGAAGTTTTTAAGCCATTACGCTTCTTCCCCGGCTTTATCTAACGCGATAAACTCAGATTCCATCGTGGATGCTGGCTATACACGTTTGTTTGGAGGATTTCCATGACACGCTCCTCCACCTATTGTGAATACATATCCACTTGTGGATTTTGAGTCTTTCGTGTCCGATATCCAATTGGCATCACGGTATCCTTCTAATCTTGCTGGATATTTATTATAAAGTATCCCATGGTTTAATGTATACTTTAAATATCTTAGTACTCTCATTAGAGCTTTCCAATGATCAAGGTACTAGGATTGCTTGTGAACCTACTTAGTTTACTCACTTGAATATGCAATGTACGGACGAGTACAATTTGTTAAGTACATCGAGCGCCAATTATTCTTGCATATTCCGGTTGAGAAACTGGTTCCCCTTTGTTTTTGGCTAAATGTAGAGCCAAGTCTACAGTGTCTTAGCCGGAGGGTCATCAAAGACATTGAATTTCCGAAGAACATTCTCTAGGTAATGGGATTGTGAAAGAACTAATCCTTCGGATGTTCTAGAGATCTTTATCCCTAATATTACATCGGCTAATCCCATGTCTTTCATGTCAAAGTTCTCCTTTAACATGCCTTTGGTATTCATGATTAAATCATGATTACTTCCCATTATGAGCATGTCGTCTACATAAAGACAAACGATAACGAATGATTCAGATGTTCCTTTAATGTAGACACACTTGTCACATTCATTGATCTTGAATCCATTCGATAACATGGTTCTATCGAACTTCTCATGCCATTGTTTAGGTGCTTGTTTAAGTCCATACAAGGATTTTACAAGTTTACACACCTTTCTTTCTTTACCGGGAACCACGAACCCTTCGGGTTGTTCCATGTAAATTTCTTCATCAAGTTCTCCATTAAGGAAAGCAGTCTTCACATCCATTTGGTGTATCTCAAGATTATGCCTTTGCTGCAATAGCTATGAGAACACGAATAGATGTGATCCTTGTGAGGGGAGTATGTATCGAAGAAATCATATCCCTCTTTTGTCTAAAGCCTTTGGCAACTAGCCTAGCTTTGTACTTTTCGATAGATCCATCCGCCTTATACTTCCGTTTAAGGATCCATTTGCAACCTAATGGTTTGCAACCTGGAGGAGATCAACTAATTCCCAAGTATTGTTGAGCATTATGGATTCTATTTCACCGTTAATAGCTTCCTTCCGAACGAACTATCCGGACCGGACAAAGCTTCTTTAACAGTTGATGGTTCGATTTTCTAACATGTAAGATAGAAAATCAGGACCAAAAGTCTTTTCCACTCTTGCCCTTTTGCTACGTCTCGGCTCTTCATCTTCTATTTGAGAAGGACCGGATGTAGACTCATGTGTTCTCTTATTAGAACCTACATCTTTCCTGTCCTTAACCGGAAAAATGTTTTCAAAGAATACCGCATTCATTGATTCTATAGTAGTTCCTACGTGCATATCCGGAATGTCCGATTTATGCACTATAAACCGATAGGCACTACTATTATTGGCATATCCAATAAAAACACAGTCAATGGTCTTTGGGCCAATCTTGACTTGTTTAGGCTTAGGTACTTCAACCTTGGCCAAACACCCCCACACTTTAAGGTATTTAAAACATGGCCTACGATTATGCCATAATTCATAGGGCGTTTTATCAATACCTTTCTTGGGTATTTTATTAAGAACATAATTAGAAGTGAGTATTGCTTCCCCCCACAAGTTGTCGGGTAAGCCTGAACTGATCAAAAGCGCGTTCATCATCTCTTTGAGAGTGCGGTTTTTGCGTTCAGCAACTCCATTAGATTGAGGGGTATATGGAGCCGTTGTTTGATGAATTATGCCGGATTCCCAACATAGTCCTTCAAACGGTGCTTCATATTCTCCACCTCTATCGCTTCTAATTTTCTTAATTTTTAAGTTAAGTTGATTCTCAACTTCTTTCTTATAAGTTTCAAAAGCCCCTAAGGCTTCATCCTTACTTCTTAAGAGATAGACATAACAATACTTAGTGCAATCATCTATAAATGTATTGAAGTACTTTTTACCTCCTCGAGTTTGCACTAGTTTTAAATCACATATGTCGGTGTGAATTAACTCGAGAGGAGTCGTGTCTCTTTGTATGGCATTAAATGGTGACTTAGTCATTTTTGCCTCAACACAAACTTCGCACCTATTAGTCGAGTCGGATTTAGTCATTTGGATTACATCTTGTCTCGCTAATTTCTTAATGGTGTCGAGGTTTACATGTCCTAATCTATCATGCCATAAATTAGAACTTTCCGACAAGTAAACATAAGGAACACAACTTTTATTCATCGCACCTTGGCGGATTACAGTCATTACATTCATTTTAAAAAGGCCCTCCTCGAGGTAACCTTTTCCAAGAAACAAACCATTCTTGGTTAGTACAAATTTGTCGGATTCGAATACTAGTCTAAAACCGGCCTTACTAAGCAAAGCGCCGGACACCAAATTTTTACGGATGTCTGGAACATGCAGCACATCCAACAAGGTTACTTCTTTTCCGGAAGTCATCTTCAAAATCACGTTTCCAATGCCTTGAACATCGGAGGTCGCAGAATTTCCCATGTAAAGCTTTCTTCCGGAGATGGGAGTATAGGAGGAGAAACTTTCTTTGTTACCACAAATGTGGCGGGTAGCACCGGTATCTATCCACCATGCTTTTGGATTCCCCTCCAAGTTTGCAGCGTTGGCCTCGAACACAACCGCTGCAAAGTCAAGATCCATGTGGTCAACATTATTCGCCTCTTTCTTCGGGAGACGACAATCCCTTGACAAGTGGCCCGGTTTGCCACAATTATAGCAAGACCCCTTGAATTTCTTAGAGGTCTTCTTCTTCCCTTTCTTAGCATTCCCGGTATTTTCGGAATGCTTTCTCTTTGTGCCACTCGTGCTAGCCTCGGCGAGATTGACCTTTGCCTCCATCTTGCCTTTAGCAACTTTGGCCTCATTCATTCTATTGTTCTCTTCTATTTGAAGACGAACAACAATGTCTTCTAAGGACATCTCCTTGCGTTTATGCTTGAGATAGTTCTTGAAGTCCTTCCACGAAGGAGGCAACTTTTCAATGATGGAAGCCACCTTAAATGGATCATTCATGATCATCCCCTCGGCATCAAGCCCATGTAGAATGATTTGGAATTCATCTACTTGAGTTGTTACCGATTTGGAATCGACCATCATGAAGTCAAGATACTTACCGACGACAAATTTCTTTGACCCGGCATCCTCGATCTTGTACTTCCTTTCCAAAGTGTCCCACAACGCTTTGGCTAACTCGACTGTACTATACACATTGTATAGTGCATCATCAAGTCCATTCAAGATATAATTCTTACAAAGAAAATTACCGTGAGACCAAGCCTCCTTTGCCATTTGTCTTTGGGGGTCCGGATCACCTTTTTCTATCGCCGGAGGATCTTCCTTTAAGAAGCGGTGCAAACTTAGGGTGGTCAAGTAGAAGAGCATCTTCTGTTGCCATCTCTTGAAATCCACACCGGTAAATTTCGCGGGTTTCTCACCATGACTGATGTGATGAGTTGTAGGAGCGGGAGCAACGTTGTTGAATGTAGTATCACCTTGCGGAGGAGGCGTCACATTCCCTTGACTAGATGAAGTGGTGTCTTTCTCGTTTGCCATCTCTTGATAATCTTGAAGAAGCGTCAAATAACTCTTACGATTGTTGGAACTTGTGTATGGCTTCTTTAAGATTTAACAGAAAAACTGACGAGAAAAGTAACGGAGATTGAAAGAACAAAAGAAATCAAGTCGAGTCTTGTATTTGATACAATCTCCGTAAGAGTTATTTGTCCCGCACTGGTGCTTACGGTTGAATAACAAAACTCTCGTAAGATAAAACGACTTTTTATTAGTTATAAGGAGCACTCCAATATAACTAATCTAACGAACAACACAATGTTTTGAACTTTGGACTTGAACGGATTGAATGCAACAATATGCAATGATTTGGGTATGATAATCTATCTCACTAGAGGGTAGGAAGGGTAGAAATACAGTATGAGTGTATTGAAATTCGGAGGGGGAAGTATTTAAAGGGAGTCAAAAGGTTTAGTGCCTTTTCTCATGAAAAGGTGCAACAGTTCGAAACAGCACAGAGGGCACGACTCGTGCTCCTTGGCATGAGTCGTGACCACGACTCGTTCTTGGGCATCCCACTCGTTCTGATCAGTTTTGAGCCAAGGTCCATTAAGGTCCATTCGTGCTCACGACTCGTGCTCAGAGTCCCCACTCGTTCTGATCAGTTTGAGCCAAAAACTCATCACCCAAAAACACTGTTCAAACCCAATTTGATCCAAATGATCAATTTGACCTTTTAACTAACTTTTCGTTAAGTTACAAAAGACTATTGTCATTAATTCTCATTCACCCTAAATGGTTTTGAGATATTCAATGATTTTAGTAATCTACAACAAATGTAGAACACAATTTGTAACTAGTTCCGTTAACACATAACGAACTTCCGTTAGAAACTAGATCAACGTTAAGTTAAACTTAACTTTCTGTTATCCATTTCCAACACAAATTTCACATTACTTACCACAAATATATGGCAAGAAATTATAGGAAAATAAACCTAGAAGTAATTAGAATTTTGAAGCTTGAATTTGATTTTGGATGATAACAATTTGATGGGCGGCGACTTGGTAAAATACCCAAATCAAAACATGAAATTGAAAGGTAAGGTGTGGATGGAGTATGGGGAGAGAGCAAGGGGAGGGTCAGATTTTAGAATGATAGGGAAAGACACCGTGAAACGGTTTTTCCATGGAAGGAGGGAGAGGGACAAATTAAGGGAGGTAGGGAAGACATAAAGCTGGTGTATTTGTGTGTGTGTTTATCGTGTGTTAAAATGGTGGGACCAATGTCCTAACTTGCCCACTTTCTTTTACAGTAATTTAAAAGGAAAAACAAAATGCTTATCATGTAGTATAAACTACAACAACAGATGTATAAGTGTTATACAATACAACAATGAAGTGGTACTGTGGTAGGGTAACTAAATTTTTAGGGCCCGTTTTGTAGCAAGATAAAAATAAGCATGGTTATTCATCCCCATACTAATAATTCCCGTATTAATAACACCACCCCCTTTCAAGGGATAAATAATAAGGGGATAGGCCCCTTATCGGCCACACCCTTTTAATTAATCAAAAAGTTTAAAATCGTACCAAACAACCCTATCCTGTATTATTTATCATATCCAGTCTTTTATCGGGTTACCAAATGGCCCCTTAGAATTTTCTATATCCCATGTACATGCACAAGAGGGAGGGTACTTTTCCCACCCAAGATTGAGCGAGTACATTGGCCCCTCGACTAGTTAATTTCCGCATAAGATTCCAATCATGAACACCACCCCCTTAACATAACGAGTTTCGGTGACAATGCTTGTACCTGTCTCCATCTGTTTCCTGTAACCACGGAACTTCAGTTAATAGGTGACGTGTAGACCGAAGAAAATAAGCTCAACGGGAACATCTCTTACTTGATAAAACCTGGCCGGTACTTTGGCTGCGTGAGCGGAATAACAGAAACAAAGCATAAAGACATTTAATTAGATGGAAAACAAGCAGAGAAGTGCAATGAAAAGAGCTATGTAACTGCATACTCCCTCCGTCAAATAAATGTCGCACCTTGAATTTTTGGTCAAAAATATTGATCTTTGACCAAGAAGGTATGCAAATCTAATTATCTTCATGTTGATCTAAAAGTGGTTATTGATGCACCAACAGAAACAATATCAGTAACTATTTTATAGAATTTCATGAAGATAAGCAATTTTTCATAAAATAATGGTCAAAGTTTAATCAAGTTGACCAGAAAAGTCAAGGTGCGACTTTTGAGACGTTGGAAGTATAATATAGTCTCTAGAAAGCCCAAGCATGACTTAGTTTTTAGGGCCTGAAACAGCCATCCTCACTTTCAACCCACAATTTTTTAGTTATCATTACATGTCTCTGGCCTAGACATTGAGTAAATACTTCCTAATGTTGTCCCTAGGTTTCGACATTCACTTGAAACTTCATGGATGTTGTCTCTAGGTATATAAATTCACTTCATATTTCCTGGATATTATATATCAGCACGGGAAAACTTTAATCTTATGGCTCAAACATGTGTGATACACATATCATATTCCAATCTGTTTCTTTTCAGGAATATAATATGATTGATAATATACCTCCAAAGTTTACCATTTGAATACTTCAACTAATGTTCAAGAAAAGATTCCCCTAAATCAGGTTTTCAAGAAATATAATTAAAGTTGGATGATATATTCCAAATTAAACCACTTACATTGTGAGATAGACCAGCATCTATAATAACAATAAAGTTGCCCGAAGCATGCTTCGAGCCATGAACATATGCGGTCCCTGCAGAATATAACATCAACACCAAGTTGTAGCTCTAAACTAAAAGGTAACAATAATGGAAAAGAAAATACCTAGTCCAAGTTGTAGCTCTTAATAGCTGTCATAAGGAAAGAGCAACAGTTAGCGTACAAGGAAAAGAAAGGAAAAATACATGATTCCAATACATGTTGTCACGTCAATTATTATACTCACAATGCGGTCTTCACCATAAACCTGTTGCAACTGCTTGACAATATCTTGAGTTCCATTAGGACTACCATCATCCCACAACTATTATTTCAAAATCAACATCCCTGATCAGAGAGTAGAAACATTAGGCTGACAAATGCGTGCATACCGACAAAAAGTTTGTAACCCCAGAAATCCGGGATAGTGTTCTAAAGGGGGGGGGGTTTCCATAAGTACTCATAAGAGAGTTGATACAATAAAATAAAGACTTGACAAACTGCTGTTAATAGGAGTAGGCTGATAGTGATAACCCACTTATAATTTATACCTTAATCTATAACTATACAAAATAGAAGAGTTACACCCAAAATCTACTATTGCTTAGAAGTAGTTCTAGTGCTTCTTTCCACCATGACTCGATTATATAGAACTTTACAAAATAGAAGGGATGGGTAGCTGAAGTCTAATTATTGATTGTTTCCACCATATAGTTGAATACAATGAGCATCTGAATCTGTTACATAGTGTTTATATTGCAATAAGAAAGCATACGTCCAGGCTTCACACTTAGTATATGGGCATAGTCAGCCCAGTGCCTTGTTACTTGGGATGAAAGCAGAAGAAGGCACTGGGCATAGTCAGCCCAGTGCCTTGTTATGTTTATATTGCAATAAGAAAGCATAATTTGTCCATCTGAAGTTGGGTTGCATTTGGAGGTCAGCAGAGATTGATTAATAGGGGTGCATAGACTAATTGATAAGAACTGAAAAGCTGAGGACCTCAAGAGCTGTCATTGAGATGGCACCAAACAACTGGATCAATACTTTATCACAAAGCTTGATCCATAATACCCCAAAGAGAGAGACGGAGATAAACAGAGAAGGTCAACCTCTAAATGAATCTACTGGGTTCACTTCTAAAAAAAATAATCATTAGAGCCCCCAAAATCTGTGACACGCTTTGAAGCGGTCTCTGATTGCCAAATTAAAGGACAGCTCAATTTTGAGACAACAGTAGACGTACTTCATACTCTATGACATTGACTCTAACATACGAAAGCCTAGGGGATAAGTAAACTTTTGACCTTATATTTGTGATCCCGTCGCCACTAACTAACGAAGCATCCAAATGCCAAGCCTCTGGGAAAGCTTCATCGGCCTGTGTTCCCATCAAAACGGCCAACATCAACTCCCCTCGGCCCCTCTCCCCTCATTGATTCTCAAGCCTATACCATTGAGGCGCCAACGGACTATCCGGTGGGACCCTACAAGGAACCTCAGTGATCTCGAAAGCGACCCCACCAATGAAATCATTCCTACTATCACTATTATCTTTATCTTTCACTATGATCTCGACAACTTGAGATTGAATTGGGTCTCTCAAGAAGGCGTAAACTTGGTTCCATTCGGGGTTGGATTTGTTTTCAAAATGACTAGTTTGACCTTTGAAATTACCGAGTTTGACTTGTACATAAGGGTCAGGGAGGATAGTTGGATTATCACCTTGCTTTGGAGGCAACTCTTTGGCTTTGACAACTCTGATGTTGAGGTAACGCATTTGCTCGACGAGGTCGAATGAGGTGATGATTCTGTCGTTTCCGGTTACCCTTCCTCCTCCTAAGCTTGGGGTTGTCTCTCTCAAAGTGAAATCTTCCTCGTTTCCGTTCCCGTTTTGATTTTGGTTTCGGTTTCTGTTTTGGTTTTGGTTTTGGTTCAGGTTCTGGTTTCGATTCTGGTTTTGATTTTGGTTTTGGTTTGAATTAGCCATGGTGAAAGAATGGGTAAATAATCAAAGGAAAAGAGAGATCTTGAAGCCATAATTTTCAGGAACAAAACAGAGTGTGGATATTCTGGAGTTTATTGATTCAAAATTTGGTATCTAAAATCCTTTAAAAAGGATAATAATATTTAATACTGAAATCCGTTTTTGGGATCCATATTTCTACCATAACAGAAATATTTTGAATCATGTCAGCCTATATTAGAAACAGAGCAATTGAGAGAGGGGTTAAATTGGAATTTGGAAGTAAATGTTGTATTTTTGGATATATAAGTTTGAATTTCAGTTTTGTGGGAGAGAAAAAAAGGGGGAGTTATGAAATACTCCCTCCGTCCCACGTGAATACAAACTTATTTCCTTTTTGGTCCTTCCCACGTGAATACAAACTGCCCAAAATGGAAATAAATTTATTATTTTATATTCACCCTACCCCACCCACTCATTCTCTCTCTTCATTTCCTACCACACAATTTATTCAACCAACTCCACTCATTCTCTCTCTTCATTTCCTACCACACATTTTCATTATCTTAATAATATTTCTTAATTAATGTGCCCGAAAAAATGGTTTGTAATCACATGGGACGGAGGGAGTATAAATTTAAATTATTATGCATGTGATTTGTGCTTTTCAAATAGATGGTGGCTTTGGACATTAAGCTTTAATAATACTTAAGAGGGATTTATCAATTTTGTATTAGAGGCTAGTATTAGATATTGGATTCTTATTGGATGAACCATTGTATTTGCTGCATTCATCTTACTACCTTTATTAGTCATGTTTTGATTGGAGTTGATCACATTTACTAGGGGCAAAAATTTCTTGAAAATGGACATTAATTTAGGGACAGAGGGGTACCTTACAACTGATATAAACCAAAACCACAGATAAATATTGTGGTTAAAATAACTAATATAACCATCAGCATACTGGTAGACCAAAATGACAGAACTGTGGAAGAGAACCAATACTATTTACTTGAGAATCAAATTATAATTAAAATAAAAAATCTCCTTAAAATTTTGCCTGCATATCACAATGTGAAAGTAAGAGAATATGTAATGCTCAATGTGTTAGATCAGGATGTCATTGGTTAGTGTTGGGGCATTTGATAAGCCTTAGTAGGGATTCGTGGAGTCATTGATGCTGGTAGCAGGAGGTGACCTTGTTCAGAATGGTTGAGAATTCCAAATGGTTTGTGCTACTGGATGGTATCAGCTGAAGACAGTAGCTTCCCGTCATGTTCACTGACAAGGGGAATGCGGATTGTGTTTATGTGTATACATTTATTTATTAACCTTTCTTAGACTAGGACGGAGGATTACTCCTTGAATTTCAGAAACATTGCATGCGATCTGTTTACTAATTATGACCACCTATTTATCTGCCAAATCTTCAAAAAATACTCCATTAATTCAGTACCCCCAATGTTTTTGTAGCTGGCCAAATCCTTGTCCTTGAAGGAGGGGACTTATTTTGGCATTTTCACCTCTTGCATGTTATTATACATTTCAAAATGAGTAATTGTTAAATGTGGACTCTTCAGATAGTTTTTACTTTTCGTGCTATCTCCATATTTTTTTAACAACTTGTGCTTGCCTATGATCTAACAGTGTCTTTAGTTTTGCTCCCACTTCACAGGATGTGCCTGATTTTGCACCAGGGATGCAGAAAAAAGTGACAGGGGAAGTAATCAGGGGAATAATGTTTCTGGTCCTGAGAAAATAGATGCGGTTAAGTACATTGAGTTACTTGAAGGGGAAATTGAGGAGCTCAACCGTCAAGTAGGAAGAATGTCTGCAAATGGACCAAATGAACTGTTGGACTATCTTAAGACTCTTGAACCTCAGAATCTGAAGGTTAGGGAGTTGACTGCTTTTTGTTGGGAGAGTTCTGCATATATAGTTGCTTTTTTACTAATTTATGTGGAGAAAGTGTTAAATCTACTAAAACTCAAATTAGCATACATGAATTTATGATTTGTTGATACTATCTCCGTTCACTCAAAGAATCCCACTTGCCATTTTAGGATGCTCCGGTATAGTGTCTTGTTTAAAAACTATGCTTATAATAGAGTTTCCATATTTATCCTCTTTGTAAACTTAAAAATAACAGCAGTATTTTATCACTTGCATTTTTGAGAGTTTATTTAATACTTAAAGGGGTCGTTTAGACGAAATGCCAGATAACATTGATTAATATCAAGAAAAAGAGATTATTGTATCCAAGATTAAATTATCTCAGATTGAGGTATCAACATTAGGTACTTCATGGATAAGAGTAATTTATCTCACTAAAGGGCAATTTGGGAATGTAACTGTTATCTCCTTTTCTGATATCAAGTACTCCCCCCCCCCCCAAATATGAGTCCCCTTTAACTGGGCACACAATTTTAGGCTGACTCTTTGGCTCTATTATTGTAATTATGGGCCCATTATGGAGAGTATTCACAAAGGTAAACTTTCTTTGTCTTAGATGTTGGGCCCACGATGGATGAGAATCTCCATCTAAGGGTGAGTATGTAAGGGTTTTATGGCTAAAACGGAAAGTTCGATAAGAGGACACTTTTTTTTTGGGACATCCCCAAATGGAATAAGGGACATTTATTTTAGGATGAAAAGCATATGAAATAATAACAAGGGGGTTAGGTTTTATTCTGTCCCATCCCAATAATTTTACCCTCAACGACGAATGTCACCAAACACATAGATTTGGATAACTTAATATTATCTACCGACTTATTCGGCTAACAAAAGAGTCCAAAGAGTTTCACCATAGGACGTGGACTAGTTGAGCGGAATTAATGGAGCAATATCATTCCATCTCAAATTCTGATCGTCTCCATTATGTATAACTCCTGTATACATGAATATAGTTAACTTAGGAACCGTCCATATTGATACCCTGAGTATTCTTTGAAGTGTTCCAAATTCTTTTTGTAGCCATCACGTTAATATTGATTTGCTATCATACAGGACTTGACTAGTAGTGCTGGAGAGGATGTTGTGGTGGCAATGAACTCGTTCGTAAAGCGCCTCTTGGCCGTTTCAGATCCTGGTCAAATGAAGGTTACCACTGTATCCGCTTTAATCTTTTAAGTGCATAAATGTTTGTTATGAATGCCTATTCTTTGTTTTGAACGGCCAATAAATTTAGATTAATTGGGACTTTGCTGACAAATTCCTCTATGTCACCTGTTAAGTTTCCTTTGGCAGAAATATGTTCCATTGGAAACCATTCCCAATGCATTGAGAATCCCCCTCAAATGTATTGATTTGATATCCAGTGTCATAAGTTTCTTAATTTGGAAACCTTGACTGTTCCAAAGTGCAACCCAATAAATCAAGAAAGTAAGCACCCCTCTCAAGGGTCAAACTTCATTATCATCCATTGTACTATTATCCAACATTCACCTTAACCATTCTGCTTTTTTTATTAGCATATAAACCACAGTACTTTGGGAACCTACCATCCCCGTCCTGAATTCGTGCCCTAAGGCCGTAATTTCTGAACTGGGATGATAGATTTTTCATAGTATGGTCGTTTTTATGTTGATGAAAAGGGAAAAAGACTAATTAGGGTCCAAAGTTTAGGGAAAGTGTCCCAATCAGGTTTTGCAATTTAGGGTTTAAGTTAGCAACGTTAATCATTTTTTTTTTTTTTCAAAATCTCTAACAAAACCCAATTAAATTGACACGTGTGACTTAACTGGGGTTATTTTTTTTTATTTCTCCTTGGGCCTTTCATCATTTCTCTTGTGAAAATTATTGATGACAATGCCAAAAGCATTGATATTTTCATTAAAAATAACCCCAGTTAAGTCACACATGCGAGGGACGTGTGATTTAACTGTTTTTTGTTAGCAGTTTCGTCAATAAACCCCTAACTGGCCAACGTGGGTAACTTTGAACCCTAAATTTACAAAATTGGAACATCAAACCCCGATTGGCACAACCCCCTAAACATTGGATCCTGATTTGTCATTTCCCCTAATAAAAAAGCAGAATAGTTAGAATAAAAGTACCCTCAAATTATTGTGGACAAAGGACAAAAACGAAGTTTACCTCTTTCAAATACCGATGTACGATGACCCTCTCTGACTAAGCTAGCAAAAGTCAAGACAACCAGCAATCAGGGAAACCATTTGGTCCCTAAATTTAATTTCTACAATACATTATCTTTTCGAACTTGAAGAATTAGTTTTTGCCAAAGCAAAATAGATGAAGGGACACGATGTATGACGGGGTTTATTGTTACATTTATGATAATGAGCTCGTATTACCATCATTTTAGACACAACTTGTAATTGCAAACAATTGGCCCTTGTTTCCTTAATTGACCAATGGGATTCTGTTTTCTGAATTAGAACATGTTATATAAGGTTGGAGTATAATATCCATTATTTCCTTATATTGGCTTTGACAGCCTTCATGTGGTTTGACAGACGAGTGTTACGGAGACAAGTGCAGCAGAACTTGGGAAGCTGCTATATTGGTTGATGGTGGTCGGATATAGTCTTCGTAACATTGAAGTTCGTTTTGATATGGAAAGAGTACTTGGCTCTCCACCAAAGCTAGCAGAGTTACCTCCTGGTGAAAATATTTAGAAAAACCTGGAGCATTTTATTAAAAAAATGAATGGAGAATGGAGCACCACATCAATCAGTCACTGGGCGTTACATTTTCTTCCAGCAATGAGTTTTACTTATATATGAAGAAGTTCGGTTGGCCATCATGGATAATGGGTTAGTTCTTCATAACGAAAATACTGCACTTTAGCTACATGAATTATTTAGCAATTTAGCTACATGAATTATTTAGATATATCAGAAATGTGATGGGAACATTGTAGGAACACAGGAAACACTTTTGCCCTCTCAAAAGCTACTGGGTATTTGAAACCTTTGATTCATGCTTTATGAACTCGTACTGCTGCTCAATCATTTCTCTTAACTTAGATGGAACAATGCGTTTCTTGTTTGTCGTGCTATGTTTCAGTGCATCCATGGAGATGATTTTCCGAAAATGTATTATTTCTCACTGTTTTTCTTCACAATCTACGCTTTCAATTATAACTACAGAAGCTAGCACTGGAATTAGGACAGATCTCAGATGCACACTAGCTAGATTTAGTATAAAATTCATGTGGACATTGAATTTAGGACAAATCTCGTGTGGGCAGTATGACATTAACCATAACCAAAAGCTGCAAAATCAATTCAACCAACATTCAGAAACTAGTTGAACCAGAAGGCTAATGAAGTTTGGGGTTGCATTTCAAAACCAATTGTTTATGAGAATAGTAGCTCTGGATCTCTATATATTGAAGGCTTGCTAGACTAGTTAATTTCCGACGTGAGATATGTTTCAACACGCCTCCTCACGCATGCGTAGCCGAACTTTGAGCTTACGCGTGGACATAAAGTTGGATGGGTGCTGATATATATAGGACACACTTTGATACAATAATAAAGTTTGAGATTACATTTCAAAATCAATTGATTAGATGGATCAGCTTTGAATATTATATATATTAAAAGTTAGCTAGGAAATTTACATAAATTTCCGATGTGGGATATGGATTCAACAAGGGCAAGCACTATACATATTTGATATAGTGGTCATTTGATGAAACAGAGAGTATAATAAATAACATAAGCTATTATAAGCAATGCAGGAATATTTCAAAAACAGATCCAAACTCATAACAAACATCTCAACTAAATACAAAAAATAATCCCAAAAAGTGACATAAAATAAATAAATTTAACCTTGTGCAACAAGAATTCCCGCTACATATATAAAAAATGCAATCAAATAAAATAATAATAATAATAATAATAATAATAAATTATGCAAGTAACATAAACAATCCGATCAAGCAACCTTTCTCACAACAAACCATCAGTTCTTGCAGGCAATCTCTTGAAGAAATTTATCGGCACAGACGGAAGCCTATCTCGGACCCTCGGATGCCTCATCACAAAACACCCCAAACAAGCAACAATCAACAATCAACAGGAACGGAATGACAAAAATCACCATAGCAGCAACAAAGCAGAACCCAAGAAACATCCCGGTAGCTCTCGGGTCCCGCCAGCTCAGCAAGTTATGAAACCTCTCCCCTTGCGTAACCAAATCGCCCGTAAAATTCTGCAATCTCGCACTTATACTGTCTTGACCGGGCTTTTTCAATGGCAAAAATAGTAAAACGATTCAAGAAACGCGTTTAAACCGGAAAAAACTTGAACGAGACGGAAATAGTTGGCTTTGCTTTTGCGAGCGCTCCACATAAGGGACCCCACGTCGAGCATATACTCTACAACTTCTTTCCTCAAAGGTGGCTCGACTCGAGCCATTCTCACACACTATCTATGTGGACTGCTGTCGTAAACTGTCTTGCTGAAACGAAGTCAGAGATCTGACGTAATGCATTTTCGGCAGCATTGGTTGCTTATATGTCAGAAGAAGATTGAGCCAAGATGAGCTTGTAAATCTCACTGCAAGCTGAATTCCTCCCATTTTCTTCACACCAGATGGCTGCAAAACTATTAACGGATACAAGTGTGTAAACTCTACCAGTTTCGAGTGTCGAGAGCCGAATTCTCACTTTTCCGATCTTCAAATCCTTTGCTCCGTTTCCGTTATCCTCTCCTTGTAAATGGCTGTTGTCGAAAACTCCTATTATATCACAGTACAAGGATCGAAAACTTCCCATGTATATTGCTCATTCCATTTAGGGTTCATGGAATCGGTGATTGTTCTTGTTCGTATCCATTTCTGACCGTATTTCGCTACACAATACGCGTCAGTGGTCCCATGACCGTTTCTTGTTTCATTGGGGCTAATCCTTGAGCATTCAAAATACCCAACTCGAGTACTCCAATACTAGGCGAGCCCAACTGTCATGCAGTTGCTCGAAGATCACTACTATACTAAGTCAACTCATCAAGAACGTGATACCCGCCTTCCAAACATACCCTCAAGTGGACCCTACTATTCAACTGTACGACATTCGTCTGTCCGTCCCCACCTGTCACAATTTTCCCTAGTGGGTACCACCGGCTTCGAGGAGGCTTATCGTTCATCCTCTTCTCTACATTCTGCAAAGAAACACAACATTTTCCGAGCACGTCTTCTTTGTTTGCAGCCACTCGATCTTCCACGCTCAAGATCAATGGTTCATCAAAAGGCTCTCCAGCAACAAACATCAAGTCTTCGTTCCACAACGGATTCACATTCCTTGTTACCGAACTTTTAGTTCTCAAAACCAAGTTCCCAAACGCGGCCTTAACAAAAAGATCCGGCTGCTGTCTATTCCGGTCACCAATCTCCAACTCATGAGCCTCAATTATATTGACTCTAACATACCAAAGCCTAGGGGATAAGTAAACTTTTGACCTTATATTTGTGATTCCGTCGCCACTAACTAATGAAGCATCCAAATGCCAAGCTTCCAGGAAAGCTTCATCGGCCTGTGTTCCCATCCAAACGGCCAACATCAACTCCCCTCGGCCCCTCTCCCCTCCTTGATTCTCAAGCCTATACCATTGAGGCGCCAACGGGCTATCCGGTGGGACCCTACAAGGAACCTCGGTGTTCTCAAAAGCGACCCCACCAATGAAATCATTCCTACCATCACTATTATCTTTATCTTTCACTACGATCTCGACAACTTGAGATTGAATTCGGTCTCTCAAGAAGGCGAAAACTTGGTTCCATTCGGGGTTGGATTTGTTTTCAAAATGACTAGTTTGACCTTTGAAATTACCGAGTTTGACTTGTACATAAGGGTCAGGGAGGATAGTGGGATTATCACTTTGCTTTGGAGGCAACCTTTGGCTTTGACAACTCTGATGTAGAGGTAATGCATTTGCTCGACGAGGTCGAATGAGGTGATGATGCTGTCATTTCCGGGTACCCTTCCTCCTCCTAAGCTTGGGGTTGTCTCTCTCAAAGTGAAATCTTCCTCGTTTCCGTTTTCGTTCCCATTTTGATTTTGGTTTCGATTTCTGTTTTGGTTTTGGTTTTGGTTTTGGTTTTGGTTTTGGTTTTGGTTCTGGTTTCGATTCTGGTTTTGATTTTGGTTTTGGTTTTGGTTTTGGTTTTGGTTTTGGTTTTGGTTTTGGTTTTGGTTTGGATTAGCCATGGTGAAAGAATGGGTAAAGAATCAAAGGAAAAGAGGTCTTGAATCCAAGATTTTCAGGAACAAAACAGAGTGTGGAAATTTTGGAGTTTATTGATTCAAAATTTGGTATCTAAAATCCTTAAAAAAAGGATAATAATATTTAATACATAAATCCGTTTTTGGGATTCAAATTTCTACCATAATAGAAATATTTTTGAATTATGTCAGCCTATATTAGAAACAGAGCAATTGAGAGAGGGGTTAAATTGGAATTTGGAAGTAAATGTTGTATTTTTGGATTTATAAGTTGAATTTCAGTTTTGTGGTAGAGAAAAAAGGGGGAGTTATGAAATATAAATTTAAATTATTATGCAGGTTTCATTTTTTTTTTTTTTCAGTTTTATACACAAATCATCAGGGTGTGTGGAGAGTGGGGCCCAATATCAAATTTGGCTGAAAAGGAAATTAAATTAAAAAGCTGTTTTCAGGTATTTAAATTACAGTTTGTAACAGAGCAAAACAGAGTACTGAGATATGAGGAATTGGATGAGTAGTTTGATGCTATAATTCAACACAAAAATATCAGTTTGAATTTTGAATTTCAGTTTGTGATAGAGAAAAAAAGGGAGTAACTTTGAAATCCTAAATCCTCCTAGATAAAAAAATAAAAAAAAAACTCCACTGTCCCAAAATAAATGTCGCACTTTGATATTTTTTTATCAACCATTTAATGATAAGTTGTTTATCTCTACGAAAATTTGAAAATGGTTACAGATAGTGTTTCTTTTCATGTAGCAATAACTATTGTTACCCTAAAAACAGATCAGCAAAAGTCGATATTCTTCTGCGCACCAAGTCAACTACTAAATCTTTATGGGTCTTTTAGGCAACTCATAAGGTCTTAGACAAAGTTTAGCTCACCCTTAAACGTCTAGAACTGTAATTAGCAGAAAGCCTCTGGGCCCACTGACTCTGGTTGGGTATTCATGAAATCGGGCTCCCATCAATAGCACACCATCTTAAATTCAAAAGGGCAAAGGAAAGATCTTCCTCCGAGTCCTTGAAAAGTTTCAGTATTCGATAATCAGCCTCTTCCGACTCTTCTGCATGAACAAAGTAGTCCTCCAAGATTTTCCTTTTTTCCTCATCAGCAATATCTTCGTCAGAAATCATTCGCATGCTCAGAACCTGAAGAGCTTCCATGGCAGTGGTGCAGAAGTCTCTTTCCACGTATGCAGTGAATACAATAGCACAGGTTGAAGCATCTGGCTGGATCTTCTCCTCGTGCATCCTCTCCACGAGATGCTCGATTATATCTATTCTCCCCTGGTTCAATCATTTCAGTCAGACTAAGTTGAAATTTCTAGTTGTATATTTGCAAAAACTAAAACCACTAACATAATAATTTACGGATTTAATTAGAAAGGGGGTAAAAATTACAACTTAGTGTTATTTTTCCTTCAAGAAAAGGGGTCAAAACTAATTTTTTTAGAATTTCATTAGGATGATCAGATTGACATTAATTCTTGGTCAAAGTTCACTTGTGTTGACCATCAAAAGTCAAATGTGGCCAATATAAATGGGACGGAGGGAGTAATTGTCAAAAGATAAGGGGGTCAAATGACTCCCTTGTCTACAATGTTCCTTTGAAACTGCACACATGTATGTACAATTCAAATACATGCATATGGACAGACTGAATGTATATATCTATCTAGTATAAATATAGAGACAGGAAAGTGAGCTCAAATTACCTTGTCACATGCTACTTGGAGAAATGTGTTAAACAACACAGCATCAGGTTGAATCCCTTCAGAGCATCCTCGATTAAGAAGATGTAATGCTTGATCAAAATCTTCATTTGCCAATAGAATCCGAGAGTCCAATTACTCTATAAGAAGGATGATGATAAAAAAACTTTGTACAATTTCCACAACATAAAACGAGCAAGTATTCATGCAGAAGTTTGAAGCGCCAATCATGGGAATGTGAACAAATTAAAAAAAGATTATTTAATGCCGTTTCATGTTTTAAATTTCAGAGATGAGATGAGCATCCATGAAGATCATTATCATCTCCAGAGTGCAAATGGAAGAATGAGCATGATCAAATAGGAAAGAGTTGAGAAATGTATGCAAGCAAGATGGCATAGTGGCTTGATCAGCATTAATTACTATAAACATGGTTCCACGAGAACAACAACAAAACATTAGTCCCAAAATGAGTTGCTATGGTAAGGAGTTGTTAAACCATCCAGTACACTCCCTCCGTGCCCAACTCTATAATAACAGACATCTCACCCCCTGATGTGGGGTACTAGTGACGACATAATTGGAAGTTGAAACAATGTCGATGCGTTGTTTAGGTTGACATGTGATTATTGCAGAGAATCAAATTGGTATTCTGATGTCATGTAATGTCACAAATGAGTTTTCTTACTATATATAGCCACGGTTCGCAAGTCAGATGAAAGAAAATGTGAATGCCAACTATATATACTCACATATCGCAGGATGACTTTGGTCAATCTACTACTCCATACCTCCCTAATTGAATGTCCATTTAAAAAAAAAGTTCCATAATGAATTTCCTTTTTGAAAATAACTTAGTCCCTAAATGTTTTCTTTACCATTTTTTTTTCACTGGTCATTTTATACATGCAAAACTAAATGTTTAGAAAGTAGATAACAATAATATGTATGCATCTTTGCCATTTAATTGTACAAGAGCAAACATTATCAGAATGTCGCCTAAATGAAATTTGGATATTCATTCAGGGGCGGAGGGAGTATTTTACATATTAAAGCATAAGAAGTTGAGGAAGATAATTGTAGATATTTCCACATAACCATAAGCCCTGTTCTAATTTCATTCTTGACAAAAAAAAAAAAAGAATTGAAAAACACAAAAACAACAAATAAACCATTCCTCCAAACACACAAATACATATGAATTGTCTATCACCACTCCAATTAAGCAAGGCTTTTATTGAGATTACCTTTATTAAAGCAGTATAAGTTTGCACTTGAGGATAGAATCCATCCCGGATCATCATAGAAAGCAGTGCAAAAGCAGATTTGAATGACCCGACAATGCTGCAGCAATCAATCACGATAGTGTAAGTCGCTGCATCTGGCTGATGACCACATAATAACATAGTTTTGAATATATCGGCTGATCTGACTCTGAATCACAAATAAAATTAATGTTAGTATCCACAAAGTACAAGAATTTGGTTTGTCAGTTAGCAGAACAGCTGAGAAAAAAAAAAGATTGTATAAAGTATTTACCTCCCCAGCGTCAATGAGTGAATGCAACACCGTATTATAAATTGATGTTCCTAGAGAAGAGTTCCTACGTGAGAACTGATTTTCTGCCAACTGTAAGTATTCTATTAGCTCCTTTACCATCCCTTCCGTTCCAAGTGCTCTCAGCTGTACACGGCCAAGAATAAGCAAGTGTGATACCAATATACCAAGCTGTATTTAATTGTTTACCGATAAATTCCCTAAACAAGGGGACACAGATAGCATAAATGAAAATATTGTCTTTTGGGTAGTTAGCATAAAAGAGAAAAAAGGAAAGCAGACAGAAAATACATAAACAAACGTGTCGCCCTTATTTTACTATTCAAAATTCTAAATTGATAGTAGTTGGACAAAAGAAGAGAAAAAAAAAAGGTGTTTACCAAGTTCATAATCGATATATAACTATGGTCAATGACATGCCGCCACATGTCCTCTTCTATAGCTCTTATCCTTTTAGCAACATCTATTTGTGATGACGTATCGCCTTCTTCATATGGGGCATTCACATTACCAAACAAAGAAAATAGTAGCTCATATGTTCTGATATCAAGCTTGACTTTCAACTGCCTCATTTTACTGAAAATTTGAACAGCACGTTCGGGTTGATCCTGCAAAAATTGGAAGAGATGTAATTATAAACTATGATCACATTCACAATATGAACTACAAAAAAACTGACTGGAATATTCTCTATGCCTAGAGTCACTATTTGACTAAGCAGAATCAGGAAGAAGAAAGGGCATCATAAAGCAAAAAATGATAAGTTTGACTTGAAGTTCTCGTTCCATTTAATACTTACTAACCAGGATGGCACATGCTTCAAGAAAAGTATTATAATGATAAGGAACAGAGCTGTTGGGTATCTGATTTATGAAAGCCACAGCCAAATCCAATTTCAAAGCTTTACTGCAACCAATTGATAAGGTTGCAAAAGTTGAATCATGTGGCTTCATGTTCTTCTGTTGCATTAACTTTAACTGCAGAGTGAAGAAAGAATAGACAAATGATTTTACGTTTCAAACTACTCAAGAGAAAGATAATTAATCACTTTTAATATAAACATGTACGTCCTCCGTCCCTAAATGAGTCTCGATTCTATAAAAGTTTGTCCCTAAAAAAGTGTTCTTTTTCAAGGAAGTTACTAAATTCATAACAAATATATTAGTACAAGTGTATAAGGTGGATATAGGGGTGCTCAAGTATATTTGCTATTAAAAATGGCTTAAATGTCAACTTCCTTAACTATCACTCGAAGTCAAAAAACGGATACTCATTTAATGACGGTGGGAGTACAAAGGAGAAAGAGAAGAAAAATATAATCAGCAACTTTAGAAATGTAATCATAATTAACGAATGAAACAGATTATCTTACAGCTTGTATGCCATCACGAAAACCTCTCGCACCAACAAGAGCTCTTATGAAGCCATCATATGTACCACAAGAGGGATCCACACCAAGATTTTGCATCTATCACATATAAAAATGACAGTCAGGAAATGAAGGATGCCAATGACTATTCCATCCAGCAAACTTACTGAAAAACTAAAGCTAAGGTGCATAACAATAAGAGCTCAACATTTTCTTTTTCCGAATGTTTATACATTCTTACCATACTACTGGCTTATCCAGAGACATTTGTGCGTGTTGAGGGAAGATGAGAATCAAAATTAACAAGTATGGACTACAAAATCTGTTGAAAAAAAATTAAAAAAACCAACAAGTTGGAGATCTATAAAATATAGATATACAATTTTAAGTTGTCACCTGTAAAAACAACCGCTCCGCAAGCTCACAATCTTTAGCTTTTGCACATGCATGTATCAAGTCACTAAAGGACCATCTCAAGAGCTTCATCACAGGCTTACTTGGTCCATGTAATCCAGCACTATTGACTTCTTTCATTTTAGCGTTACTAGTCGTGTAAAGCTCTGTGCTACCTGCCAGACTTTCTGCATTCTCATAGTTTTCATACACCGAAGGAACAGAAGTTTCATCTTTGATCCCATAATCGCTCCAATTCATGTCACCCTTAAAAGGTATAGGGATGTCTAATCTAGAATCCCTCAACTTCCCTTGACCAGTTTTAGAGATATTAAATCCTCCTCGACCAACCAAAGCGACCATCTGCTGTAAACCTCCAAAAGCGGATTTCAAATCTCCTAATCTTGTAAAGGACCATATGAATTTACGAAGAGATATCATGTTAAGACTGTAGTATTTGGTACACTCCTCCCAGATACAATGGACTGCCGAAAGATTTTACTGCAAAACTGCAAGCTGGAGGAATAAATTTAGAGTCAAGATGTTATGACCCAGCTCCAGAAATTACGAAATGATGATGATAAACTGGAAAAATTGATTCCAAGTTAACAGAGAATTATATTCAGATTGGGTGAGAAGAGAAATTAGATAGAATTTGAGAATATGAGGTGAGAGAGAATATAGAAATTGGAGAGAGATAGGTTGAGAGATTTCTGTTATTCATTCATGCCCACTAACAATGGCGAGCTCAGCTACTTAAAGAGAGAGAAATGACAACGACACTTTCTCTCTCTAAGAAACGACAACGTATTATATAACGGAAATAACAACAAATCTAGATAAGGTAAAATGATGACGTCCTATTTAATTGATAAACGCGTACATCCCAGCTACGCTACTCCGCAACGATGTCGTATCCTTCTTATTCAAACGCAACGGTCATCCCCAATCTTAATACGAACCCTAAATCATTACATTCCCTACTCCTTCAAACAATCCTTGTCCTCAAGGATTATTTTAACCAACTCCCTTGGGCAACTTCGAAATTCTGTAACCACACTTGACATCCCACTTAGCATGCTGAGACAAGCTAGAGTTGGCCAAATAATTCTGTATTCGGTAAGGATCAACAATAGTGCCGAATTCACCCAAGGACTTCACTCTGGCAGCAGAGACATCTAAAATTTCTTGAACGCCAGCATCATTGTAAGGCACTAGAACCATAATAACTTGTGTTGCTGCAACGTTTGGAGGCATGAGCAATTCTTTAGTACCCCCTTGAATCATCACCCTCACTCCAATGATTTTAGTGTTGTTTGCCGATGTGTGCAGCCCTACCTTAGCAGTCCAAGTATGCAGTAGACCTTTATTTTTTAACTTGGCACAAACCCAAGTAGCAGACTCTAGAGACCCACATTTGGTATATATATCCACCAAAGCTTTTCTCATATTTATACTCAACTTTAAACCCATTCTTGAAATAAAATCAGCTTCAATATATGTCAGAGCTCCAAAGAATTCATGCCAATACCCATATGTGGGTGATAATTCCCCCACATTGGTCCATTGCAGAGCAATACTATCAAGGCATTCCGTAAATATATTGTCACCCCAAATATTCTTCACATTAGTTGATCCATTGATGAACCACATAGGCTCTTCAACAAGACATAATAAAAATTTCCTTGCTCTGAACAGGGGAAAAGATTTATGCAGATTGAAATGTACCTTATAGCCAAATCTTGAGAGAGTCCCAATCCCTGTCCTTGGATAGAATACAGAAACACTAACAGCAGGTATAAAGGTATCACAATTGATAGTCGCCTCATTCTCAGTCAAGTGAATTGCATCCCCATCTTGACTATTAAGTCCTCGACCCATCAGCAATGGAATTAATTGAAATCCAACAGGGCAAGAAAAGAAGACAAGTGCACCCTTGTATGCCCTGGTATTGACAATGTTCAAAAAATGAAACACTATAACAATGAAATTGTCATGGATTTCTGGTTGCACCTTTATTGCATTTTCAACCATTGATCTTGTCAGAGCCTCATTTTCAAGATCATTTTTAGGACCGAAAGTATCAACCACCTTAGCACCGGGATCCCGACGTGACAATATGTGATGCAAAACCATAAAAACACGACGGCTCAGCTCAAATTCGCCAACAATAACCCATGCAACTATCCCCTTTGCTCCATAGATTAGGAGAGTTGTGCCACACGAGAACACTAAAATTATCTGTAACAACACTTTGATGATTGGAACAGGATCAAAAACTTTCAGCTTCATCCTATAAAAGTCATATTCTAACTCTAAGAAAATTAAAAGGTATATAGTATTGGACTGAGCAATTGTATGGCCATGTAGCCTTTCACAGTTGACTTTCAAACCACCAGCTCCAATAATTAAACCACCAAGTAGATAGCCGTCAATTACTGGTTGGTGCAGACAGCAAAATAAGATCCCATCGATGGAAACAGGAACTATATCAACCACCAAATCAATAATCAACCCCCAATTTGATGATTCCAACAATGACATCTCTTCAGTACCAGTGATCCGTGGTACAGTATTTAGCAATCCTTTCTCTAGCAGGACTCTTGCTTTTGCTCCAGAGAACTTGATACAAAATGAGAATTCATCTCATCTCTAAGCCAACTCACAATATCACCATCTCCACTATCCTTTGCAGAGACATAAACAACAACATTGGTAGAATGGCAGGACTCTGAAATAGAGCTAAATAGATTAGATCCCATATCGACAATATCCCAAACCTTGTCAACAATCACCAATTCATTTCTAGGATCATCATCTGGTACGTATCTCTCCATCTTGTGCACAAGAACAATCCTTACATCGACCCCAAGATCAGCAGCTTTTATGTATATACCTCGAATGTCATAGAATGATTTGCCACCTTTTTTAACATCATATGCGGAGACATGAACCGCTAGTGCAACTACCTCATCACTTGTTGGTATCATAACCACTTTTGCTGTTGTGACTTTAGGAGGTTTTAATCTTCCTGGATCCCATAAGAAATCACAAAATAATCTCAGATCCAATATTGTATTCCAGCTGCAGACAACTATAGATGTATCTCCTTTTATTTCAGCTTCTTTACCGGACCTACCGTCCAATAAATGCTTCCCAAATCCCTTTAATTCAACTGAATCAAGCAATTCCTTCATTACTTCTCCTGGGCATTCTGTCAAACACTTGGTGTGCCCTGTTGCAGTATGTTTCCCCTGTGTAAATTGATCATTCCTTTCTTTGTTTGAGCTTGTTAAAAAGAGTTCTGTACAACTTTCGTTAACCCACTTCAATGTGTCACCATGAGAACAATGAGCAACTATAGAGGAAGAACAATTCGGAATACCTTTTTGCTCTGGATAGTCCTCTGTGAATTTATTTTCTCGACCATTGAAGTAGTTCACATACATCATAGCCCAATAAACAGTAGAAGGTGCAAGCAATTTAATGTAAGCCTTACTTGGTTCTTCCAATCCAAAGAATGAAATGTTCCACGAAGAAACCTTCGCCGCTCTTCGCTCATATGCGAGGCCATAGTTTCCAACTGAGATCGAACTATCTGGAACTCTTCAACATATTCATCAAATGAATTTGTCTGGACAATCCTCTCAAGGAATGCAGATGCATACCATTCTAACGCATTTTTGTCTTTAGGAAGCTCGAGTAGGATTTGTGGGTTAACTCCAAGCAGGAAATAGGCATTACCTATGGCATCATACTCCATTTTCGTCTCTTGTTAATCCGTGAATCGAACTGCTCTGATACCACTTTGTTATGACCCAGCTCCAGAAATTATGAAATGATGATGATAAACTGGAAAAATTGATTCCAAGTTAACAGAGAATTATATTCAGATTGGGTGAGAAGAGAAATTAGATAGAATTTGAGAATATGAGGTGAGAGAGAATATAGAAATTGGAGAGAGATAGGTTGAGAGATTTCTGTTATTCATTCATGCCCACTAACAATGGCGAGCTCAGCTACTTAAAGAGAGAGAAATGACAACGACACTTTCTCTCTCTAAGAAACGACAACGTATTATATAACGGAAATAACAACAAATCTAGATAAGGTAAAACGACGACGTCCTATTTAATTGATAAACGCGTACATCCCAGCTACGCTACTCCGCAACGATGTCGTATCCTTCTTATTCAAACGCAACGGTCATCCCCAATCTTAATACGAACCCTAAATCATTACACAAGACCGTTGGACATCAAAACCTTCTTCCACGAGAATATGATCAAAGAACAGGAAGATACAAGAGACAAATTCTGCTCACTTTGATTTGGCCAAACCAGTGTATGGTTCAAGAGCAACAATATACCAAAGAGCATATAAATTTCAACTTTCTCAATTATAGTGTTAACTTAATAAATTTTTCACCCCCCTCCTCGCGCCAAGCCTAAAAAGTAAATTAAATGAAAACTCAAATAATGGTAATATAAGTAAAACCCCCTTCAAGTTCTGCACTGAACATTTAATGTTGGGAAGAAATACTGGATTTCCATAAACCTAAACAGAAAGGCCAAAACTCATTACTTATCAGGGAGCCTACCAATGGATCAGGTGTCCGTGCACAATATTCAAGAATATAAACGAAATCATCTGCTGTAAACGAGTGACTCATGTAGATGAGATTTGACAGCAGACCTGACGCTATGCTTCTCTCGCCTGAACGAAGTGCATTCACGATTTGCAGCTGCCACGACCATGCGATAGAATCCCTCCCATACGTTGAATTACAATGAGCTGCACTGTAAAAGATCTGTCATTCTCAATAACCCTATCACTATCAATAACACAAATAGAAAAAAAAAATCGAGAATGAAATGACAGTTACTAAATTTTTTGCAACAAAAAGTTTACCAAATCATGTGAGTGGATACCTCGGATCCACGTCTACATTTTAGCAAATCACATGCATTTGGTAAATGTTCACTATCCAAAATCAAGCATTTAGCCGTACCATATAAGGTTGAGAAACTTCTCCACTCATTCACTTTGCGAATTAAATTCCTTCCTCCCTACATGATAACATCAATTCTGTATGAGTAATACTACCTCTATCTTAAAATGAACCTCATAATGCTACACTTACGTAAAAACAGTAATGCACCGATGTATTACACACTAAACACATCAATGAACCGGTGTCCTAACTTATCCACTTTCTTTTACGTAATTTAAAAGGAAAATGAATGCTTATCATGTTAGTATAAACTACAACAACAAATGTATAAGTGTTATACAATACAACAATGAAGTGGTATTGTGGTAGGGTAGCTAAATTTTTAGGGCTCGTTTGGTAGCAAGATAAGAATAAGCATGGTTATTCATCCCCATACTAATAATCCCCGTATTAATAACATCACCCCCTTTCAAGGGATAAATAATAAGGGGATAAGCCCCTTATCGGCCACACCCTTCTAATTAATCAAAAAGTTTAAAATCGTACCAAACAATCATATCCGGTATTATTTATCATATCCAGTCTTTTATCGGGTTACCAAACGGCGCCTTAGAATTTTCTATATCCCATGTACATGCACAAGAGGCACATCTTTCACTCTCTTACAGGCTGAAGCTTTATGACCTGACATTCATTATAGGGCCAATGACTACTTTGTATCCATAATCTTGGAAGTAACTTACAGAAATAAGAGCATACAACAGACAAAATATCACTCTTGAATAAAATGAATACAAAAGTGAAAAGACATACAAATGCAGCTACATTTGATTGGCGAAAGGAAGTTGCAATCAACCACAAATGGAACTTCTTTCTGTTCAAACACAACAATAATTTGAATTTCCAATGCTATAAATTGGAGGCAGATATATGGAATTGAATCGACATAATATGAAAGGTATGCTTTTTAACTCAAATTCCAAGTTTTGCATTTGGGTTTTGAAGAAAAAAAGATAATATTTTGTAAAAATTGAAAATTGCTCCCCAAAATCCAATTACACAGCTTAGAATTTAGTTGTGAAAAAAGAAGAAGAAGATGAAAGTGGGAATAAACTCACATTGACTTCAGCATAATTAGGGTCCTGAACAAAACCCTAAAAGTCAGAACATGTGAATGGACGACGGTGAGACGAATTGGGATCTGGTAGCCGGACGACGGATGTGGAGGTGAGGTTCGCCACCGCCGGTGCCGCTAAATGTCGTTTGATAGTAGGCCTATTGTCCGTCCTTTTTGAGGTACTAGCACTCAACCAAGTTTCTTCACATCAAAGCGCGCTTCATTCCAAACGCTTATTCAGAATATAATTTTTTATTTTAGTTTCAAAAAAAAATCAATTTCTACAAATAAAAAATAATAATAATAAAATAAATAAATGATACAATTCCTTTCTCTAAGGTTCCTGGGGCCTAACTTAATGCTTTAAAAGGATATGAATTTTTCGAAATCCCTCTAAAGCCTCTCAAACAAAAATACCCCAGACTGCCTCATTACACTAGTTTGTGTTTTTCGGTGTTTGTGAGGTCCAGAGCGTTGAGGCCAAATTCCAGCACATCTACGAAAGTTAACTCTTATAAGTGAAAAAACTCTAATAGAAGGCGGGAAAAAACCGAAAAAACTCGGGTTAAACTTCAGATCAAGCAAATTTGAATATGAAAGATCGAAATTTTCTGATAATTATTGAACAGCATTTTCTGCAACCGTCATTGACAATTCAATGATTACCAAGGGAATGTTTACCACAAATGGACATCAAGAATAATTCATACAAGGATGAAGACTCTTCTTCACATACGGTCTTACTTTCTCTATTTTTTAACATGCTCTACCATAAATAAGTCTGACAATTATTTTGATGTCAGATTCGCATACAAGCCATTTTGTTGTGCCTATTTTTTTTCATATGCAATAACTTTTGAGATGCAAATATGAACGTTCACACCATTGTAAAGACAAATGCATGTTCTGCATCGAATGCGGCCTTCAACTCTTCGAGGTTCATTTTACCCAAATCCAATTGTCTCTCTAAACGCATATTAGCGTTGCTATTCGGCGATTTCGCAAATAATTTTTTTTTTAAATTTTTTTGAAATAACAAGCCCAAAATTTCCTTTTCCTATTACTGCACAAATTAGTTTGATCCGATTTTTATTGATTTGATACGGTTTTATCGGTAAAGTTCGGTTTCACGAATTTTTTGAACATTCCTAGTGGTCATTCATTTACCAATTTACTCTTGACTTTTAATTTTTAATTAAAGAATCCATTCCAACGTGGATAATCTTGGAAAATTCAAATATGACTATTAATTATTTATTAAACGTGACTACAGTCAAGAGAAGATTCCAATTTTAAAGCAGAACAAAACAAATTAGGCTTCATCTTGGTTGACTTGAAACACGCGTTGACTCGAGCCAAAAAATTTTATGGTCCCAAATTTTTCATATTTAGTAATTATATTTAGACCATGGATATATTTTAAAGAATGTATAGTAAATGTTGAATGCCCACACACACGAAAAAACAAATCATTCTTTTTTATTTTTCAACAACCTCAATTTTTTCAACACCCTTTAAAACACTCCCCACGTCAGCTACTCTCTCCTCCACCTAATTATTCAACATCTCATTCAATTTTTAACCTCTACAATGGTTTCAACACCCACATTTTTTCAACACTCTTCCAACTCATCACCCTACACCCCACCACTTTTATTTTATTTTATATTTTTTATTTTTATGATTAGTAAAATAATAATTATTATTATTATCATTTATAATTAAAAAATTACTTCATACTTAATTGATTTTTTTAATTGCAATTAAATAAATACGAAAAATGATGATAATTATTATTAAAAAAATACTTCATACTTAATTAAAAGTAATACAATTGAAAAATACATTTCACTAAAAAAGAGGTTTTTTTTTTTGGAAAATCAAGGACAATTGAGAAATTTATATTGAAAAAAGAGTGTTTTTTTTTTCCAAATCAAATGAAAAAGGACTCTATTTATAGAGAAAAAAATTATGAATTTTGGTATAAAAAAACATTTTTTTTTTATATAAGATAATTGCCTTTGAAAAATTCGGATGAAATTTGGAAAAAAAAAACATTGACCAATCAGAGGACGCCAAGTGTCCCAAACAGAAAAAAAGAAAAAAAAACAAAAAAATCATTCTTTTTTATTTTTCATTAATTCTGAAACAAAAACTTACATGAATTTAATTTATACTCTCCGGTGTAAAGACTTCATCTCTTGTACATATATGTGAGCTTCATTCTTTTTTATTGGGTTCTAGCCAATATTCACCTACTTATCTTATACCTATCATATCCTAATCTTGGTGGAAGTGTACTCTTGTAAAATTCTGGTCCTTCTCCAGTTCCGTCTTCCCCTCTGCAAATCAACCTCCTCTTGAATTCTTCTGGCATATCCCCGATCAATAACTCCTCTAGGGTTGAAATGAATTTCAGTTCCTCAGGAAGCATCTCTAACTTTGAGCATCCCCAAATCCCTACACAACGGAGATTGGGCATGGCACCTTCTTTAACACACCACTTCTCCAACTTTTCCAGGTTAATTAAAATCATATACTTAAGTTTGGGAAAACCAGTTGAAGAACAAGTCATTTCCTTTCCCTTCCATTTCCCATCTTCTAATAGGAGCTGCTCTAGGTTTGAGAGTTTCTCCAGTGTCGGCATAGGGTCTTCTTCTACCTCAAATTCTTTCAATTCCAAATAAGTGAGGCGACTAAATTTGGAAAATTCAGGTAATAACTTACCTGTCACCCCCTTTATCCTCAACTTATGCAAAATTTCTTCACAACATTCAGGAATTTGTCCTCTTAAAACATCCGAGTACATCTCTACCTTTGGATTGTCCAGTTCAATTTCAAGTGATGACTGCCACGACCGATCCAAATTCACTTTATTCATGAATTCCTTCATCTTCTTACCATCATTCTCACTTGAGATACAAATCGTCCATTCTAATCTTCTAAGATTGGTGATATGAATGACATCTTCCATCTCGCACTTCATTGAATCAAGGTTTACTAGCGTCTCCAACTTGGTCAATCCATCAAGTCTCAGTTTGGAAAATTTTGGGGTCACCTTATACAAACGTTTATCAGGAAGAAATAGATGCTTCAATCCTTTCAATTTTCTTAGAGCAAGATTTGGTATCCTATATTTATCAAATATTTTAGGAATTGCTCGCATATCTAGAGTTTGCAAGTATATAAAGTCATATATGGATGATGGAAGGCATACTATATAACACTCGTTAAGGCTCAAGTATCTAAGGTGGATGAGCTCATTGGTAATATATTCCTCCCCAATTGAGGTAAAATTAAAGCTTAGTACTCTCAGGAAATTCAACTTCTTCAACTTGGATAATTTCCTCGCACGTCCTTCTTTGAACATAAGCGACCTCACATGCCCAGTTGCATTGTGTTTATCATCCTGAACAATGAAATCATGTTCCTCGGGAAAATACAAGACTTGCCTTGGAGGTATCTTAGTATCATTCCTTGAAAAAGAGGAATGAAATACCAAGACTTCATCTTTACGACCACGATAGTCATGGACCTCGAGATAATCTTCCTTTTTAACTATTGACAAACATAATTTTCTCATTAGATCATGAAGCCAACAAAACTTGTACCTCCTCTTAGTGTTAGGATGCGCCTCATCAGCTAATTCAGCTTCAATCATGCATCTTCCCACTAATTCACCCAAATATCTCTTTGCTACATCCATATTTGTTTCTCCTACTTGTCTGTCCTTTGACAATATCATGCCTTCAGCATCCCATAACATGTACAACGTCTCCACCTCTATCTTCTCGTCCTCAACAAGACTTGCCATGTAAAGAAAGCATGGCCTTAGCTGGTATGGTAACTCCTTGTAACTAAATAATAACCCTTCCACCACTAAGTCATTGAATTGTTGATACTTCTCTCCGTCCCATGTTCTGCTTTCATAAAATCTTTCCCACTCACGTAGGCTGTATTTTGTAACTAAAACCCCCCGGAGAACACACACAGCTAGGGGATTACCTTTACACCAAGCAATCATTTTCCTTCCCAGCTCTTCCTTCTTTTTCTCTATTTCAGAATCTATAAGGAAAAAAAAACATACATTAACAGAGATATAATTATGATTACATAATTTTATAAATAATACTGAGTACATACTTTATTAATGTAGGGAAAGTCATTATTTTCCTCCCATGTCAATTACCAGGTTCTATTTCTCACGCACAAGCAAGATGTCATATGGACCATGGTAAGATCAGTAAGGGCGCTTAAGTATTTAAGACACTAATAATTCTTAAAAGCTTTCTTAAATGTCTCTCAAACTATATTTTATTAAAAAAAAATAAAATCATAGTTTGTATAAAGTAATAAATGTCATATATTTTATTTGTCCGCCCCAAAAATTTATCATCTTATAAATAAACAATACAAACAAATAAATCATATTTTTTTTTTTAAAAAAAATTGATAATTTAAAAGTTATTATAAAATATAGTACCATACTTTCTATTTTGATTACATAATTTTTTTTGATTACATAATTATTTTTTTTGTCCTTTTTTAAAAGTTATTATAAAATATAGTAATAACAGAGATATAATTATGATTACATAATTTTTTTTTATCATATGGACCATGGTAAGATCAGTAAGGGCGCTTAAGTATTTAAGACACTAATAATCCAAAGTTGACGAATTAAAAAAAAAAAAAAAAAAAGAAAACCGGTGAAGCAACGTAACATTTATACTTGATTCTTATAATCATAATTAACTAACCTCTGTCTGTGCCTATTTTCTTTTGACATAGCTCCCAGCACTCATCTTCGCTTAAGCAGTCCAAAGAGTAGCAAAATCCCTTATCTGCAACTTCCTTGATCCGAGTGGTAAGCAGTACTTTGCTGCCCGTGCTTTCATCAACTAAGCCGCAATTCAGGCTTTCCCAATCAACTACCGACCAAACGTCGTCAATAATGATCAAACACCTTTTCTCTACTTGTACTCTTTTAAGTGATTCAATTACATCCCCCTGAGTCATGCTCTTCAACTCTTCCTCCTTCGCAAGAGAAAGTTGTTGTAGTATATGTTTCAAAATTTCTTCCGCTCGACATTGTTCGCTCACACAAACAAAAGCGAAACTTTGAAAATGGCTCAACACTTTCTTGTCTTTATACACTTTCCGAGCAAGTGTGGTCTTCCCTAAACCACCCATTCCATAAATGGAAATGACCCGAAACTCATTTTCTTCGTGATCAACCAGATATGACACCAATTTATTGATGTCTTCCTCCCAACGAAATCGTTTTCATGGAATAGACTAGAAAGATCTTGTACTTTGTACGGTCTTCTTGAGTCCGAGGAGCTGGCGTCCGCATCTCCACTTTGGCTGTTGATAAAGTCACTGATTTTGATTGTGATCTTCTCAATAGCCTTGCAAACTTTGGACGCAACAAACATTCTCTGATGCCAATTTGCTTGTTTACAACTCGGATGACATACTTTTCAATGGAATCTATCAGCTGATCAGCCAAATCTATGATTTCTTTGGTACGTTTATCCTTCCTAACGTGCGCGTATTCTAACAAATCCTCCATCTCTTTTAGCTTTTTGCAAGCTCATCAACTACACCTTCCAGAGCCTGCAGATACTTCATTTCTTCGGCCAACAAATCATGAAGCCTTCCAATCACAAAGGAGTAAAGGGTTTCTCCTTCCATTTCAAAAATACTTGAGATCTAGCAGATAGATGTGGAGAGAGGGATTTAAAGTAATTATAAAAGGACTGACGGGTGAAAGAAGAAAAAGGGTGAGATTTTTTGATTCAAAGATCAAATGGATACTAAGTAGATTGGAGTACTCTAGCATGGACCCAGATGAGATTTCAAGAAAATCACTCGCCTTTAACAACATAATCAAGAATAAACCCAGATGAGATTTCAAGAAAAGCATCTGCTTTCGTTGAGGTGATTTTGAAGCAGAGTGAAGGAAAGGATATGCTTTCGTTGAGGTGATTTTGAAGCATACATTTTCCCCTAATTTTCTGTCTCTTTCTCTCATATTCTTGAGGTGATCAAGAATATCACTCGCCTTTAACAACATAATCAAGAATAAACCCAGATGAGATTTCAAGAAAAGCATATGCTTTCGTTGAGGTGATTTTTGTAAAGAATCCCAATGATCCTCCATTAATCTCGGCCAGATCTTCTCAGCAATAGTATTTTTAGTCATTATCTTTCTGTTATTTCTGAATATATCCATGTATATCTCTAGGCCTTTGTTCTCAGTCTGTAAATATATATTGTTATCTCATTGAATGGAAAAATTACTTTTTGCCAAAACCTTCACATGGTATCAAAGCATCAGTGATCCCAATATTTTTCCAAAACCCACTGCCTTCCTTTGCTTCCTGCTTCCGCCGCACCCAACCCTTCCTTCCATGGCTAATTCGTCCTCCTCCTCCATTCCCAACACCGCAGAGCCAAACCACCCAATCCTACTCGTTAATCTCTCTCAATGCAAAACACTCACACCGCTTACCTACCTTTCTTTGGTCCTCTCGGGTAACTTCTCTCTTGTTTGGCTTGGACCTCCTAGGCTTCATTGATGGCTCTCATCAACCCCCTCCCGAAACCATCAAAGTTGATGATAAGGACACCAAGAATCCCTTTAGCACTTGGAATAGGCAAGATCGCCTTATACTTAGTGCTCTCTTAGGAACCCTTGACACCACTGTCGCACCTCTCGTTTATCAAGCCACCACTTCCAATCAAGCCTGGGACATCCTCAAAACGACCTACGCAAACCCTTCGCGTGGTCACATACTTCAACTCAAAGACCATCTTGATTCCATTACCAAATCCTCCCTCTCTATCACTGACTACATGCAATCCATAAAGTCTTGTACCGACAAACTCTCTATCCTAGGCAAACCTATGGACCCGGAGGATGTTATTGCCAAAGTTTTGAAAGGCCTAGACTATGACAATTACAAACCCATCATTGACTCCATTCGTGCTAGAGATAATCCCATAACCTTTGAAGCCCTTCATGAAAAGCTAATCCACCATGAGCTCTCCCTAAAACAACACCCTACTCAACCCACCTTTCCCATGTCCGCCCATGTTGCCCACCGTGCCCCCTCCCCATCTCACCACACCCATTCTCGCCCCTTCCCCAGTCAGCAAGCCTCTCCTCCCATTCTACCATCACCACCTCAAAACCGCAGCTTCTCCCCATCCTCTCCCATGCCTTTCAAAGGCAAATGCCAATATTGTCGCTATGTCGGGCACGTAATCTCTCAGTGCCGTCAATTTAAACGCGATTATCCGAGTGTTGTCTTCCCTCCCCCCCCATCTTCCAGCCGTCCACCCCGTTCTACCAACCCACAAAACCAGCCCCAAGCCCACACGGCTTCTGCACCTCACTCCTCCTCTCCGACCTCTTGGCTAGTTGACAGCGGTGCTACGCACCATCTTACAAATAATCTTTCCACTCTCTCTCTTCATCACCCGTATGATGGCAGTGATGAAGTCCTCATTGGTGATGGATCTTCACTTCCCATTGCCAACATAGGTAGTTTCTCTATCTCTTCTTCCCACTCTAATATTCATTTCAATAACGTTTTGCATGTTCCCTCTATCACCAGAAATATTCTTTCAGTTTCTCAATTTTGCAAAGACAATAATGCACTAATTGAATTTTCTCAATCTTCTTTTCTTATCAAGGAAATCTCGACTCACCGCATTCTTCTCCACGGAACAACTGATCGTGGCATTTATCTTTGGCATCCTCACTCGCCCCAAGCTCATCTAGGCACATCAACATCTCTTCAATCTTGGCATCATAGACTAGGACACCCCTCTCCCCCCATTGTCTCCCATTTAAACAAGAATTTTCATTTACGTATTCCATTTAGTTCATTTTCATGTAACCCTTGCAATATTAATAAGAGTCATAAACTCCCGTTTTCTACGTCTTCTCTTCACACCAATGCACCTCTTGAGCTAGTTTTCTCTGATGTTTGGTCCTCTCCCATTTATTCATATGACAATTATAAATATTATGTGATATTCGTGGACCACTTTACCAAATATACTTGGCTATACCCCCTCAAAAACAAATCTGACACATTCGCCACCTTCACTCGGTTTAAAACTCTCGTAGAAAATTTTTTCTCTCGTCCCATTATTCAATTCTACTCCGACAACGGAGGTGAATACCTTAAAAAACTCCCTCCCTTCTTCAAAATGGAGTCACCCTTCTCACCACTCCACCCCATACTCCCGAACCCAACGGCTTTGCCGAAAGGCGTCATCGCCACCTTGTTGAAACAGCTCTCTCCCTTCTTTCCCATGCAAAACTCCCTCTCACTCTTTGGTCTCATGCTCTCACTACCGCAGCTTATCTCATCAACAGACTACCTACTCCCACCCTCCAAAACGATTCACCCTATCTCCGCCTCTTTCAAACCCCTCCAAACTATACCAAACTTCGTAGCTTTGGGTGCCTTTGCTATCCATGGCTAAAACCCTACACACCTCACAAATTAGCTCCCAAGTCAATCCCTTGCATCTTTGTCGGCTACTCCCCCACCCAAAGTGCCTACTATTGTCTTGATCCCACAACTCACAAAATATACACTTCCCGTCACGTAAAATTCATTGAAACAGAATTCCCTTATACTTCTCTCACCACAAAACCCATTACTTCTCCTACCATCTCCCCCTCTGAATGGTGCTCTATTTCCATTCCCATTCTACAGCAACAACCCCTCACCCATCCAGCCCACCCTACTGCCCCTCACCCCACTCCGCCAGCTCCCACAATTGCCGAAACAATACCCCAGCCTCCCCCTTCCTCTCCTGCCACCAACCAACTCCCCTCTCCCTCTTCCGTCCCAAACAGTCCCACCTCCACTTCCCAAACCGAGCCACCTTCTGTCACCACAAACCAACCTCAACCCTCTAGCACAATTGAAACTCGCCTATCTCATGGCATCCGAAAACCAAACCCCAAATATGCTAACCTCACCACTCTATCCTCCCTTCCTCTCTTCCCACCTCCACCAAACAGGCACTGTCCATTCCGCATTGGCACAAGGCTATGTGTGAAGAATACACTGCTCTCATGCATAATAATACTTGGTCCTTAGTCCCATCCCATGAAGCACCAAATATTGTCGGGTGCAAGTGGGTGTTCCGTATCAAATACAACCCTGACAACACCATCCACAAATATAAAGCCCGCCTTGTTGCCAAAGGTTTCCATCAAAGACCTGGCCTTGATTATTCCGAGACCTTTAGTCCCGTTGTTAAACGCACAACTATACGCCTCATTTTATCTCTAGCCATCACCCAAGGTTGGCCCCTCCGCCAACTTGATATCAACAATGCCTTCCTCCAAGGCCACCTCTCTGAAACCGTGTTCATGACACAACCCCCAGGCTTCCAGGATTCCTCAAAACCCTCTCATGTATGTCGCCTCTCCAAAGCTATCTACGGTCTCAAACAAGCACCACGTGCGTGGTACACAGCTCTCAAACAATTTCTCATATCCTTCGGCTTTAAACCCTCCATTGCCGATCCGTCTCTTTTTACTTTTCACCAAAATTCCCACCATCTTCTCCTTCTAGTATACGTAGATGACATTGTTGTTACAGGTCCTTCCACTTCCTTTCTTGAAACTTTCATCACTAGCCTTGCCTCTCAATTCTCACTCAAAGATCTCGGTCCCCTCTCCTACTTCCTTGGGGTCGAAATCACACCCAACTCTCATGGCATTATTCTTTCTCAAACCAAATACATAAGCGACCTCCTCACCCGCCATAACATGGACAACTCTAAACCTTCCCCCACACCCATGTCTACCTATCCTCCCCTCTCGGCCCATCCTCGTACCCCCATCTGTAATCCCCTCACGAATCTGCAGGAGCCATCATTGGTAGTTTGCAATATCTCTCCCTCACTCGACCCGACATTGCTTTCCCAGTTAACAAACTCGCTCAGTTCCTTCATCACCCTCAAGAATCTCACTGGATAGCTCTAAAACGATTACTTCGTTATCTCCATGGCACCATTCACCTGGGTATTCAAATTTACAAACAGTCCCCACCCATTCTCCATGCTTACTGCGATGCCGATTGGGCAGGGGACAAGGATGACTTTTACTCTACCACCGGATTCATTGTTTATCTAGGTCGAAACCCTGTTACTTGGTCTTCCAAAAAGCAACGAGCTATTGCTCGCTCCTCAACAGAAGCTGAGTACCGCGCCCTTGCTGCCACAACTGCCGAGCTTTTCTGGGTCCGCAACCTTCTTACAGAACTCGGCATTCACTCTTCAGCACCACCCGTCGTATTCAGTGACAACCTTGGTGCCATCAATTACTCAGCTAACCACATTTTTCACTCCCGCATGAAACATTTGGCTCTTGCCTTCCACTTTGTACGAGAGCAAGTTCAGCTTGGGAATCTTCTTGTTCAACATATCTCTGGCAAAGATCAACTTGCCGACCCACTCACTAAACCACTCTCACGATCTCGGTTTGTCTCTCTCATCTCCAAGATTGGCCTCACTCAAGGACCGTCCATCTTGCGGGGGCGTGTAAAGGATCCCAATGATCCTCCATTAATCTCGGCCCGGATCTTCTCGGCAATAGTATTTTTAGTCATTATCTTTCTCGTTATTTACGAATATATTTTGTATAATCTTTTCCTTTGTATTCTTGATCTCATGTATATCTTCCATGTATATCTCTAGGTTTCCATGTATATCTCTAGGACTTTGTTCTCAGTCTGTAAATATATATTGTTATCTCATTGAATGGAAAAATTACTTTTTGCCAAAACCTTCACAATTTTGAAGCAGAGTGAAGCAAAGGATATGCTTCTGTAATCGCCATGTGAATTTGAACTCTGGGGGCCTATTCAGTGACTTTGGGGGCCTGTTCAGTGACTTTCTTTTTTTTGATTTATTGGTTTTAATTTTGGATTTATTCCCCTAAGCCCACCAAAACTATCCAATTCTTAAAGAGGATAGGCTATTCTCATTATTTCTTTCGTGTCCATGCGTATGAATATATATTTTCCCAAGGCCCCGTTAATTCAAGGAAAACTTATATTATCCAAACTACCCTTCCCCACTCAATCCCTAAAATACGCTCACCATCCCCTTATACCATCTTCCCCCCTCCCTCTATCCCTACGAGACCAATATATTCTTTCGACAGCCTCCAATAACTGCCTCATTCCCCGCCCGCTTCCATGCCAGTTGTCACTTTTTCTCCCTGTTGGTCATCCTTCAAGCCATCTCAACTTTAAACCCTATTGATGTCGGTCAAACTTCATTCATGAAAACCCCTCCCTTACGAATGAACGACGTAACACCCCTTCCTTCTTCGAGTGAGTTGTAGTTTCCAACCTCCATGGTAGGTCCAGTGGAATTTGGGGCCTAAGGTAAGGCATATTATTTGGTCGAGGACCTTAAGTTACCTTCACGAGCAACAGTGCTAAATGCGTTCTCGAATATCGACTTCTCGCTATTTTTTTTCGTCTTTCGTCGTTCTTATAATTCAATGTCTTTATTTCCTACATTTCTTAAGTTTTAGTATTATTGAAAGTTGTTGAATCATAGAATAATAACGAGACTTGGAGAATTTTACTATTAAAAATATTGAGTTTTGGGCTTAGACAATTGGGTTTTGTATTTAGATTGCTTGAGATAATTGTAAAAAGCACCATTCCCTCTTTTGCAGGTAAAGAGGCATATGCTGCCTTCTGTTCTCCTGTATTATTTTGTTGTTGTTACACATATAAGAGTTCAAGTTGTTAGGCAATTGTTCAGGCAGCAACAATGCCACCCATGTGAGAAATAAGAATCTTTGATTGAAATTAGAATTTTTGGGTGTGATCTAAGCTCGTATTTTTGCAGCTTCTTGCAAGCAGGGTTGGTTACGAGCCTGATGACATTTGTGATTTTGAGTTGCAAGCATGTGATACTCAACCAAGTATAGTTGCTGGTGCCATGAAGGAGTTTATGTTGTGAATATAGCCCTCCACTACCAAGCAAACCTACAAGAACGATTAGAGCACACAAAACAAAGCACAAGAAATTAAAGCACAAAGAAGAACACAGAAATTGTTAACCCAGTTCACCAATATGTTTGGCAACGTCTGGAGGCACTACCAAGCCAGGATCTTGCACTATAATATGTTGTATAATGTTACAATGAGTTTAGGGGCGGAACTCTACTTAAATATGTGCTAGGGAAACAAACCAAACCCTAGATGGATAAGGGAACCGAATAATTGCCTAAAAACCGGACTCTGCTACGGGTCCAGCGCGTCCGCCCTCCATAGCTGCGCGGTCGCGCTAACCTCCAGAGAGTTCAACACCCTTGTTCGAGCCTTCAGCGCGGTCTCCCTCATACCCAGCACGTCCGCCCAAAGAAGATTTCCTCCGAGCCACGAATGCTGGACAAGTGCGCGGTCGCCCTCAAACACCTGCGCGGCCGCGCAAGACACCAGCAACTCCAGACGATTTTCTCCCTTTTACTCCGAAGTCTAACCCGGTTGGTCCTCTATCCCAACAATCTCCCACCTAGAGATCAACCGAATATATAAGCCCCGTATCCGTTCTTCAACTCACCCTTGGTGTCCTCCTAGTGCTCACCTCTATCATGGTAGTGCCATCCTCCTCTTCTATTCTCCAAGCCCAATTGAAGCTTTGCACAGCTTCAATTTCTCAAGGTTTACAACCTTTGTCAACATGTCAGCCGGGTTCTCCGATCCCAATATCTTCTCCAGCCTTAGGATCTTCCTCTCCAAGAGATGCCTGATGTAGTGAAACCTCAGTTCAATTTGCTTCGTCCTAGAATGAAATGCCGGATTTCTAGCCAAATGTATGGCGCTCTGACTGTCACTGTAGAGAGCGTTGCCACTTCGCGTCTTCCCAAGTTCACCCAAGAAGTTCTGCAACCATACCATCTCTTTACTCGCCATCCTTTCGCCACATATTACCTTACGCGGTCGGCGAGCCACGATCTTCTGCAATTTAGAAGCCCAGGAGATTGCCGTACCACCCAATGTGAAAACATAACCCGTAGTACTTCTCCTCTTGTCTAGATCGCTTGATGCCAAATCCGCATCAACATAACCCGCTAACACGACCTCCTTGCTTAAGAAACATAGAGCCTTACCAGCAGTACCCTTTAAGTAACGCAGGATCCATTTAACCGCTTCCCAATGTTGCTTTCCTGGATTGCCCATGAACCGGCTGACTACTCCCACCGCATGTGCAATGTCCGGCCTTGTACACACCATTGCATACATTAGACTCCCCACTGCTGAAGCATATGGAGTCCTCTCCATCTTGTCACGCTCCTCCTTGCCCATAGGCGAGTCTTTCTCGGATAGCTTGAAGTGCAAACCCAATGGTGTCCCTGTTGGCTTCGCCTCTTCCATACAAAACCTTGCCAAGACTTTCTCAACGTATTCTGCTTGTGAAAGAACCAACTTACTCGACTCCCTATCCTGGTCAATCCGCATGCCCAAGATTTTTATGGCCTCCCCCAAATCCTTCATCTCGAACCGTTCTGACAACTGAGCCTTCAATCTGTTTACCTCTCTACTGCTAGAGCCCGCTATTAGCATGTCATCCACATATAACAGCAAGATTATGTACCCATTGTCCGTGTTCTTGAAGTAGCAACAATGATCCGCCTCACATCTGATAAAATCAATGTCGTGCATGAATCCATCGAACTTTCTGTACCACTGTCTAGGAGCTTGGTTAAGGCCATACAAGCTCTTAGTCAATCTGCAAACCAGTTCCTCGCTACCCTTAGACAAGTAACCCTCTGGTTGTACCATGTAAATTTCTTCCTCCAAATCCCCATGAAGAAAAGTCGTCTTTACATCCATCTGTTCTAGCAACAAGTTATCTGCCACTACTATCCCCAGAACCATTTTGATAGTGGTCATCTTCACAACAGGAGTGAAGACCTCGGTGTAGTCAATACCATACTTTTGCTGAAACCCTTTTACAACCAACCTTGCCTTGTAACACTTACTGTCGTTTGCTTCCTCCTTAACCCAGTAAACCCACTTGTTATGCAATGCCTTCTTCCCCTTAGGTAGTCTAATCAACTCCCAAGTTTTTTTGGCTTTCAATGAGTCCATCTCATCATCCATCGCAGCTTTCCACTTATTACAAAGTGCACTACGAACAGCCTCCGCATAACATTCCGGTTCCCCATTATCTGTCAACAACAAATAATAATTGGAAGGAGTATACCTGTCAGGCGATCCACGCAACCTGCTGGATCTACACAGCGGAATATCCGGTTCCAGAGTATGTGGTTCATCTTCAGTGACCCCCAGATCATGGTCAACATGAACTGTTCTACTCCCACCCGAGTCTGGAATATCTACCTCTACAACCTCCGGTTCTGAACTGGTATCATCAGATGCCCCCTTTCTGTCCTTGTACAATACCTGTTCATTGAATACCACATCTCGACTACGAATAATTTTATGGTTTTGGTCATCCCAAAACTTATACCCGAAGTCATCCCCGCCATACCCAATAAACGTACATTTTTCAGATTTTGCATCTAACTTAGTTCTCTCAGCAGAATCAATATGAACATAAGAAACGCAGCCAAATATGCGAAGAAAGGACAGATTTACCTGTTTGCCTCTCCATGCTGCCTCTGGAATTCCATTCCCCAATGGTACCGATGGTCCCCTATTGATCAAGAAAGCCGCCGTGTCAACTGCATATGCCCAAAACGTCTTCGGAAGTCCACACTTCAATCTCATACTTCTTGCCCGCTCGTTCAATGTTCTGTTCATCCTCTCTGCAACCCCATTGAGTTGTGGTGTGCGCTTTGGAGTCTTCTCCATGCGAATGCCATTTCTTTGCACAATATTCCCTAAACTTACCGAGCTCATACTCCCAACCATTATCTGATCTTAAGCACTTAAGCTTAAGTCCCGTCTGATTCTCCACCAAGGCCCTCCAATTCTTGAATACCTCGAAAGCTTCATCTTTCCCCTTCAAAAAATAGACCCAGACCTTCCTTGTTGAATCATCAATAAAGGTCATGTAATATGACGCACCACCAAGAGAAGTTACCGGAGATGGTCCCCACAAGTCCGTGTGGACCAGTTCTAACTTTGCTTCCCTCAAAGCCCTACCTGTCCTCGAGAAATTATTTCTCCCCTGTTTGCCAAACACACAATCTTCGCAGATCCCCACGTTGACTGTCTTCAAACCCGGTAGTAGTCCCTTTGAACAAAGTACTTTCATCCCCGTCTCACTCATGTGACCCAATCGACAGTGCCACAAATATGTATCACCCTTGGCTGACACCACCGCGATACTCTCCTTGGTGTTATTCGCCAAATACAATGTCCCCTCCTTATTACCCCGAGCGATCTCACAATCCTCCTTGGTAATAACCCAGTTCCTGCAGCCGAATGTTACCTTGTAACCTTCCACATCCAACTGCCCAACTGATAATAGGTTCTTTTTCAAACCCGGAATGTGCCTGACCCCGTTCAGATGTAAGACCTTCCCGTTCGATGCTCCTTTTCTGAAATCCCCCTTCCCCTTGATTTCCAAAGGCTCGCCATCCGCCAGATAGACCTTACCGAAACCACCAGAAGTGTAATTCTCCATCTCTTCTGCATGCCCGCAAGAGTGGAATGATGCCCCCGAATCCAGCACCCATGATTCTAGTGCACTACTAACACTCAGAACCAGTACATCATCACCTTCGACTGTCACATTCACCGAATTGCCCCCACGATTGGGACAATCCCTCTTGTAGTGTCCCAACTCCTTACAATGATAGCACTGAACTGATCCCTTTGCAACCCTTGGTTTGTCTCTGATCTCCACGGCCTTGCTCTTACCACCCATCACGTTATCCCTAGATTCAGTTCTCCCTTGTTTGCTAGTACCTGACCTTCCCCTGCTAGTAGTAGCTAAGGCCGAACCCGAAGCAGTCGATGTCCCCAACTTCTTCATGCGATTTTCCTCGCCCAAGATAAAGTCTTTAACATCATCATACTTCAATTTGTTTTTACCTGCTGAAGCATTGATCGCTGTCACCGTCCCGCTCCAACTTCCTGGTAAAGACGCTAGCAACAAGCACGCATGAACCTCATCATCAAACGTAATCTCCAACGAAGTCAATGAGTCTATAACATCCATAATCTCATCGATGTGTTTAGCCAAGGATCCTCCCTCTTGCATCTTGAGACTACCCATCTTGCGTATCAAATCGACCTTATTTACAGCAGATGGAGTTTCAAATCTCTCAGTAATATAATCCAATAGCTCCTTTGTGGTTTTTGCCTTCTTGGTAGTCTTCGCAATCCACTTTGACAAAGTAGATCTGACCACCCCTAGGGCCTTCCGATCCATGAGTTCCCATTCTTCCTGATATTCTTCTTCCGGTTTGACACCCTTTAGAGTCTTATAGAGATCTTTGTTATACAAGAGATCCTCAATCTGCATCCTCCAAAATCCGTAGTCAGACCCATCGAATTTCTCAACTGCCTGTTTGTCCTTGCCCATTCTTGATTGCTTGACAACACCCCTGATCTTGAACCTGGCTCTGATACCACTTGTTGTGAATATAGCCCTCCACTACCAAGCAAACCTACAAGAACGATTAGAGCTCACAAAACAAAGCACAAGAAATTAAAGCACAAAGAAGAACATATAAATTGTTAACCCAATTCACCAATATGTTTGGCTACGTCTGGGGGCACTACCAAGCCAGGATCTTGCACTTTAATATGTTGTATAATGTTACAATGAGTTTAGGGGCGGAACTCTACTTAAATATGTGCTAGGGAAACAAACCAAACCCTAGATGGACAAGGGAACCCGAATAATTGCCTAAAAACCGGACTCTACTGACGGGCCCAGCGCGGCCGCCCTCCATAGCTGCGCGGTCGCGCTAACCTCCAGAGAGTTCAACACCCTTGTTCGAGCCTTCAGCGCGGTCGCCCTCATGCCCAGCGCGGCCGCCCAAAGAAGATTTCCTCCGAGCCACGAATACTGGACAAGTACGCGGTCGCCCTCAAACACCTGCGCGGCCGCGCAAGACACCAGCAACTCCAGACGATTTTCTCCCTTTTACTCCTAAGTCTAACCCGGCTGGTCCTCTTTCCCAACATTTATATATTCTAGAAGACTTGATAATCTCTGCATGTCCTTTTGCTCATTAAAGGTAACAGTTGTGTCTAAAATCAGATAGTTATTGAGATGTTTAGGTTGTGTGTATAGATGTATACTCCTATGTAACTTTACTTTTAATTGTTCACTCATCACGATAACACCAACTCCCTTGCCCTTATACCTGCAAAACGAGCTCAAGAAGAAAAGGAACCAATACAAGCCTACGATGCTTAGTAATTGCATCTGTTACATAAATAACATGGGTAACCCCCATCCGTTGAAAACTTGAGCTCCCTTTGGTTCTGGTTTGTTACTATAGTTTATGATTCTTGAAGTCCTAATACACACGATTTTCTTGCTGTCTAGAAAGGAGATAATTTTTTTGATAAACAACTGCCATTATTTTCTCTAATATGGTCTCCAATTTCAGGCACTGGTAGATGCTACATTTTCTGATAGTAGCCTCGAGGATGAGACTGGTGTGAGAATGGTAGCATTATTTGATCATGAGGAGGTCGGGTCTAATTAAGCACAGGGAGCTGGATTTCCTGCTATGTTGGATGCTCTAGCTAGAATTACAGTAGCTTCATGCTTCTTTATGCATAGCATCTCTGGGTATGAAAGTGTCCTTTTCCACGTTGAATGTGTAGGTGTTAGTGCCCTAGGCCTATAGAGATAGACTTATTTGTAATGTCATTATTCATTTATATATGAGATTATTATCATTTTGATTATTATATATGTTTGCATGTTTACTTTAATAATCGTGTCCCTAGTACTTAAGAAGCACTAGTATGAAGTTTAATGGATAATCATGTGATGATTATATGCATATGGATGCACATTAAATTCATGGGTACTTGTTAGAGAACAAGGTACTGGACTTGACCCATTATGAGATTTATGTCATGGTCGAATGTCATAATTAAATCTCATATAGTTATATCATTGTTATCCTTTGACCTGAGACTATCATCGTCTTCCACTCGATGAGTATTATGTTTGATATAGTTTAACGTTGTCTTTAACCGGATAACAATAAGGGCTATTATTGGCATGATAGGATTCTTGTTGGGAAGAATGATAAGTCAAGATGGAAATTTGTCCCTCGTAAAGAGAGATGTTTGCTAGGCCACTCGTAAGTAAGATTGATGATGTACATGGCCATGTCCGAATGAATTAATGTGATTAATATCATTCGATTGATCAATTTACTTAGTAACGAGAAAGCATTGAACAATATGAGTTGACGTGGACCATGACTCATGTTCAATATAACATCGTGTGACAATGGGATTGTGATATGTTCCATGTAGGAAATCGAACTTAATATTATATTATTTGGGTAGGCATGATGGCTTGCTAGAGTCCGCTCATATCTTATGAGGATTGATGTGATCGAACTCATTGCCAACATAATATAGTCCTATGGGGTTATTCGAAAATCGTACATTGGAGACTGTGCTCATGGGAGACCGCTCATGCCCATGTGGGCGACCGCCCATGTGGGATTTCGAATAAGGGATATGAGCGATGTGCTCATGGACGACCGCTCATGCCCATGTGGGATTTCGAATAAGGGATATGAACGCTGTGCTCATGGGCGGATATGAGCGCTGTGCTCATGGGCGACCGCTCATGCCCATGTGGGCGACCACCCATGTGGGATTTCGAATAAGGGATTTAAGCGCTGTACTCATGGGCGACCGCCCATGCCTTGGTGGGCGACCGCCCATGACCCAAACTGTGCTGAAGCCATTTTTAATTAGGGTTTTAAAAAGGGTATAATATTTATAATGTATAAATATTATCCCTCTTCAACCCTAGCAGCCAACCCACGATTTTGAGTTTTAGAGAAACACAAAATTGTGATTTCTCAATTGAGAATTGAGAATCAAATCACACGGATTCCATAATACTTCATAGATTGAAAGGAGTTTCAATCAAAGGATCTAGCAATCCACCTAGAATTGTTCTAGGGTTCGTTCAACGCGTGGACACACATAGAGGATCTTCGCCATTCAAGATCTTTAGTTCGTGATTGAAGGATTGTTCATCAAGGATTCACAAGGTCATCAATCTGGAGTTGGAACGCGTTTATCATAGACAACGGCACACTAGGTTGATATTTCTATTTCATACTTCTTAATTAATCATCTAGAACGGATCCTAGGCTTCGGGTTTTTCGAGTTAATTTGCATTTTCCGCTGCGCATGAATCCTCGAAACCCAACTGTGGTATCAGAGCCCCGTTCATGATGTTTATATTAGATAATCATGTTAATTATATAATGTGATTATGTTAATTTCCATGATGAATATGATTTAGAATATGACTTTATATTGGATTTGCTTATGGAAGTAATTGTAGATTTTGATATGCCATGATTATGAATTGAATTATATGATTAATGTGATTAATCTAATAATTACTATTGATGTATTTCTAAGTATATAGGCTGAAACCAAGATCTTCCCCAAACACACTTCTTGAAAGTGAGGGATGACTTTGGATTACAATGCCACGTACTAGTAATTAGACATCAAATGTGAATTGTGTTGCATCATTCCATGTTCATAATTATGCTCATATAATTTTCATGAATCAACCTTGCCATGTTAATTGATAAACATGAAAATTGAACCTTCTTTGAAATTTGAGTTTGTTTATGCCACCCTTTTTAAACACTTGTGAGTACACGGATAGTTTTATGTAGGCTACGCCATAGCGAGGTACATTAATTCTATTTTTGTATGATCAAGATGAGCAAACGGTGATTGCTATACGTTTAAAATGGTTGAACTCAATTAGGCTATCAAAATAGTTTTGGGCCTAAGGCATGAGATGAGATTGAAACATGTGACATATGATGTCTATAATCTCATAAAGGATCTAAGAGTCATATGTTGATATGATTGATAAATGTTATCTACCTTTTTAGTTTAATTTTGAGCAGTCGTGCCATAGCCGACTTGAAATTAAATTAAAGTTGGGTCTTAGCCTATTAAATTATATTATGCATGATTGTATAAGAAGGTTATATAATTTAGTGGGAGTATTTATGAAATACGTTATTTAAATCACTTAAATGAAATAGGTACTTATATATGTTCATATTTGTTGCATATCTTTGTAGATCAATGGCTGTAAACACTAATCAAACTCTGTCACTGCGATCAGTCCTTGAGAAGGACATGTTAGAAGCAGTGTTCTAAAAGACCCCGCCTAAGGGCGCCTAGGCGGCCTAGGCGTAGGCCCCTCTCCAACGCCTAGTTCTAAGCCCCGACTAATCCCGACTAGTCCCCGCCTAGGCGCTAGGCCCGGCTCCGCCGCCTAGCATCCGCCTAGTACTTTTTAGAACCTTGGTTAGAAGAGAATGGAAACAACTATGTGGATTGGATCCGCAGTTTGAGAATTGTTCTCAAACAGGAAAGGAAGTTGTACATTCTCGATGGACCCGTTCCACCCGAGCCTGCTGCTAATGCAACTCGAGCTGAAAAGGATCAACATAAGAAGCATATGGATGATTCTATTGATGTTGGTTGCTTGATGCTCGCTACCATGTGTAAGGCCCTTCAGAAGGACCTTGAACACATGGATGCTTATGATTTGGGAAATCATTTGAAGGAAATGTTCCAGTTGCAAGCACGTCAGGAAAGGTTTGACACCATGAAGGCTATTCATTCATGCAAGATCATTGAAGGTCAACCTGTTGGGCCTCATGTGTTGAAAATGAAGGGTCACCTTGAACACCTTGAGAGGCTTGGATATCCTATCCATTTGGAACTGGCTACGGATATGATATTGCACTCACTCCCTGAAAGTTATAATCAGTTCTTTATGAATTATAACATGAATGGGATGAATAAATCTCTTTCTGAATTGCATGGGATGCTTAAGAATGCAGAGAACAATGTCGCCAAGAAAACCAATCAAGTGTTGATGGTGAATAAAGGAAAAGGCTTCAAGAAAACCAAGGTTAAAGCAAAAGTTGCTAAACCGGAGGCAAAGGTTGCCGTTGTTGAGAAGCCTCAACCCAAATCCCAAAAGGATGTGGTGTGCTACCATTGCAAGGAAACTGGGCATTGGAGGTGTAACTGCAAAGCTTATCAGGAAGGACTGAAGAAGAAGGGCAATGAGATTGCCATGACTTCAGGTATCTATGTGATAGATATTCTACTTTCTACTTCTAGTTCTTGGGTATTAGATACCGGATATGGATCTCACATTTGTTTAAATGTGCAGGGACTAAAGAATAGAAGGTCGCTCAAGGAAGGTGAAGTAGACCTACGTGTTGGAAATGGAGCAAGAGTTGCTGCATTGGCCGTAGGGACTTATGACACTTTACCTAGCAGACTAATATTAGTTTTAAATAATTGCTATTATGTTCCGGATTTGAACAGAAACATTATTTCAATTTCTTGTTTAGACAATGAAGGTTATAGTTTTCTTATTAAGAATAAGAAATTTTCCATTTATTTGAATGATATGCTTTATTGTATTGCTCATTCTTTTAATGGCCTTTATGTCTTAGATGTTGAAAATAATGTTGAAAATATCTATCATGTTAATAAGAAATCTAAACCAAATGATGTGACAACACATATAAATGGCATTGCCGTCTTGGTCACATAAATGAGAAACGCGTCTCTAAACTCCATAAAGATGGATATTTAGACTCATATGATTATGAATCATATGATGTTTGCGAATCTTGTTTATTGGGCAAGATGACTAAAGCACCTTTTACTAAGAGTAGTGAAAGAGCTAGTGATTTGTTGGCTCTCATACATACTGATGTATGTGGACCAATGAATAGCATTGCTAGGGGAGGATTTCGGTACTTCATAACGTTCACTGACGACTTATCCAGATATGGCTATGTCTATCTGATGAAGTACAAAAGTGAAGCATTTGAGATATTTAGAATATTTCAAAATGATGTAAAAAATCAACTTGGCAAAACTATTAAAACACTTCGATCTGATCGAGGTGGTGAATATTCAAGCCAAGAATTTGACGATCATCTTAAAAGTTGTGGAATTGTTTCAGAACTTACTCCACCCGGAACACCACAATGGAATGGTGTTTCCGAGAGGAGAAATCTAACTCTATTAGATATGGTTCGATTGATGATGAGTCAAGTTAACCTTCCTATTTCCTTTTGGGGACATGCACTGGAAACAGCTGCTATCACACTTAATAAGGTCCCTACTAAATCGGCTCCTAAAACCCCACCTGAGATGTGGCATGAAAGAAAACCTAGTTTATCTTTCATGAAGATTTGGGGATGTGAAGCTTATGTAAAGAAATTGGTTTATGAAAATAAGCTTGCACCCAGATCCGATAAATGTATTTTCGTTGGTTATCTTAAGGAAACGAAAGGATATCAATTTTACAACCGATCCGAGAACAAAGTTTTTGTTGCTCGACATGGTGTCTTTCTAGAGAAAGAGTTTCTCTCTAAAGAAATTAGTGGGAGTAAAATTGATCTTGAATAAATTCAAGAACCCGAAAATGACAAGGAACCAATAGTAGAGACGGAACCAAATTCACAAGCAGTTGTGGAACCGGTTCAAGATACACAAGTTCTTCACAGATCGGATAGGATACGATCCGAACCTGAGAGATATGGATTTCTCATGACGGAAAGTAACGAAGTAGAAATCATTGAGAATGATGAACCTACTTCCTATCAAGAGGCGAAGTCCACTCCTGATTCGGGCAAGTGGCTAGGAGCCATGGAATCCGAGATCAAATCCATGTACGATAATCAAGTTTGGAACTTGATTGATCCACCTGAAGGTGTAAAAACCATAGGGTGCAAGTGGGTTTTCAAAAGGAAAATCGACATGGATGGGAAGGTACATACTTATAAGGCTAGGCTTGTTGCTAAGGGGTATAGGCAGATTCATGGCGTTGACTATGATGAAACCTTTTCGCCCGTAGAAATGCTTAAGTCTATTAGAATCTTAATTGCCATAGCCACATATTACGACTATGAGATATGGAAAATGGATGTCAAAATAGTGTTTCTTAACGGAAACCTACTTGAGGATGTATACATGATACAACCTGAAGGGTTTGTCGATCCAAATAATTCTAATAAAGTATGTAAGTTGCAGAGATCCATTTATGGATTGAAGCAAGCTTCGAGGAGCTGGAATCTACGTTTTGATGAATCAGTCAAAGAGTTTGGCTTCATCAAAAACGAAGATGAGCCTTGTGTATACAAGAAAATAAGTGGGAACATAGTACTATTTCTGGTGTTATATGTCGATGACATCTTGCTCATTGGAAACAATGTTCCTGTACTTGAGACTGTCAAGTCCTGGTTAGGAAAATGTTTTTCAATGAAAGATATGAGTAAAGCGGCTTATATCCTTGGAATCAAGATCTATAGAGATAGATCAAGAAGGATGATTGGTTTATGTCAAAGTACATATATTGACAAGGTCCTTAGAAGATTCTGTATGGAAAATTCTAAAAGAGGGAACTTGCCAATGGGACATGGCATTACTCTCAGCAAGATTCATTGTCCTAAGACAAATGATGAGCGAAAGTGGATGAGTGATATTCCATATGCTTCGGCAATTGGGTCTATCATGTATGCCATGTTATGTACTAGACCTGATGTCTCGCATGCTCTGAGCATGACGAGTAGATACCAGTCTGATCCTGGTGAGAACCATTGGATATCAGTCAAGAATATCCTTAAGTACTTAAGAAGAACTAAGGATGTATTCTTGGTATTTGGAGGAATGGAAGATGATCTGGTTGTAAAGGGTTACACAGATGCAAGTTTCCAAACCGACAAAGATGAATTTAGATCGCAGTCTGGGTTCGTGTTTATGCTAAATGGAGGTGCCGTTTGTTGGAAGAGTTCCAAGAAAAGCAACATTCTTTGATTCTACAACCGGAAGCGAATACATAGCAGCATCAGATGCGGCTAAGGAGGTGGTTTGGATCAAGAAGTTCGTTAGTGACTTAGAAGTTGTTCCGAGTATCACTAAACCGATAGAGCTTTATTGTTACAATAATGGTGCTATTGCCCAAGCAAAATAACCAAGGTCACATCAACGATCCAAACATATTTTGAGACGTTTCCACCGCATTCGAGAAATTTGTGAAAAGGAGGACGTCAAGATATGCAAGGTACCTACGGATGACAACATTGCGAACCCTCCCACCAAGCCTTTACCACAAGCTAAACATGATGGTCATGTTAGGTCCATGGGTATAAGATACATGAATGATTGAGCCTAGTGCAAGTGGGAGACAGTAGGTGTTAGTGCCCTAGGCCTATAGAGATAGACTTATTTGTAATGTCATTATTCATTTATATATGAGATTGTTATCATTTTGATTATTATATATGTTTGCATGTTTACTTTAATAATCGTGTCCCTAGTACTTAAGAAGCACTAGTATGAAGTTTAATGGATAATCATGTGATGATTATATGCATATGGATGAACATTAAATTCATGGGTACTTGTTGGAGAACAAGGTACTGGACTTGACCCATTATGAGATTTATGTCATGGTCGAATGTCATAATTAAATCTCATATAGTTATATCATTGTTATCATTTGACCTGAGACTATCATCGTCTTCCACTCGATGAGTATTATGTTTGATATAGTTTAACGTTGTCTTTAACCGAATAACAATAAGGGCTATTATTGGCACGCTAGGATTCATGTTGGGAAGAATGATAATTCAAGATGGAAATTTGTCCCTCGTAAAGAGAGATGTTTGCTAGGCCACTCGTAAGTAAGATTGATGATGTACATGGCCATGTCCGAATGAATTAATGTGATTAATATCATTTGATTGATCAATTTACTTAGTAACGAAAAAGCATTGAACAATATGAGTTGACGTGGACCATGACTCATGTTCAATATAACATCGTGTGACAATGGAATTGTGATATGTTCTATGTAGGAAATCGACTTAATATTATATTATTTGGGTAGGCATGATGGCTTGCTATAGTCCGCTCATGTCTTATGAGGATCGATGTGATCGAACTCATTGCCAACATAATATAGTCCTATGGGGTCACACGCATCGAACGAATTGTCAAAAATGGAAATTATGGAATTTGGGCTGATGGGCGACCGCCCAGGTGTACCATGGGTGACCGCCCACGAGTCAAGCGTTGACTTGGGCGACCGCTCAAATGGTATGGGCAACCGCTCATCGTTATTCGAAAACCGTGCATTAGAGACTGTGCTCATGGGCGACCGCTCATGCCCATGTGGGCGACCGCCCATGTGGGATTTCGAATAAGGGATATGAGCGCTGTGCTCATGGGCGACCGCTCATGCCCATGTGGGCGACTGCCCATGTGGGATGTCGAATAAGGGATATGAGCGCTGTGCTCATGGGCGACCGCTCATGCCCATGTGGGCGACCACCCATGTGGGATTTCGAATAAGGGATTTAAGCGCTGTACTCATGGGGGACCGCCCATGCCTTGGTGGGCGACCGCCCATGACCCGAACTGTGCTGAAGCCATTTTTAATTAGGGTTTTAAAAAGGGTATAATATTTATAATGTATAAATACTATCCCTCTTCAACCCTAGCAGCCAACCCACGATTTTGAGTTTAGAGAAACACAAAATTGTGATTTCTCAATTGAGAATTGAGAATCAAATCACACCAATTCCATAATACTTCATAGATTGAAAGGAGTTTCAATCAAAGGATCTAGAAATCCACCTAGAATTGTTCTAGGGTTCGTTCAATGCGTGGACACACTTAGAGGATCTTCGCCATTCAAGATCTTTAGTTCGTGATTGAAGGATTGTTCATCAAGGATTCACAAGGTCATCAATATGGAGTTGGAATGCGTTTATCAAAGACAACGGCACACTAGGTTGGTATTTCTATTTCATACTTCTTAATTAATCATCTAGAACGGATCCTAGGCTCCGGGTTTTTCGAGTTAATTTGCATTTTCCGCTGCGCATGGACCCTCGAAACCCAACAGTGGTATCAGAGCCCCGTTCATGATGTTTATATTAGATAATCATGTTAATTATATAATGTGATTATGTTAATATCCATGATGAATATGATTTAGAATATGACTTTATATGGGATTTGCTTATGGAAGTAATTGTATATTTTGATATGCCATGATTATGAATTGAATTATATGATTAATGTGATTAATCTAATAATTACTATTGATGTATTACTAAGTATATATGCTGGAAACCAAGACCTTCCCAAACACACTTCTTGAAAGTGAGGGATGACTTTGGATTACAATGCCACGTACTAGTAATTAGACATCAAATGTGATTTGTGTTGCATCATTCCATGTTCATAATTATGCTCATATAATTTTCATGAATCAACCTTGCCATGTTAATTGATAAACATGAAAATTGAACCTTCTTTGAAATTTGAGTTTGTTTATGCCACCCATTTTAAACACTTGTGAGTACACGGATAGTTTTATGTAGGCTACGCCATAGCGATGTACATTAATTCTATCTTTGTATGATCAAGATGAGCAAACGGTGATTGCTATACGTTTAAAATGGTTGAACTCAATTAGGCTATCAAAACAGTTTTGGGCCTAAGGCATGAGATGAGATTGAAACATGTGACATATGATGTCTATAATCTCATAAAGGATCTAAGAGTCATATGTTGATATGATTGATAAATGTTATCTACCTTTTAGTTTAATTTTGAGCAGTCGTGCCATAGCCGACTTGAAATTAAATTAAAGTTGGGTCTTAGCCTATTAAATTATATTATGCATGATTGTATAAGAAGGTTATATAATTTAGTGGGAGTATTTATGAAATACGTTATTTAAATCTCTTAAATGAAATAGGTACTTATATGTGTTCATATTTGTTGTATATCTTTGTAGATCAATGGTTTGTAAACACTAATCAAACTCTGTCACTACGATCGAGTCCTTGAGAAGGACAAGTTAGAAGAGAATGGCAACAACTATATGGATTGGATCCGCGAGTTTGAGAATTGCTCTCAAACGGGGAAAGGAAGTTATACATTCTCGATGGACCCGTTCCACCCGAGCTGCTTTGCTAATGCAACTCGAGCCGAAAAGGATCAACATAAGAAGCATATGAAAATTGTTACTTATTGTACGCCACCAATCACTGCCACCACCATTGACCGGTGCCCCCTCAAATTCATTTTAAAGGTCGTCTTTGTCTCATAAACGAGTGGGTACAGTGATCTTATTTTTTATTTTATTTTTGGCTATGAAAATTGTTACTTATTGTACTGTAATACCTTTAATTCGTATGACTAGTGTAATGGATGTTTATCTTTTGGATTTGATTAATATATGCTCAACTGCAAACATTTAGTGTTGAGTTCGTGTTTGTGTTTTTAATTAGAATATTATTTATGTATTTTTCTTTTTTGTTGACATTTCGTACATTTTAACTTTGACAAACAACTTTTAGATTTTTCTTTTTTGCGTCGATAGTTGGCTAACGGAATTCTTTTACACTAATAGGTGGTTATGAGAGTCAACGCTAAAGTCTTTCTCTCGAAAAGCGCACAAATGATGTTAGCATGCATGAATGGAAAAAAGTTGATCTTTTGAAAAATCACTTTTTTCGAGCAATAGGATAAATGGATTTCTCGTGAGTGACATTGCTTGTATTATAAAGTGCTAGTGATAGTGTTAAAAATTGTTATTTTGAAGGTCTAACACTTTGTAACATTAGCACTGACACTTTATAATGACACTTTGAAAAAATGTATTTTATATAGTGCATGTGTAAGTGTTTAATACTTTAATAGTGCTAGATATTTTGATAGTGCCTGTGCATGCTTAATGAGTGCTAGTGTAAGTGTTTAATAGTGTCATTGTGTATGTTAAAAAGTGTCGGTGTATACCTAAAGAGTGCCGATGTGTGTCTTAAAGAGTGTCGGTCGCAGTATTAAAGAGTGTAATTGGTAGTGCTAGAAATAATGTCAGACTGTCGGTGATAGTATTAAAAAGTGACAGTGCTTATGTTGAAATGTGTCAGTCATAGTATTGAAAAGTGTTAGCATGTTAAATAAGTTCCGTTTATTTACAAAAATGTCATTGCACATTTTAAAATAGTGTCAGCTATAGTGCTAAAAAGTGCTAGTGTTTGCATATTTTAATAAGTTTTTATTATTTACAAAAATCATTCTGCATTTTCAAAACACGTGTTTTCAATAATTTTAGAAAAAATTGGTTTTAATAAGATTTTGACAAATTAAAGAGTCGAAGGTATTTTTGTCTTACATGTTTCACCTTAATTAAAGTTACAGTATTTCACCTTCATTAAAGTGTTTCACCTTGATAGAAAGTAAAGTATTAATGCAACAACGTTAAAACTTTGTTGAAACCCAAAAGTGTGTTACATTTTTGCCTCGTTCTAACAAGCTTGACTCTTAGTCAGCCTCGTTCCTTTTAACAAATCCGACTCTTAGTCAACTTCGTTCTAACAGGCTCGACTCTTAGTAAGCCTCGTTCATTTAACAAGTCCGACTCTTAGTCGACTTCGTTCTAACAGGCTCGACTCTTAGTCAGCCTCATTCATTTAACAAGTCTGAATCTTAGTCGACTTCGTTCTAATAGGATCGACTCTTAGTCAGCCTCATTCATTTAACATGTCCGACTCTTAGTCGACTTCGTTCTTACAGGCTCGACTCTTAGTCAGCCTCGTTCCTTTAAACAGGTCAGACTCTTAGTCGACCTCGTTCTAATAAGATTCGACTCTTAGTCAATCCCATTATCAAATGAGCCAAGTATTAGGTCTACTTTATTTCTTAAAAAATAGCCCGACCAAAGGCTCGTAACGATCTCATTCATTCTATCAAATCTAGTTCGACATACATTCATACAAGAATCAAAAGCAAAAAGATTCGAATGAAAAGTCAACTACAATTAAATAAAGAAAGTTCCCACAAATGGACTAAAACTTATGCGATCAAAAAATATGTCAAGTTAAAATGCCTCCCAAAAACCGGGCCAAGGCATAGACGACCATAAACAAAAAGAAAATTGCTTTGTAGCTTGTTCATTACATCGAACAAATATTAAGCGGCTGGCCTAACATCGACTGGATCTCGTTGGTCATTGGCGACCTCCTCTTCTACGTCCTCCTCCATGTCTTCAGCATCCTCGATCTCTTGGAGAACCACGTTGAAATTCCTTTCTGCAAGGGGAGGGGCAATCCAAGGTTCACAACCATCCTCTTGATCATGTTGGGCTATGAACGCCAAGTCATTGTCAGTATATGGGACCACGGTGTGACCACCTCGAGATGCAGTGTCATATTGTTCTTCAGACGCCCAGCGGGCCAGCTGTTCAAGGGACACATCGGCACCATAGCTCGACCGGCCATATGGCACCGACCTACATTGAGAAAATCCTTCGCCCTGTCAACTATTGTGTTGTAATATTCATCACTCTCCTTGAATGCTTCTACCACGACTTTCGAGGCAGTCTGAGTCTCCTCTTTCCACTTGGCCCTGGCATCATTGTGCTCTTCATTCAACCTAGTCAAAAACATATCTCTATCCTGGAGAATCTTGGAGATCGTCGCAAGCTCTTTCTTCGTTTCTTCATGCCCCAGGCGCCAGCATCTCTCTCAGTCTTCATCTTATCGAGCTTGGTCCCAACAGCTTTGAGGTCGACCAATGCTTTTTCCTTGGCCGCCACATCATCATTCTTGAGAGCCTCAAGAGCATCATAGGCCGCATCTAGGTCGTTGTATTTCTCTCTCAGCTCAGTCACTTCATGAGATTTTTGGGTATATTGGGCCATGGCCAGTTTCTCCCTCTCAATAGATGCTCTCCAAGAGCTCTTTGCTTGTTCGACCATAGTCAGAGACTGCATATTGAGAAACGAAAAAGCATTAGCCCGATAAAAATCAAAAAATAAGTAAACGACCAAGTAGAAAAGAGAAGCAAAAGTTTACCTCACTTTGTGCGCCGAGCCGGTCCGGCCAGAAAACTCTTCGGGGGTTAACCCCTTATCAGCAAAATGAGTGAGCAGGTCAAGGTCTACCGCCCTCCTAATCACAACTTGCCCATACCCCAGATCGGGATATTTACGACTGAAGTTATTGACCCCATTGAGGGGGGGGGAAGCATCACTCAGCTTCGTTGATAGGCTAAATTTGCACACCTACAAATTAAATACCAAGACTCGGCTACAAAACTGCAGCTAGGACAAGTCCAGGGTCGATCCACTGAAGAACGGTTATTTATTTGCACAATTGTCACTTGACAAGATTGGGGGGTCTGCTTGATTATTATTAAATTCCTAAGACGGGAATTAAAAACTAAGTTATAAACAATTAAAGGAAAGCACTTTGGATCAATTATTTTTCCCGTCTATCATTCAAATATCATCGGTTAACTCTTTTCACTTTTACCTTATTCACTCAATCACGAGATTTATTTCAATCTCTATCTCTTTCTTTAATAGTAGCTAATAGCAGTGACACACTCACTAATAATCCTAATCAATACCTAAACCTAACTGACACAGTCTAGATTTACAATATCGATTGATTCCGATTGAAGATATTAAGATCAAGAACACGTTCTAATGCTATTTCAATTGGATACTTGTCTATTTTCTTCTTCTTCACAATTTACAATGACACATGCATAAACCATAAAGTTGCTACTTATGAAACCCTAAATTGACACAATTTTAGGGGATTCTAGCAATAAATTGATAACCAAGATTCAACAATTGGCCTACTTGAAAAACATTAGAAATCAATTCAATCAATAAACACAAAAGAAAATATGAATAGGACAAAAGATATGAAAATAAATTAACCTCAATTGAATTTCAAGACGGTTCCAATAATCGAATCCAAAGCAATAGAATTAGTTCTCCATAAAAAGCGATGAACTCTCCAGGAAAAATAATAATAAAAGTCGAACCCTAAAAATATTGACAAAAGAAGTATATATACTCCTCCGTCCAATAAACCTAAACTCAATAATAAAAGAAAAAGCAAAAACAAAATTAAAACCAAACGTCTTTTTCCTCTGGTCAACCTCAGTCAACACGCCATCCTAGGATTTCACGTACGGCTGATTTTGTTTCCTAAACTCATTCTTCCACTTTAGTCATCCAACTTTCCAACAACTCATTATGGTCATGAACTTTCTCAATCTGCAGTTTGGTCCCTAAAACTTCTGATAATTGCAGCTTTACCCTCTGCGAACCTTGACTTGAAGGCTGACTTTGACTTGTCTTTTGAGCATTACTAAACTTGGCAGGAACATCATAAAATCACTAAAAATATGTCTCAAAATACAATGATCTCCCACAAACTTACCAATCCAAAATATACTCAAAAATACATCAAAACTAATCTAAATTACATCAAAATCAGGATAAAATGTCTAGGAAACTAGGAAATTACAAATAATAAAATCCACCACATCATTCGTTATCTGAGACTCGACATACTCCGAGCTTGAAATTGAGGAAGCAGGAGGAGGAAGATTGATGGGGGAGATGGCCTTAACTTTTTCCACCCTCGACCTCTTCCGAGAATTGAGAGCCCCCTCATCGTCTTCAGCTAGGGCGTCCTCATCAACATTAACAAAGTTAAGAAGTCTATCTCCAGTTTGCTCATGGGTGGGGACCCCCTCAGAGGTCACAAGGGCTGGATCGGAGCTCGAACCAGGAATGGTCGACCTATCAACCTCATCCTTGTCAGCAACTATTTCCCGAGCCCAGCTATCGCTCTCCATGGGGTCTTCCGATCCAAAGTCATCCATGGGCACCATTCCTGCATTCTCCTTCGGTAGCGGATTGTTCCTCTTTTCAGCCTCTCTCTCTCTACTAGCTCGAGCGTTTGCAGCCCCATGTGCTTTCTTACTCTTCTTCCTGTCATCTACGCCAACTATACGAACCATATCCGCTTCCTGCAGGAGTGAGAACTGCACGAGTAAAAGGACGAGATCAGGTACAATAACAAATGTACGAGCAAGATAAAAAGCATGCGAGTAAAAAGTAACGAGCTAAAGAAAAGGTCGAGCAAATACTCAATCCCAAAATGATCCTTGGTCATGCGACAGGACTCCGGGATACTCTTGCAGTCATGGCACTGACTCTCAAACCTATACCGATCCCCTTCGTAAGTGACCTAGTCTGGATACCTCCAACCCTTAACTATTAAAGCAAGTGGGGCGACCTCGTCAGCACCCAGCAGCATCCCAGCTTGAATAAAGTTATTCTTATTGGATCCTAACAACTCCCAACTTATCGGTCCCCTATAAGCTATCTCATTCAACTTATTTGTCAGCTCCTCCTCCCATACGGGACCCAGTACTCATCCTCTTTCAAGGCTTTGGATTCATTGGTGGGTAGGGGAATTCCCAGCCTTTCCTACTCTCAACTAAGATTAAGTGGGAGTTCTACCCAGTTACCTTGTCGGGCAAATTGATGAATAAATTGGGGGCATTAGCTCGAGCTGGGGTACCGAAGCCTAAGGTCCTCTTATCGAATGCAACCTTGAAAAACTTCCTGAAGACATGCATACATGGTTCATACCCGATGAACCGGCAGACCAAAGCAAAGCAAACTAATACTCTCACGGTGTTCGCTCCTAGCTGCATCGGAACAGCATTCAAGCACTCTAAAAACTCGCAAATTAATGGGTCCAAAGGGAGACGCAGCCCATCCTCAAATTGGCTGTAAAAGAAGGCAACCTTTGAGGGATTCAGGGCCCAATATCTCCATTCTTGAGCTTTCCTTTCCTTCTCAGAGTAGTGGGTGAGCCGATACTCTTCCTTGTTAACCTCATAGAAAGTGTACAAAATATCTAATCTTGAATTTGGACCTTTTTTTCCCTTAAGTGGCTTGGGGACCACATACCCTCTTTCAAAGGCATTCACAATGTTATCCCAGAAAAGTTCCTCCCTTGGTTTGGCTTGGGGTTTTTGAGGGTTTTGAGTGTCAGAGGTCTTCGAGACTGCGTTTGTGAGTCTGCGGTGTTTCCCATGTGCTCGGAAGAGGGTGATCCAGATTGAGGTACTTACAACTCACAACATTTTTTCTTTCCCCTTTTTTCCTTAATTTGCGTGCCACCCCTAAAAGGGTGACACTCTTGGTGGGGCGGAGGAAGTATATTTTTTTAGTTAAATCCGGGACACGTATTTGCTTTGGTCGGAGCAAAGTTGGAGGAAGAATGGGACGCGTGTCCTTTGATCATTTTAAGAATGGGGCGCGTGTCCTTTGATTTGATGATACTCCTTTTAGTCCAAAAAGAAGTCAATCTTTACTTGCGTTTTTTATTTAAATTCCTTCTTTAATCTTACATTAGAAATTATTGCATGTTATGAATTATTTTATAGTGTGAAGTAATGTAAAAGAGAGCGATAATTATATTTTGAACATAATGAATTAATAATTATAGTGAGATTCTTTTGTTACGAAAAATATACGAAGTTTATTTTTTTCTAAATTCAGATATCAGGCAGAAAATAAAATTTAAATTTGGAAGAAACGCTATATAAATTCCATTTAAAGATAAAAATACTTTTAAAAATAATTATTCTAATGAGCTTAAATCAAGAGCTAATGCTTTTGAGGCTAATGCGGATAAATCATTCAAGTAATTATATGAAAAAAATCATGTAGAATAATTATTTTTTAAATCTTTCAAACAATTATAACTGCTTGAATGATTTATCAGTAAGGTCTCGATCAAAGATATTTAATTAAACCTAAAATATTATTTTAACATATAATTTAGAATCAGCAAAGCCTTCAATTAAACCAATCAAATTATTAGTACTGAAGAAACGAACTGATGTAATATTAAATTTAATGTAATATTAAGTTTAATCAAATGCATGATTCAACAATGTGAAATCAAAATATGTCCAAATACTATCATTTTTATCTTTCAAATAGGACGTAGCATTTCTTGTTTTTAAATTAATGACCAAATAGGACGTTGTTAAAATAAAATAAAAAAAAATTAAAACCGGAAATTGAAATTCCGGATTTAACAAAATTTTTTTTTTTTAACCGGAAATTGAAATTCCGGATTTAACTAAAATCAAAACTGGAATTTCAAATTCCGTTACTTAAAATCAAAATCGGAATTCGAAATTCCGGATTTATTTAAAATTAAATCCGGAAATTGAAATTTCGAATTTAAAAAGAAGTGCTATTTTGGTACATAAATTTTTTTGAGTGTTATTTTGGTATATAAATATTTAAAAATCAATATTTTGGAATTTTCATCTACAATACAATAGGATCATATTTTCACTAACCTGTATAGTAAATGTTGAATGCCCACACACAAAAAAAAAATAATCATTCTTTTTTATTTTCATTAATTCTGAAACAAAAACATACATACTTTATCTCCTCCCAGGCCCGTCTCAATATTTATTGGGGCCCCGTGCTAAATGTAAAAAAGAGGCCCTTAATATTTTAAAAATTACACAATCGAATGAATGTAATAATGTTGAAATATTGATTACAAATGATTCATTGCAATATATTATTAAAAAAAATCAAACTTTATAATTAAGGTTAAAAATGAAATGAAAAGGTTAAAATGAAACGAATACAAACTAAGAAAATAATGGGAGGAAGTCCAAAAAAGGCCTGGGGTGAGAATCGAACTCAGGGCAAGTCACATATAAGGGAGTAACTTATCCACCGAAACACATGATTTTCTATGTAATTACTTACGACTTAATATATAAGTACATATTAAAATTAAAAAATTTGGGGCCCTTAAGATATTTGGGCCCTGTGCGATTGGCCTTGTTGCACCTGCCCAAAACCGGGCCTGTCTCCTCCTACTTATCTTATACGTATCCCATCCAAATCTTGGTTGAATCTTGTAAAATTCTGGTCCATCTCCAGTTCCGTCTTCCCCTCTGCAAATCAACCTCCTCTTGAATTCTTCTGGCATATCCCTGATCCTTAACTCCTCGAGGGTTGAAATGAATTTCAGTTCCTCAGGAAGCATCTCTAACTTTGAGCATCCCGAAATCCACACACTTTGGAGATTGGGCATGGCACCTTCTTTAACACACCACTTCTCCAACTTTTCCAGTCTATATAAACCCAATTCCTTAAGTTTGGGAAAACCAGTTGAAGAACAAGTCATTTCCTTTCCCTTCCATTTCCCATCTACTAATCTGAGGTGCTCTAGGTTTGAGAGTTTCTCCAATGTCTGCATAGGGTCTTCTTCTACCTCAAATTCTCTCAATTCCAAATCAGTGAGGCGACTAAATTTGGAAAATTCAGGTAATAACTTACCTGTCACCCCTTTTATCTTCAACTTATGCAAAATTTCTTCACAACATTCAGGAATTTGTCCTCTTAAAACATCCGAGTACATCTCTACCTTTGGATTGTCCAGTTCAATTGCAAGTGATGAGTGCCGTGACCGATCCAAATTCACATTATTCATGAATTCCTTCATCTTCTTACCATCATCCTCACTTGAGATACTAATCGTCCATTCTAATCTTCTAAGATTGGTGATATGAATGACATCTTCCATCTCGCACATCATTGAATCAAGGTTTACTAGCGTCTCCAACTTGGTCAATCCATCAAGTCTCAGTCTGGAAAATTTTGGGGTCACCTTATAGAAAGGTTTATGAGGAAGAAATAGATGCTTCAATCCTTTCAATTTTCTTAGAGCAAGATCTGGTATCCTAAATTTATCACCTATATAATATACTCGCATATCTAGAGTTTGCAAGTATATAAAGTCATATATGGATGATGGAAGGCATCTTATTAAACACCAGTTAAGGCTCAAGTAACTAAGGTGGATGAGCTCATTGGTAATATCTTCCTTCCCAATTAAGGTATTATCAAAGCTTAGTACTCTCAGCAAATTCAACTTCTTCAACTTGGATAATTTCTTCGCACGTCCATGTTTGAACATAAGAGACCTCACATGCCCAGTTGCATTGTGTTTATCATCCTGAACAATGAAATCATGTTCCTCGGGAAGATACAAGACTTGCCTAGGAGATAACTTAGTATCATTCCTTGAAAAAGAGGAATGAAATCCCAAGACTTCATCTTTACGACCACGATAGTCATGGACCTCGAGATAATCTTCCTTTTTAACTATTGACAAACATAATTTTCTCATTAGATCATGAAGCCAACAAAACTTGTACCTCCTCTTAGTGTTAGGATGCGCCTCATCAGCTAATTCAGCTTCAATCATGCATCTTCCCACTAATTCACCCAAATATCTCTTTGCTACATCCATATTTGTTTCTCCTACTTGTCTGTCCTTTGACAATATCATGCCTTCAGCATCCCATAACATGTACAACGTCTCCACCTCTATCTTCTCGTCCTCAACAAGACTTGCCATGTAAAGAAAGCATGGCCTTAGCTGGTATGGTAACTCCTTGTAACTAAATAATAACCCTTCCACCACTAAGTCATTGAATTGTTGATACTTCTCTCCGTCCCATGTTCTGCTTTCATAAAATCTTTCCCACTCACGTAGGCTGTATTTTGTAACTAAAACCCCCCGGAGAACACACACAGCTAGGGGATTACCTTTACACCAAGCAATCATTTTCCTTCCCACCTCTTCCTTCTTTTTCTCTATTTCAGAATCTATAAGGAAAAAAGGAAAAAAAAAACATACATTAACAGAGATATAATTATGATTACATAATTTTATAAATAATAATGAGTACATACTTTATTAATGTAGGGAAAGTCATTATTTTCCTCCCATGTCAATTACCAGGTTCTATTTCTCACGCACAAGCAAGATGTCATATGGACCATGGTAAGATCAGTAAGGGCGCTTAAGTATTTAAGACACTAATAATTCTTAAAAGCTTTCTTAAATGTCTCTCAAACTATATTTTATTTAAAAAAAAAATCATAGTTTGTATAAAGTAATAAATGTCATATATTTTATTTGTCCGCCCCAAAAATTTATCATCTTATAAATAAACAATACAAACAAATAAATCATATTTTTTTTTTAAAAAAAATTGATAATTTAAAAGTTATTATAAAATATAGTACCATACTTTCTATTTTGATTACATAATTTTTTTTGATTACATAATTATTTTTTTTGTCCTTTTTTAAAAGTTATTATAAAATATAGTAATAACAGAGATATAATTATGATTACATAATTTTTTTTTATCATATGGACCATGGTAAGATCAGTAAGGGCGCTTAAGTATTTAAGACACTAATAATCCAAAGTTGACGAATTGAAAGAAAAAAAAAAAAAGAAAACCGGTGAAGCAACGTAACATTTATACTTGATTCTTATAATCATAATTAACTAACCTCTGTCTGTGCCTATTTTCTTTTGACATAGCTCCCAGCACTCATCTTCGCTTAAGCAGTCCAAAGAGTAGCAAAATCCCTTATCTGCAACTTCCTTGATCCGAGTGGTAAGCAGTACTTTGCTGCCCGTGCTTTCATCAACTAAGCCGCAATTCAGGCTTTCCCAATCAACTACCGACCAAACGTCGTCAATAATGATCAAACACCTTTTCTCTACTTGTACTCTTTTAAGTGATTCAATTACATCCCCCTGAGTCATGCTCTTCAACTCTTCCTCCTTCGCAAGAGAAAGTTGTTGTAGTATATGTTTCAAAATTTCTTCCGCTCGACATTGTTCGCTCACACAAACAAAAGCGAAACTTTGAAAATGGCTCAACACTTTCTTGTCTTTATACACTTTCCGAGCAAGTGTGGTCTTCCCTAAACCACCCATTCCATAAATGGAAATGACCCGAAACTCATTTTCTTCGTGATCAACCAGATATGACACCAATTTATTGATGTCTTCCTCCCTCCCAACGAAATCGTTTTCATGGAATAGACTAGAAAGATCTTGTACTTTGTACGGTCTTCTTGAATCCGAGGAGCTGGCGTCCGCATCTCCACTTTGGCTGTTGATAAAGTCACTGATTTTGATTGTGATCTTCTCAATAGCCTTGCAAACTTTGGACGCAACAAACATTCTCTGATGCCAATTTGCTTGTTTACAACTCGGATGACATACTTTTCAATGGAATCTATCAGCTGATCAGCCAAATCTATGATTTCTTTGGTACGTTTATCCTTCCTAACGTGCGCGTATTCTAACAAATCCTCCATCTCTTTTAGCTTTTTTGCAAGCTCATCGACTACACCTTCCCGAGCTGCGAGATACTTCATTTCTTCGGCCAACAAATCATGAAGCCTTCCAATCACAAAGGAGTAAAGGGTTTCTCCTTCCATTTCAAAAAATACTTGAGATCTAGCAGATAGATGTGGAGAGAGGGATTTAAAGTAATTATAAAAGGACTGACGGGTGAAAGAAGAAAAAGGGTGAGATTTTTGATTCAAAAGATCAAATGGATACTAAGTAGATTGGAGTACTCTAGCATGGACCCAGATGAGATTTCAAGAAAATCACTCGCCTTTAACAACATAATCAAGAATAAACCCGAGATGAGATTTCAAGAAAAGCATACGCTTTCGTTGAGGTGATTTTGAAGCAGAGTGAAGGAAAGGATATGCTTTCGTTGAGGTGATTTTGAAGCATACATTTTCCCCTAATTTTCTGTCTCTTTCTCTCATATTCTTGAGGTGATCAAGAATATCACTCGCCTTTAACAACATAATCAAGAATAAACCCAGATGAGATTTCAAGAAAAGCATATGCTTTCGTTGAGGTGATTTTGAAGCAGAGTGAAGCAAAGGATATGCTTCTGTAATCGCCATGTGAATTTGAACTCTGGGGGCCTATTCAGTGACTTTGGGGGCCTGTTCAGTGACTTTCTTTTTTTTGATTTATTGGTTTTAATTTTGGATTTATTCCCCTAAGCCCACCAAAACTATCCAATTCTTAAAGAGGATAGGCTATTCTCATTATTTCTTTCGTGTCCATGCATATGAATATATATTTTCCCAAGGCCCCGTTAATTCAAGGAAAACTTATATTCTCCAAACTACCCTTCCCCACTCAATCCCTAAAATACGCTCACCATCCCCTTATACCATCTTCCCCCCTCCCTCTATCCCTACGAGACCAATATATTCTTTCGACAGCCTCCAATAACTGCCTCATTCCCCGCCCGCTTCCATGCCAGTTGTCACTTTTTCTCGCTGTTGGTCATCCTTCAAGCCATCTCAACTTTAAACCCTATTGATGTCGGTCAAACTTCATTCATGAAAACCCCTCCCTTACGAATGAACGACGTAACACCCCTTCCTTCTTCGAGTGAGTTGTAGTTTCCAACCTCCACGGTAGGTCCAGTGGAATTTGGGGCCTAAGGTAAGGCATATTATTTGGTCGAGGACCTTAAGTTACCTTCACGAGCAACAGTGCTAAATGCGTTCTCGAATATCGACTTCTCGCTATTTTTTTTCGTCTTTCGTCGTTCTTATAATTCAATGTCTTTATTTCCTACTTTTCTTAAGTTTTAGTATTATTGAAAGTTGTTGAATCATAGAATAATAACGAGACTTGGAGAATTTTATTATTAAAAATATTGAGTTTTGGGCTTAGACAATTGGGTTTTGTATTTAGATTGTTTGAGATAATTGTAAAAAGCACCATTCCCTCTTTTGCAGGTAAAGAGGCATATGCTGCCTTCTGTTCTCCTGTATTATTTTGTTGTTGTTACACATATAAGAGTTCAAGTTGTTAGGCAATTGTTCAGGCAGCCACAATGCCACCCATGTGAAAAATAAGAAACTTTGATTGAAATTAGAATTTTTGGGTGTGATCTAAGCTCGTATTTTTGCAGCTTCTTGCAAGCAGGGTTGGCTGTGAGCCTGATGACATTTGTGATTTTGAGTTGCAAGCATGTGATACTCAACCAAGTATAGTTGCTGGTGCCATGAAGGAGTTTATGTTGTGAATATAGCCCTCCACTACCAAGCAAACCTACAAGAACGATTAGAGCACACAAAACAAAGCACAAGAAATTAAAGCACAAAGAAGAACACAGAAATTGTTAACCCAGTTCACCAATATGTTTGGCAATGTCTGGAGGCACTACCAAGCCAGGATCTTGCACTATAATATGTTGTATAATGTTACAATGAGTTTAGGGGCGGAACTCTACTTAAATATGTGCTAGGGAAACAAACCAAACCCTAGATGGATAAGGGAACCGAATAATTGCCTAAAAACCGGACTCTGCTACGGGTCCAGCGCGTCCGCCCTCCATAGCTGCGCGGTCGCGCTAACCTCCAGAGAGTTCAACACCCTTGTTCGAGCCTTCAGCGCGGTCGCCCTCATACCCAGCACGTCCGCCCAAAGAAGATTTCCTCCGAGCCAAGAATACTGGACAAGTGCGCGGTCGCCCTCAAACACCTGCGCGGCCGCGCAAGACACCAGCAACTCCAGACGATTTTCTCCCTTTTACTCCGAAGTCTAACCCGGTTGGTCCTCTATCCCAACAATCTCCCACCTAGAGATCAACCGAATATATAAGCCCCGTATCCGTTCTTCAACTCACCCTTGGTGTCCTCCTAGTGCTCACCTCTATCATGGTAGTGCCATCCTCCTCTCCTATTCTCCAAGCCCAATTGAAGCTTTGCACAGCTTCAATTTCTCAAGGTTTACAACCTTTGTCAACATGTCAGCCGGGTTCTCCGATCCCAATATCTTCTCCAGCCTTAAGATCTTCCTCTCCAAGAGATGCCTGATGTAGTGAAACCTCAGTTCAATGTGCTTCGTCCTAGAATAAAATGCCGGGTTTCTAGCCAAATGTATGGCGCCCTGACTGTCACTGTAGAGAGCGTTGCCACTTCGCGTCTTCCCAAGTTCACCCAAGAAGTTCTGCAACCATACCATCTCTTTACTTGCTTCTGTCACTGCCACATATTCTGCTTCTGCAGTCGACTGAGCCACGATCTTCTGCAATTTAGAAGCCCAGGAGATTGCCGTACCACCCAATGTGAAAACATAACCCGTAGTACTTCTCCTCTTGTCTAGATCGCTTGATGCCAAATCCGCATCAACATAACCCGCTAACACGACCTCCTTGCTTAAGAAACATAGAGCCTTACCAGCAGTACCCTTTAAGTAACGCAGGATCCATTTAACCGCTTCCCAATGTTGCTTTCCTGGATTGCCCATGAACCGGCTGACTACTCCCACCGCATGTGCAATGTTCGGCCTTGTACACACCATTGCATACATTAGACTCCCCACTACTGAAGCATATGGAGTCCTCTCCATCTTGTCACGCTCCTCCTTGCCCATAGGCGAGTCTTTTTCGGATAGCTTGAAGTGCAAACCCAATGGTGTCCCTGTTGGCATCGCCTCTTCCATACAAAACCTTGCCAAGACTTTCTCAACGTATTCTGCTTGTGAAAGAACCAACTTACTCGACTCCCTATCCCGGTCAATCCGCATGCCCAATATTTTTATGGCCTCCCCCAAATCCTTCATCTCGAACCGTTCTGACAACTGAGCCTTCAATCTGTTTACCTCTCTACTGCTAGAGCCCGCTATTAGCATGTCATCCACATATAACAGCAAGATTATGTACCCATTGTCCGTGTTCATAAAGTAGCAACAATGATCCGCCTCACATCTGATAAAATCAATGTCGTGCATGAATCCATCGAACTTTCTGTACCACTGTCTAGGAGCTTGTTTAAGGCCATACAAGCTCTTAGTCAATCTGCAAACCAGTTCCTCGCTACCCTTAGACAAGTAACCCTCTGGTTGTACCATGTAAATTTCTTCCTCCAAATCCCCATGAAGAAAAGTCGTCTTTACATCCATCTGTTCTAGCAACAAGTTATCTGCCACTACTATCCCCAGAACCATTTTGATAGTGGTCATCTTCACAACAGGAGTGAAGACCTCGGTGTAGTCAATACCATACTTTTCTTTGAAACCCTTTTACAACCAACCTTGCCTTGTAACACTTCTAATTGTCGTTTGCTTCCTCCTTAACCCAATAAACCCACTTGTTATGCAATGCCTTCTTCCCTTAGGTAGTCTAATCAACTCCCAAGTTTTTGGCTTTCAATGAGTCCATCTCATCATCCATCGCAGCTTTCCACTTATTACAAAGTGCACTACGAACGACCTCCGCATAACATTCGGTTCCCCATTATCTCGTCAACAACAAATAATAATTGGAAGGAGTATACCTGTCAGGCGATCCACGCAACCTGCTGGATCTACGCAGCGGAATATCCGGTTCCAGAGTATGTGGTTCATCTTCAGTGACCCCCAGATCATGGTCAACATGAACTGTTCTGCTCCCACCCGAGTCTGGAATATCCACCTCTACAACCTCCGGTTACGGCGGTATCATCAGATGCCCCCTTTCTGTCCTTGTACAATACCTGTTCATTGAATACCACATCTCGACTACGAATAATTTTATGGTTTTGGTCATCCCAAAACTTATACCCGAAGTCATCCCCGCCATACCCAATAAACGTACATTTTTCAGATTTTGCATCTAACTTAGTTCTCTCAGCAGAATCAATATGAACATAAGAAACGCAGCCAAATATGCGAAGAAAGGACAGATTTACCTGTTTGCCTCTCCATGCTTCCTCTGGAATTCCATTCCCCAATGGTACCGATGGTCCCCTATTGATCAAGAAAGCCGCCGTGTCAACTGCATATGCCCAAAACGTCTTCGGAAGTCCACACTTCGATCTCATACTTCTTGCCCGCTCGTTCAATGTTCTGTTCATCCTCTCTGCAACCCCATTGAGTTGTGGTGTGCGCTTTGGAGTCTTCTCCATGCGAATGCCATTTGCTGCACAATATTCCCTAAACTTACCGAGCTCATACTCCCCACCATTATCTGATCTTAAGCACTTAAGCTTAAGTCCCGTCTGATTCTCCACCAAGGCCCTCCAATTCTTGAATACCTCGAAAGCTTCATCTTTCCCCTTCAAAAAATAGACCCAGACCTTCCTTGTTGAATCATCAATAATGGTTATGTAATATGACGCACCACCAAGAGAAGTTACCGGAGATGGTCCCCACAAGTCCGTGTGGACCAGTTCTAACTTTGCTTCCCTCAAAGCCCTACCCGTCCTCGAGAAATTATTTCTCCCCTGTTTGCCAAACACACAATCTTCGCAGATCCCCACGTTGACTGTCTTCAAACCCGGTAGTAGTCCCTTTGAACAAAGTACTTTCATCCCCGTCTCACTCATGTGACCCAATCGACAGTGCCACAAATCAGTATCACCCTTGGCTGACACCACCGCGATACTATCCTTGGTGTTATTCGCCAAATACAATGTCCCCTCCTTATTACCCCGAGCGATCTCACAATCCTCCTTGGTAATAACCCAGTTCCTGCAGCCGAATGTTACCTTGTAACCTTCCACGTCCAACTGCCCAACTGATAATAGGTTCTTTTTCAAACCCGGAATGTGCCTGACCCCGTTCAGATGTAAGACCTTCCCGTCCGATGCTCCTATTCTGACATCCCCCTTCCCCTTGATTTCCAAAGGCTCGCCATCCGCCAGATAGACCTTACCGAAACCACCGGAAGTGTAATTCTCCATCTCTTCTGCATGCCCGCAAGAGTGGAATGATGCCCCCGAATCCAGCACCCATGATTCTAGTGCACTACTAACACTCAGAACCAGTACATCATCACCTTCGACTGTCACATTCACCGAATTGCCCCCACGATTGGGACAATCCCTCTTGTAGTGTCCCAACTCCTTACAATGATAGCACTGAACTGATCCCTTTGCAACCCTTGGTTTGTCTCTGATCTCCACGGCCTTGCTCTTACCACCCATCACGTTCTCCCTAGATTCAGTTCTTCCTTGTTTGCTAGTACCTGACCTTCCCCTGCTAGTAGTAGCTAAGGCCGAACCCGAAGCAGTCGATGTCCCCAACTTCTTCATGCGATTTTCCTCGCCCAAGATAAAGTCTTTAACATCATCATACTTCAATTTGTTTTTACCTGCTGAAGCATTGATCGCTGTCACCGTCCCGCTCCAACTTCCTGGTAATGACGCTAGCAACAAGCACGCATGAACCTCATCATCAAACGTAATCTCCAACGAAGTCAATGAGTCTATAACATCCATAATCTCATCGATGTGTTTAGCCAAGGATCCTCCCTCTTGCATCTTGAGACTACCCATCTTGCGTATCAAATCGACCTTATTTGCAGCAGATGGAGTTTCAAATCTCTCAGTAATATAATCCAATAGCTCCTTTGTGGTTTTTGCCTTCTTGGTAGTCTTCGCAATCCACTTTGACAAAGTAGATCTGACCACCCCTAGGGCCTTCCGATCCATGAGTTCCCATTCTTCCTGATATTCTTCTTCCGGTTTGACACCCTTTAGAGTCTTATAGAGATCTTTGTTATACAAGAGATCCTCAATCTGCATCCTCCAAAATCCGTAGTCAGACCCATCGAATTTCTCAACTGCCTGTTTGTCCTTGCCCATTCTTGATTGCTTGACAACACCCCTGATCTTGAACCTGGCTCTGATACCACTTGTTGTGAATATAGCCCTCCACTACCAAGCTAACCTACAAGAACGATTAGAGCACACAAAACAAAGCACAAGAAATTAAAGCACAAAGAAGAACATAGAAATTGTTAACCCAATTCACCAATATGTTTGGCTACGTCTGGGGGCACTACCAAGCCAGGATCTTGCACTTTAATATGTTGTATAATGTTACAATGAGTTTAGGGGCGGAACTCTACGTAAATATGTGCTAGGGAAACAAACCAAACCCTAGATGGACAAGTGGAACCCGAATAATTGCCTAAAAACCGGACTTCATCGACGGCCCAGCGCGCGGCCGCCCTCCATAGCTGCGCGGTCGCGCTAACCTCCAGAGAGTTCAACACCCTTGTTCGAGCCTTCAGCGCGGTCGCCCTCATGCCCAGCGCGGCCGCCAAAAGAAGATTTCCTCCGAGCCACGAATACTGGACAAGTACGCGGTCGCCCTCAAACACCTGCGCGGCCGCGCACAAGCAAGACACCAAAGAACTCCTGCACGATTTTCTCCCTTTTACTCCTAAGTCTAACCCTACCGGTCCTCTTTCCCAACATTTATATATTCTAGAAGACTTGATAATCTCTGCATGTCCTTTTGCTCATTAAAGGTAACAGTTGTGTCTAAAATCAGATAGTTATTGAGATGTTTAGGTTGTGTGTATAGATGTATACTCCTATGTAACTTTACTTTTAATTGTTCACTCATCACGATAACACCAACTCCCTTGCCCTTATACCTGCAAAACGAGCTCAAGAAGAAAAGGAACCAATACAAGCCTACGATGCTTAGTAATTGCATCTGTTACATAAATAACATGGGTAACCCCCATCCGTTGAAAACTTGAGCTCCCTTTGGTTCTGGTTTGTTACTATAGTTTATGATTCTTGAAGTCCTAATACACACGATTTTCTTGCTGTCTAGAAAGGAGATAATTTTTTTGATAAACAACTGCCATTATTTTCTCTAATATGGTCTCCAATTTCAGGCACTGGTAGATGCTACATTTTCTGATAGTAGCCTCGAGGATGAGACTGGTGTGAGAATGGTAGCATTATTTGATCATGAGGAGGTCGGGTCTAATTAAGCACAGGGAGCTGGATTTCCTGCTATGTTGGATGCTCTAGCTAAAATTACAGTAGCTTCATGCTTCTTTATGCATAGCAGCTCTGGGTATGAAAGTGTCCTTTTCCACGTTGAATGTGTAGGTGTTAGTGCCCTAGGCCTATAGAGATAGACTTATTTGTAATGTCATTATTCATTTATATATGAGATTGTTATCATTTTGATTATTATATATGTTTGCATGTTTACTTTAATAATCGTGTCCCTAGTACTTAAGAAGCACTAGTATGAAGTTTAATGGATAATCATGTGATGATTATATGCATATGGATGCACATTAAATTCATGGGTACTTGTTAGAGAACAAGGTACTGGACTTGACCCATTATGAGATTTATGTCATGGTCGAATGTCATAATTAAATCTCATATAGTTATATCATTGTTATCCTTTGACCTGAGACTATCATCGTCTTCCACTCAATGAGTATTATGTTTGATATAGTTTAACGTTGTCTTTAACCGGATAACAATAAGGGCTATTATTGGCATGATAGGATTCTTGTTGGGAAGAATGATAAGTCAAGATGGAAATTTGTCCCTCGTAAAGAGAGATGTTTGCTAGGCCACTCGTAAGTAAGATTGATGATGTACATGGCCATGTCCGAATGAATTAATGTGATTAATATCATTCGATTGATCAATTTACTTAGTAACGAGAAAGCATTGAACAATATGAGTTGACGTGGACCATGACTCATGTTCAATATAACATCGTGTGACAATGGGATTGTGATATGTTCCATGTAGGAAATCGAACTTAATATTATATTATTTGGGTAGGCATGATGGCTTGCTAGAGTCCGCTCATGTCTTATGAGGATCGATGTGATCGAACTCATTGCCAACATAATATAGTCCTATGGGGTTACACGCATCGAACGAATTGTCAAAAATGGAAATTATGGAATCTGGGCTGATGGGCGACCGCCCAGGTGTACCATGGGCGACCGACCACAAGTCAAGCGTTGACTTGGGCGACCACTCAAAAGGTATGGGCAACCGCTCATCGTTATTCGAAAACCGTGCATTGGAGACTGTGCTCATGGGAGACCGCTCATGCCCATGTGGGCGACCGCCCATGTGGGATTTCGAATAAGGGATATGAGCGCTGTGCTCATGGACGACCGCTCATGCCCATGTGGGATTTCGAATAAGGGATATGAGCGCTGTGCTCATGGGCGGATATGAGCGCTGTGCTCATGGGCGACCGCTCATGCCCATGTGGGCGACCACCCATGTGGGATTTCGAATAAGGGATTTAAGCGCTGTACTCATGGGCGACCGCCCATGCCTTGGTGGGCGACCGCCCATGACCCAAACTGTGCTGAAGCCATTTTTAATTAGGGTTTTAAAAAGGGTATAATATTTATAATGTATAAATATTATCCCTCTTCAACCCTAGCAGCCAACCCACGATTTTGAGTTTTAGAGAAACACAAAATTGTGATTTCTCAATTGAGAATTGAGAATCAAATCACACGGATTCCATAATACTTCATAGATTGAAAGGAGTTTCAATCAAAGGATCTAGCAATCAACCTAGAATTGTTCTAGGGTTCGTTCAACGCGTGGACACATATAGAGGATCTTCGCCATTCAAGATCTTTAGTTCATGATTGAAGGATTGTTCATCAAGGATTCACAAGGTCATCAATCTGGAGTTGGAACGCGTTTATAATAGACAACGGCACACTAGGTTGATATTTCTATTTCATACTTCTTAATTAATCATCTAGAACGGATCCTAGGCTCCGGGTTTTTCGAGTTAATTTGCATTTTCCGCTGCGCATGAATCCTCGAAACCCAACAGTGGTATCAGAGCCCCGTTCATGATGTTTATATTAGATAATCATGTTAATTATATAATGTGATTATGTTAATTTCCATGATGAATATGATTTAGAATATGACTTTATATTGGATTTTCTTATGGAAGTAATTGTAGATATGATTATCTAATATAAACATCATGATTGATAAATGTTATCTATCTTTTTAGTTTAATTTTGAGCAGTCGTGCCATAGCCGACTTGAAATTAAATTAAAGTTGGGTAGCCTATTAAATTATATTATGCATGATTGTATAAGAAGGTTATATAATTTAGTGGGAGTATTTATGAAATACGTTATTTAAATCTCTTAAATGAAATAGGTACTTATATATGTTCATATTTGTTGCATATCTTTGTAGATCAATGGCTGTAAACACTAATCAAACTCTGTCACTGCGATCAGTCCTTGAGAAGGACATGTTAGAAGCAGTGTTCTAAAAGACCCCGCCTAAGGGCGCCTAGGCGGCCTAGGCGTAGGCCCCTCTCCAACGCCTAGTTCTAAGCCCCGACTAATCCCGACTAGTTCCCGCCTAGGCGCTAGGCCCGGCTCCGCCGCCTAGCATCCGCCTAGCGCTTTTTAGAACCTTGGTTAGAAGAGAATGGCAACAACTATGTGGATTGGATCCGCAGTTTGAGAATTGTTCTCAAACAGGCACTACAAGAAAAAAGGCTTTTTGTGACTGCTAAAAGCCGTCACGTATGTGCGAAAAGCAGTCACGAAAAGGTAAGGCGACTGGGAAATCAATCGCCATGGCAGTCGCGTAAACCCTTGTCGCAATAGCTTAAAGCGACGGGATAAGCAGTCACCTTAGAAACTTATTTTCCGTGACTGCTTTTGGCCGTCACGTAAAGGGTTTTTTAATTTTATTTATTTAATTAATTAAATCACAAATGCAATCACGTTAGCTAGTATAAGGCGACTGGGTATGCAATCTCGTTAGCTTGTGTAAGGCGACTGAAAATGCAATCACCTTTGCTTAGAGAAGGCGACTGGAAATGCAATCACCTTTGCTTAGAAAAGGCGATCGGAAATGCAATCACCTTTGCTTAGAGAAGGCGGATCGAAAATGCAATCACCTTATCCCGGATGAAAATGATGTTTTGCCATCACATTAGTTCTTAAATGTTTCATTACAATAATATAATTGACATAATATTATGAATTAATATTGATAAATCAACAAACTTTTTCAAAACTTAATTGAAAACAAACTTTTAATCATTTAAAACTAAATATATTGTCTCAAAATAACATTCGCCATTACATTTAACAAACTATTCATGTCTTACTAAACTTGTTCAAGAACCATTCTAGCTACCATATTATGTTCAAAAATCAATAGTCTAAAGGTATATACTCCCTCTAGAGCACAAACCAAAAGAAAGATGACTGCTGAAGTGCAACTTGTGTTACAAAATCTGAGGATGAAACATGACCAGACTTTTTGCTCCACTTCTCATTGGGCCTTCCAGGTAGCCTACCTTTTTTTACACCCCCGACAGCCTCTTCATATAATTTCAAGCCAGGATCATCGACTCCATTCACAGGATCTGCAGGCTCCAATCCATTTGCCTCACGTAATTTGTTTGCATAAGTTTCCTATAAGAAAATATGCACCAATTAGGAAGTGTGAAGCCAACTGGTTAAAGTAGATAAAGAAGTCCATATGCTTGTTCTTTAAGGTTAAGGAAAAACTGGCCATCAAAAGATATAAAGGAAGTTTGGGCAGGTTAAATATGATCACAAGAAAGAATAATAATGAATCCAGTAAAGCATTAGGAAGCTTCAGCTAATTGCATGTCTGTTTTGATTTTGAGAAGCCTGTAGCTATTGGCATTGATGGTAATCAGTTTGCAGTGCTGAGAGTGGAAGTGAAGGGTCAATTCTGAAAATGTAGGTATCTTGCTGTAAACTTTGTTAGTTGATTTCAGATGCAAATTCTCGCTATGTTACCTTAATTTTCATGTTTGGCTATGAACAAATACACAGTATATTCAGATTTTGGAAATCTGTGCTTATAGAAGACACAATAAAAAGGCCAGTATAAGCATTCTAGTTCAAATACATAGAAGTATAGAACTTCCATCTGAATAAGTCATACAAACTCGGCAGAAGCCTTCCTTCATTAAGAGTTCACTATTTTTTTTTTGGACATTTCACGTAAAGAGTCCATTTTCACTAACAACACTATATAAATTTAAAAGAAAGCATAAGAAATTCAAATGTGTACATGTAAAAACTTATGGGAACCACTGGTAAGAACTGCTCATAGCTGAGGAGGGATTGATGACAAATTGTTCTACAGGGGAATCAGTATACATGTAAATATTGATGGGATCTTTATGGGACGGATGAACTATATCCTATAAGAAGTAGGCATTCTAGGAATAGAGTTACTTCAGAAATTTTTACTGTGGAGTGGTATTGTTTGAAGTCTTGTGCAGAAAAAAACCATGGGAGCGGTTGCGTGATGATAGTAATGTGGAGGATCAAAGTACAGGTCAATGGGCTTCTGAAAACATTGATATATTTCTTGATGGGGCAATCTCGATAAGTTGTTCTCACGTCTTTATTGATATTGCGGAGAAATGTTTGAATAAAGATCCATTCCTATGCCCTACTATGAATGAAGTGGTCTCAAAGCTGGAACATGCATTCAAACTGCAAAAAAGTGATTTTGAAGCTGGGGATCCACTACTAGTTGTTAAAGCTTATTACAGATTACAAGACTGATGCTAGAGGCTATGAAAAAGATTGCATAAATTATAAATGGCAGACTGCAAACCAGATTAACACTGCTAGAACAATATATATCAGAGATTGCTGAAACTTCAAAAAGTGATTTAAATGCTAACCTGCCATGAGGATGTTATTGTGGGCACTGCACCATTATTAAGAGCATCTAAAAAGGATCGAGTGATATGAGCAAATATGGGACCCGTCATAACTGTAGCCCCTACTTGCTTGGGCCTAGTCCTCTCAAACACAAACCTTGTGAAAGCATTCAAGCCCGATCTAAACTCTGTCTTCATTCTCTCCAACTGTATAAAACAAGAAATATTTTATAGGATATATTCATAGAAATTCTGAAAGAAAATCATAAATTGTACAAAACTTCAGTATATAAACAAAGAGAGGTTACTGACAGGAATCTTGTCAAGCTGTTGTAGTTCCTTCTCGTCACTCAAAGGCCGCACAAGAGGGAAACATTCTCTGTCCGGAAAAAGGGCTCAAATGGAATCCCGAATCTAGCAGATATCAATTTTCATTGTAAATATATAGTATTAAACATGTCCAATGAAGAAAGCATTTGCTCAAAGAAAAAAAAGAGTCACGCAGTCTGCCATACATGTAAATGCAACAATGGGGGAAGTCCCAATTCACATTAAAAGAAAACAAAATATAGTTATGGTTTATTACACTCCTATATATGTCAAAGGAATGAAAAAAACTGAATATGAAACAAAAGAAAGAAAGAAAAAAGAATGCAACAAGAGCACTGAACACACAAAGATAAGAGAGTGAAAGACAGAATGTGCATCTACACGATCTTCCTAATGATTACATTCCTTGACACTAAATTGGTGTTACCTGGTTGTATATGAACATGCTCGATATGAGATGAAGTACATCAGTGTAAAACTCATCTCGCTAATTCAAGGTACTTAACTTGATCCGGGTTCCATGACCATCCTTCAGTCCCCTTAATTTCTATAACAAATGAGCCCTGCACGATAAATAGAAACAAATGGAATGAGTAAGATGCAATAGTATGTGACCGATAGACATATTAAGCAGTGGAACATAAAGGAAATATAACTTGCAAGCTTTTACCATCTTTCTAATATTGTCTAATTCAGTAATTTGTACCATGATTTTATAGTTTTCTTACATGAAGAAATTGGTGATGTTCTAGAAGTTGCTATATAAATGATGAGTTATCAATCTTAAAAGGATTTCTTCACACAGCTTTAGCTTAGTAACCCTTACGGACCAAATAAGGATAATCTCTCATCTGATACCAACAAAAAATCTGTTACAACGGCTTTAGTATTTGAGTTCTGCTTGCCGAAATCGTAAGTCCAAGTCTCTGGCTTGCAATTGTTTACCTTATTAGGATTATAGAGCATACATTGGCGCTATGTTTAGATGAGCTAATAACTTGGCAAATGGTATATCCGTATATGTTAATGGGATAACTTTGGGCATGTGTTATACTCCCTCCGTTCCACTTGAAGAGGTGGGGTTTGACCAAGCACACAAATTGAGGAAACCGGAGAAAACATTTGATTCGATCTGGGGAAGAAAAGAAGGTTATTATAGCCAATTGGTTGGAAAAGGACAGCCCATATACAAAAGTTACTCTTCAAGTGGGACAACCCAAAAAGGAATTTCAACCACTTCAAGTGGGGCGGAGGAGGTAGAGTATAAGAAAACTCAAGCAGATATTTAGTGGTAAAAACTGATGGCACCACGACCGCCGTGACATTAGTGGCAAGCTCTAAAGACAACACTTCTCTAAATGAGTTGGCATTGAACTATGTGCACACATTTCAATACTAAGGGACTGAAAGTGGAACTATTCAGTTCTTACAAAAAGCAAGCACCCAAATAATAAAATTAAGCTATATACCCAATATAAGTAAAAGGAGAGACAACTACTGATCATGTGAAACAACCAGATTTAGCAACTTCCAAGTACTTGCCAGTCATCATCAGATGTCTGCCACTGTTTTCATAGTTGCGCCTGACCTTGAGAGTTTTTTTGTTTATGCATATCAATTGATGGAATCATATATGCAGTTCGAAACTACTTATCTCAAAATATAATGAGAATAAATTGGACAATTCAACTCTATACATTACACACTTACTATAAGCTCCATCTTGTCCACGAAACCATTGCCTCAAGAATACAAAATCACGCTTAGACTGCCATCTACAGAACATAACAACAGTGAGGTGATAACAAAAGACATCAGTGTATAATGACAACAGAAGATGCACAGCAAGTTCACAATTTTCAAAAATACAAAATCATCTTTCTCTCCCTCCCTACCTATCTCTCTAAAGCTGAGGAGAACAAAAAGGGATTCGAAGAAGCGAAACCAAGAATTAGATACACTGGTAGTCATATATGATGTTAATACTTACTGTAAATAATGGCAGCACCCAAACTCCTAGCCAGGTATCGGAATAGTCGCTAAATGCACCAAGAACACTGCAAACCCAATTGGCAACGGCGCCAATATCTGCACATCCAACCAACATCAATTAATCATACAACTGTGTGTTAGTGGATATGTATGTGTGTATGTGTAAAGAAATGTTATATGGATACGTGCAGGGACGTGAGAGTCACGGGCACTCCGCTTGGCATCGGTGGCCGAGAAAACGGTGTAAACCAGAACAAATGTGCCGATAATCTCTGCCCCAAGACCAGAACCTTTGGTATAACCATGGGTAACAACGTTGGCTCCACCACCAAGACGCTTGTACGTGCTCCCTCCTTCAAATCCCCTAATCACGCCCGCACCACAAATTGCACCCAGACACTGCATCACTATGTAGTACAATGCCCTTGTCAACGACAATTTCCTCGGGAGAAACAACCTAAATGTCACCGCCGGATTAATATGCCCACCTGCACATATCAAAATCCCCAACAGTCGAAATTTGACTTTTCAAAATCAAATCAAACTATCTTAAATTCATACAAGACGCAATATTTGTATACTTATAGACCAATTTCGAATCAAAATGGTCAAATCCATGTTAAAAACTCAAAATATGAGGGGAATTATACCTCTTTAACTGGCTCAGATCGGAGAGAGAGACTATGAGCGGAGAGAGAGAGACGACCGGAGGGAGAGACGATCGGAGCGGGAGAGACTACTGGAGCGGAGAGAGGCAGAGCGGGGAGCAGAGATGGGAGAGAGCGGATAGAGAGATAAAGCGGATAGAGAGAGAGAGGCGCTTGATTTATTAGGTATCTGAGATAGATGAGATTTATTTCTTATTTTATTTATTTTTATATCATTTAAGATATTACGTGATTGCATTGGCCGTCACCTTTTATTAAAATTATTTTTTTCATGTATTTATATTGATTAAATTATATAATTAATCAAACGTGATTGCAAAATTCATCACAGTTTTAAAAAAGCGATCACGTTTGATTTTTCATATTCCCTCCTTTTTTCCCGCGTTGACGCTTCGGACGAAAATACCAAACATGATTGCACATGTGATTGCACTGCCATCTCCTTAAGGTAACGTGATTGCTTTTTATTTCCGTCTCCTTATCTGGTCTATGGAGACTGATTTTTTTAGCCATCACAGAAAGCAGTCACGAAAGGCTATTTTTCTTGTAGTGAGGAAAGGAAGTTGTACATTCTCGATGGACCCGTTCCACCCGAGCCTGCTGCTAATGCAACTCGAGCTGAAAAGGATCAACATAAGAAGCATATGGATGATTCTATTGATGTTGGTTGCTTGATGCTCGCTACCATGTGTAAGGCCCTTCGTAAGGACTCAACACATGGATGCTTATGATTTGGGAAATCATTTGAAGGAAATGTTCCAGTTGCAAGCACGTCAGGAAAGGTTTGACACCATGAAGGCTATTCATTCATGCAAGATCATTGAAGGTCAACCTGTTGGGCCTCATGTGTTGAAAATGAAGGGTCACCTCGAACACCTTGAGAGGCTTGGATATCCTATCCAGTTGGAACTGGCTACGGATATGATATTGCACTCACTCCCTGAAAGTTATAATCAGTTCTTTATGAATTATAACATGAATGGGATGAATAAATCTCTGTCTGAATTGCATGGGATGCTTAAGAATGCGGAGAACAATGTCGCCAAGAAAACCAATCAAGTGTTGATGGTGAATAAAGGAAAAGGCTTCAAGAAAACCAAGGTTAAAGCAAAAGTTGCTAAACCGGAGGCAAAGGTTGCCGTTGTTGAGAAGCCTCAACCCAAATCCCAAAAGGATGTGGTGTGCTACCATTGCAAGGAAACTGGGCATTGGAGGTGTAACTGCAAAGCTTATCAGGAAGGACTGAAGAAGAAGGGCAATGATATTGCCATGACTTCATGTATCTATGTGATAGATATTCTACTTTCTACTTCTAGTTCTTGGGTATTAGATACCGGATGTGGATCTCACATTTGTTTAAATGTGCAGGGACTAAAGAATAGAAGGTCGCTCAAGGAAGGTGAAGTAGACCTACGTGTTGGAAATGGAGCAAGAGTTGCTGCATTGGCCGTAGGGACTTATGAAGTCACTTTATCTAGCAGACTAATATTAGTTTTAAATAATTGCTATTATGTTCCGGATTTGAACAGAAACATTATTTCAATTTCTTGTTTAGACAATGAAGGTTATACTTTTCTTATTAAGAATAAGAAATTTTCCATTTATTTGAATGATATGCTTTATTGTATTGCTCATTCTTTTAATGGCCTTTATGTCTTCACAAAATCTAGGGAGAAACGCGTTTCTCCATAAGTTATGGAGAAACGGGTCCCGACATGTCGCGCGACAATGAGCTAGATAGCCAGAAACCTATGAAAGTGATATCCAGAATCCTTCAAATGAATATCCAGAAACCTTCAAAATGTTTCTGGATATACATTCAAGGTTTCGGATATCCGAAAACCTTCAATAGCAATTTCGGATATGCCCTAACACATTTCCGGATATGCACCTAACAGCTTTCGGATACGCACCTAGCTTTCTCGGATATACATTTCACATCCTTCGGCTATCAAATACAAAGCTTCGGATATCAACCGCAAAGCTTCGGCTATCAAATGCAAAGCTTCGGATATCCGAAGCTTTTGGTCTTGGCCTTGGGTTTTTTTTTCTGGTTATCAAATGTAAAGCTTCTGGCTATGAAAAACACGTTTCTCCATAGTTATGGAGAAACGCGTTTCTCAGCAGACGCACTCTTATGTCTTAGATGTTGAAAATAATGTTGAAAATATCTATCATGTTAATAAGAAATCTAAACCAAATGATGTGAACAACACATATAAATGGCATTGCCATCTTGGTCACATAAATGAGAAACGCGTCTCTAAACTCCATAAAGATGGATATTTAGACTCATATGATTATGAATCATATGATGTTTGCGAATCTTGTTTATTGGGCAAGATGACTAAAGCACCTTTTACTAAGAGTAGTGAAAGAGCTAGTGATTTGTTGGCTCTCATACATACTGATGTATGTGGACCAATGAATAGCATTGCTAGGGGAGGATTTCGGTACTTCATAACGTTCACTGACGACTTATCCAGATATGGCTATGTCTATCTGATGAAGTACAAAAGTGAAGCATTTGAGATATTTAGAATATTTCAAAATGATGTAAAAAATCAACTTGGCAAAACTATTAAAACACTTCGATCCGATCGAGGTGGTGAATATTCAAGCCAAGAATTTGACGATCATCTTAAAAGTTGTGGAATTGTTTCAGAACTTACTCCACCCGGAACACCACAATGGAATGGTGTTTCCGAGAGGAGAAATCTAACTCTATTAGATATGGTTCGATTGATGATGAGTCAAGTTAACCTTCCTATTTCCTTTTGGGGACATGCACTGGAAACAGCTGCTATCACACTTAATAAGGTCCCTACTAAATCGGCTCCTAAAACCCCACATGAGATGTGGCATGAAAGAAAACCTAGTTTATCTTTCATGAAGATTTAGGGATGTGAAGCTTATGTAAAGAAATTGGTTTATGAAAATAAGCTTGCACCCAGATCCGATAAATGTATTTTCGTTGGTTATCTTAAGGAAACGAAAGGATATCAATTTTACAACCGATCCGACAACAAAGTGTTTGTTGCTCGACATGGTGTCTTTCTAGAGAAAGAGTGATAGCCAAAAGCCTATGAGAAATAGCCGAACGGAATTAACAACCAAAGTTCTGAAGAAAAAGCTTCAGCTTTTCTTAATAAAATTCAATCATCAAACTGAGTTCAATCTCCCAAAAACAAAGTATTAATACCCCATCCAAACCCTAAAACAAAGAGATAAAAGAAAGACCAAAATATCCCCATCAAAAGTTCAAAACACCAGCGAAATCGTGCATAAAGAAATCAGCAATACGTAAATAAGGGAAGTGGAACGACGCCAGGCGCCCGCCCCGTTCTCTGTGAGGCGCCCGCTTCAGCCTCCGTAGCTTGCTCCAAGAAAGATGCGGCCGCCTGGAAATCTTGAGGCGTACGCCTCGCCACCAGAAGTTTTGCCCGTAATACTCTCCTTTGAGGCGCACGCATGGCTTAGCAGGAGGCGCCCGCCTCGGCCTTCAGCTACCTGGACAAGTCCTTGGGCATCTCCCTGGTCTGTATCATCCTCCCCCTCTTGAAAGAAACTCGACCTCGAGTTGGCATCATCGTCATTGTCTCCATGGTAAGCTGATAAATCCGCAACATTGAACGTGGCAGAGACGTTGTACTCACCGGGCAAGTCAATCTTGTATGCATTGTCATTGATCCGCTCCACTACACGAAATGGACCATCAGCCCTTGGTTGTAACTTGCCAAAGCGACCAGCTGGGAATCTCTCCTTTCTCAAGTGCACCCACACCAAATCACCAACCTGAAACACAACCCGTTTGCGATGCTTGTCCACCCGCTGCTTGTACATGGTGTTTTGCCGAATAATGCGCTTGCGAACCTGCTCATGAAGCTCTTTAATCTGAGTTGCACGCGCCTCTGCATCAGAACTGAATTGACTGGTAACTGGAAGAGGAATGAGGTCTAAGGGACTGAGCGGGTTACGGCCATACACAACTTGGAAAGGGCTTTTGCCCGTAGTGCTGTTCTGAGAAGTGTTGTAAGCAAACTCGGCCTGTGCAAGTGTCAAGTCCCACTGGCGGGGATGGTCACCAACTAAACTGCGTAATAAATTACCCAAACTACGATTAGTCACCTCGGCCTCCGTCCATCTCGTCTCGCGGTGATACGAGCTACCGAACCGTAAGCGCGAACCCATCTTCCTCCACAATGTGCGCCAAAAATGGCTAACGAACTTGACATCCCACGTCGAAGTAAGCGATTTGGGAATGCCATGCAACTTCACAATCTCCTTGAAATACAAGTCTGCCACTTGTGTTGCATCAAACGTCTTACAGCAAGGAACAAAATGGGACATTTTTGAAAAACGATCCACCACGACCATAATGGAATCCTTCTGTCGTTGTGTACGAGGCAAACCCAACACGAAATCCAAGCTAATGTCCTCCCATGGAGCAGTAGGAACCGGCAAAGGAGTATAAAGGCCTGCGTTAGACTTGCGAGTCTTGGCTACATGACACACACGACATCTCTCCACAAAACGAGCAACATCATGCCCCAATTTTGGCCAAAAAAACTGCTCGCCTACAAGAGCCAATGTTTTATCTTTGCCAAAGTGTCCTGCAAGTCCCCCTTCATGACTCTCAGATATGATAAGGTCCCTCAACGAACAATAAGGAACACAGAGTTTGTTCCCCTTAAACAAGTAGCCATCATGGATCAAAAATTGCAGAAAAATACCTCGATTACATTTATCCCAAACCTCCCCAAAATATGGATCATCACGGTATAAATCACGAAAAGTGTCAAATCCGCATACCTCAACCTGCAATGTAGATAGTAAGGCATGTCGACGGCTCAAAGCATCAGCCACACGGTTCTGAACTCCCGCCTTATGTGTAATGACAAACGTAAAAATCTGAATGAACTCCACCCACTTGGCATGTCGCAGATTAAGCTTATGCTGCCCTTGTATGTATTTGAGTGCCTCATGATCAGAATACAACACAAACTCCCGTGACAATAGATAATGTTGCCAATGCTCCAAGGTGCGAACAATGGCATAGAATTCCTTATCATAAGTAGAGTACTTCTTCTTTGCATCGTTCAGTTTTTCACTAAAGAAGGCGACAGGCTTCTTATTCTGACTCAACACACCACCAACGCCAACATTGGAGGCATCACAATGAACCTCAAAAACCTCATCAAAATCGGGCAAAATAAGAACAGGAGCTTGTGTCACCGCCTTTTTCAAAAGCTGAAAAGCATCCTCCGCTGCCTTGTTCCACACAAAGACACTCCCCTTGATGCAGTCAATAAGAGGGGCAATAATACTGCTAAAATCACGAATGAAACGGCGATAGAAGGAAGCCAAACCATGGAATCGCCTAACATCATGAACATTCGTCGGTGTAGGCCAGCTAGTAATAGCTTCCACCTTCGAATCATCCATACGAATACCCTCCTTGGTAACAACATACCCCAAGAAAGTCACTTGCTCCGTCAAGAAGTGGCACTTCTTACGATTAGCATACAATTTCTGCTCACGCAGAACATCAAAAACCTGTCTCAAGTGTCCCAAGTGTTGTGCCACAGATTTACTATAAATCAAGATATCATCAAAGTAAACAACAACAAACGTACCAATGAAAGGTCTGAAAATCTGGTTCATGAGTCGCATGAACGTGCTAGGAGCATTAGAGAGCCCAAATGGCATCACCATCCACTCATACAAACCATCCCGAGTCTTGAAGGCCGTCTTCCACTCATCCCCCGGTCTGACACGAATCTGGTGGTACCCGCTCCGCAAATCAATCTTGGAAAACACCACCGCACCATGTAACTGGTCGAGCAAATCATCGATCCGAGGAATGGGAAACCTGTACTTGATGGTGATTTTATTGATCGCCCGACTATCCATACACATACGCAATGTTCCTTCTGCCTTGGGCACCATCAAAGCCGGAACCGCACATGGGCTCATACTTTCCCGAATGACACCCTTGTCCAGTAACTCCCTCACCTGTCTCTCCAACTCTTCATGTTCCTTGGGTCTCAACCGATACGCAGCCTTGTTTGGAATAGAAGCACCCGGAACCAGATCAATACAGTGCTGAATATCTCGCATGGGGGGAAGTCCCGGAGGAATCTCATCAGGAGTAACATCACCGTAATCCTCAAGTAATGACTGTACCTCTGCGGGTGTGGCCATACCCGACTCGTTCTCCTCAAGCACAACAAGAACATAGAACCCCTGCTCCACTGCAGTTGCTGAATCAAACTCTGCACGGCTAAGGAGTTGGTGAACAACAGCAGTCGTAGGTTTCTCATTAGTAGTCTGCTCCTGTCTCGGGTCCGTCGGACAAAGAGTAATAGAGACATCATTCATGCGGAAGGTGTACGTATTCTTGAACCCATCATGCTTAACCCGCCTGTCAAACAACCACGGCCTACCCAACAAAATATGGCATGCATCCATTGGAACCACATCACACCACACCTCATCTCTATAACGCTTGCCAATGGAAAACTGCACGAGGCACCGCTTATCCACCTTGAGCTCATTGCCCTTGATCAACCAAGACAACTTATATGGCTGTGGGTGTACAACCGTAGGCAAACTCAGCTTATCCACCATTGTAGTAGACACAACATTCTCACAACTACCACCATCAATAATAACCTTGCAAACCTTACCCTTGGCAGTGCACTTAGTATTGAAGATATTATGGCGAAGCCACTGATCATCATCCACAGCTGTTGCGTTCAACACACGTCTAACCACCAAGGCCGGACCCTTGTCTGCATAAACCACCTCTGACTCGACGTCGGACACCTCTTCTGCTTCATCATAGATTGGCAACTCTTCCTCAAGTAAGGCAACAACATTCCTGTTGGGACACTCGGCTTGAAGGTGACCAATACCCTGACATTTGAAGCATCTTGCAGGCTGTCTCCCCCTAGTATTTGCTGCAGTGGTACCCGAATTGGCTGTAACTGGTGTTTTCGGAGCAGTTGGGGGAACCCCTTTTGGTGTGCTAGAACTACCAACGCCCCTAGTGTTTGTAATATCCCTGCTTGGCCAACGATTCACCACTTTCTTTCGCTTCAACTGTTTCTCAACCTTCAAGGCAAGTCGACACACATCCGTATAGGTCCAATACTGCTGCAATTGAACCACCTCCGACACGTCAACACGTAGTCCCCCAAGGAAGCGAGCAACGGTCTGTTCATCCTCTTCGGAAACATCACACCGCATCTGTAACCGATCAAACTCGTTGATAAACTCCTCAACGGTCATATCCCCCTGTTTCAAATTATGGTAATCAAGAAAAGCCTCCTGTCTATAGTGGTCCGGAAGGAATTTCCTTCGTAGCAACTTTTTCATCTTATCCCAAGAGTGAATTTTCGATTTCCCCTCTCTCGCTCGTTGCTTCTTAACATGTTCCCACCATATAGAAGCATGTTTTTTTAATTTGATTGCCACAACCTTAACCTTATGACTATCGTCCATGGGTTTCAAATCAAACACACGTTCAACAGTATTTAGCCAATCAATGAACTCATCAGGGTGTGCCTTACCTTCAAACTCCGGGATGTCGATCTTCATGCCGATATCCTTCGAAGGATCAGCCCCAAGCCTCTGTCCACGATCATGACCACGAGCGAAGGGATTGCGCCCGTCTGCAAAGCCTCCCTCATCAGACGAGCCGTCTGAATCAGAGCCCACATCAGTGGGAGCCCTCATATCAGCAATCTGCTGTTGGAGCCGCTGAACTTGGTTTCGCAATTCGTCATTCTCAATATCGCGTAGGTCTCTCTCCCGATGGATTTCCTCCGCCTGGGGGTTTGCACGCCGGCCTCTACCCTGTCCACGACGACCATCTCGAGCACCACGTCCGCGTTCGGCCATTGATAACCAGGATACTGATACCAAATGATAGCCAAAAGCCTATGAGAAATAGCCGAACGGAATTAACAACCAAAGTTCTGAAGAAAAAGCTTCAGCTTTTCTTAATAAAATTCAATCATCAAAACTGAGTTCAATCTCCCAAAAACAAAGTATTAATACCCCATCCAAACCCTAAAACAAAGAGATAAAAGAAAGACCAAAATATCCCCATCAAAAGTTCAAAACACCAGCGAAATCGTGCATAAAGAAATCAGCAATACGTAAATAAGGGAAGTGGAACGACGCCAGGCGCCCGCCCCGTTCTCTGTGAGGCGCCCGCTTCAGCCTCCGTAGCTTGCTCCAAGAAAGATGCGGCCGCCTGGAAATCTTGAGGCGTACGCCTCGCCACCAGAAGTTTTGCCCGTAATACTCTCCTTTGAGGCGCACGCATGGCTTAGCAGGAGGCGCCCGCCTCGGCCTTCAGCTACCTGGACAAGTCCTTGGGCATCTCCCTGGTCTGTATCAAAGAGTTTCTCTCTAAAGAAATTAGTGGGAGTAAAATTGATCTTGAATAAATTCAAGAACCCGAAAATGACAAGGAACCAATAGTAGAGACGGAACCAAATTCACAAGCAGTTGTGGAACCGGTTCAAGATACACAAGTTCTTCACAGATCGGATAGGATACGATCCGAACCTGAGAGATATGGATTTCTCATGACGGAAAGTAACGAAGTAGAAATCATTGAGAATGATGAACCTACTTCCTATCAAGAGGCGATGTCCACTCCTGATTCGGGCAAGTGGCTAGGAGCCATGGAATCCGAGATCAAATCCATGTACGATAATCAAGTTTGGAACTTGATTGATCCACCTGAAGGTGTAAAAACCATAGGGTGCAAGTGGGTTTTCAAAAGGAAAATCGACATGGATGGGAAGGTACATACTTATAAGGCTAGGCTTGTTGCTAAGGGGTATAGGCAGATTCATGGCGTTGACTATGATGAAACCTTTTCGCCCGTAGCAATGCTTAAGTCTATTAGAATCTTAATTGCCATAGCCGCATATTACGACTATGAGATATGGAAAATGGATGTCAAAATAGTGTTTCTTAACGGAAACCTACTTATGTCTAATAAAGTATGTAAGTTGCAGAGATCCATTTATGGATTGAAGCAAGCTTCGAGGAGCTGGAATCTACATTTTGATGAATCAGTCAAAGAGTTTGGCTTCATCAAAAACGAAGATGAGCCTTGTGTATACAAGAAAATAAGTGGGAACATAGTACTATTTCTGGTGTTATATGTCGATGACATCTTGCTCATTGGAAACAATGTTCCTGTACTTGAGACTGTCAAGTCCTGGTTAGGAAAATGTTTTTCAATGAAAGATATGAGTGAAGCGGCTTATATCCTTGGAATCAAGATCTATAGAGATAGATCAAGAAGGATGATTGGTTTATGTCAAAGTACATATATTGACAAGGTCCTTAGAAGATTCTGTATGGAAAATTCTAAAAGAGGGAACTTTCCAATGGGACATGGCATTACTCTCAGCAAGATTCATTGTCCTAAGACAAATGATGAGCGAAAGAGGATGAGTGATATTCCATATGCTTCGGCAATTGGGTCTATCATGTATGCCATGTTATGTACTAGACCTGATGTCTCGCATGCTCTGAGCATGACGAGTAGATACCAGTCTGATCCTGGTGAGAACCATTGGATATCAGTCAAGAATATCCTTAAGTACTTGAGAAGAACTAAGGATGTATTCTTGGTATTTGGAGGAATGGAAGATGATCTGGTTGTAAAGGGTTACATAGAGGCAAGTTTCCAAACCGACAAAGATGAATTTAGATCGCAGTCTGGGTTCGTGTTTATGCTAAATGGAGGTGCCGTTTGTTGGAAGAGTTCCAAGAAAAGTACTGTTGCTGATTCTACAACCGAAGCCGAATACATAGCAGCATCAGATGCGGCTAAGGAGGTGGTTTGGATCAAGAAGTTCGTTAGTGACTTAGAAGTTGTTCCAAGTATCACTAAACCGATAGAGCTTTATTGTTACAATAATGGTGCTATTGCCCAAGCAAAATAACCAAGGTCACATCAACGATCCAAACACATTTTGAGACGTTTCCACCGCATTCGAGAAATTTGTGAAAAGGAGGACGTCAAGATATGCAAGGTACCTACGGATGACAACATTGCGAACCCTCCCACCAAGCCTTTACCACAAGCTAAACATGATGGTCATGTTAGGTCCATGGGTATAAGATACATGAATGATTGAGCCTAGTGCAAGTGGGAGACTGTAGGTGTTAGTGCCCTAGGCCTATAGAGATAGACTTATTTGTAATGTCATTATTCATTTATATATGAGATTGTTATCATTTTGATTATTATATATGTTTGCATGTTTACTTTAATAATCGTGTCCCTAGTACTTAAGAAGCACTAGTATGAAGTTCAATGGATAATCATGTGATGATTATATGCATATGGATGAACATTAAATTCATGGGTACTTGTTGGAGAACAAGGTACTGGACTTGACCCATTATGAGATTTATGTCATGGTCGAATGTCATAATTAAATCTCATATAGTTATATCATTGTTATCATTTGACCTGAGACTATCATCGTCTTCCACTCGATGAGTATTATGTTTGATATAGTTTAACGTTGTCTTTAACCGGATAACAATAAGGGCTATTATTGGCACGCTAGGATTCATGTTGGGAAGAATGATAAGTCAAGATGGAAATTTGTCCCTCGTAAAGAGAGATGTTTGCTAGGCCACTCGTAAGTAAGATTGATGATGTACATGGCCATGTCCGAATGAATTAATGTGATTAATATCATTTGATTGATCAATTTACTTAGTAACGAAAAAGCATTGTACAATATGAGTTGACGTGGACCATGACTCATGTTCAATATAACATCGTGTGACAATGGAATTGTGATATGTTCTATGTAGGAAATCGACTTAATATTATATTATTTGGGTAGGCATGATGGCTTGCTAGAGTCCGCTCATGTCTTATGAGGATCGATGTGATCGAACTCATTGCCAACATAATATAGTCCTATGGGGTCACACGCATCGAACGAATTGTCAAAAATGGAAATTATGGAATTTGGACTGATGGACGACCGCCCAGGTGTACCATGGGCGACCGCCCACGAGTCAAGCGTTGACTTGGGCGACCGCTCAAATGGTATGGGCAACCGCTCATCGTTATTCGAAAACCGTGCATTAGAGACTGTGCTCATGGGCGACCGCTCATGCCCATGTGGGCGACCGCCCATGTGGGATTTCGAATAAGGGATATGAGCGCTGTGCTCATGGGCGACCGCTCATGCCCATGTGGGCGACCGCCCATGTGGGATTTCGAATAAGGGATATGAGCGCTGTGCTCATGGGCGACCGCTCATGCCCATGTGGGCGACCACCCATGTGGGATTTCGAATAAGGGATTTAAGCGCTGTACTCATGGGCGACCGCCCATGCCTTGGTGGGCGACCGCCCATGACCCGAACTGTGCTGAAGCCATTTTTAATTAGGGTTTTAAAAGGGTATAATATTTATAATGTATAAATACTATCCCTCTTCAACCCTAGCAGCCAACCCACGATTTTGAGTTTAGAGAAACACAAAATTGTGATTTCTCAATTGAGAATTGAGAATCAAATCACACCAATTCCATAATACTTCATAGATTGAAAGGAGTTTCAATCAAAGGATCTAGAAATCCACCTACAATTGTTCTAGGGTTCGTTCAATGCGTGGACACACATAGAGGATCTTTGCCATTCAAGATCTTTAGTTCGTGATTGAAGGATTGTTCATCAAGGATTCACAAGGTCATCAATCTGGAGTTGGAATGCGTTTATCAAAGACAACGGCACACTAGGTTGGTATTTCTATTTCATACTTCTTAATTAATCATCTAGAACGGATCCTAGGCTCCGGGTTTTTCGAGTTAATTTGCATTTTCCGCTGCGCATGGACCCTCGAAACCCAACAGTGGTATCAGAGCCCCGTTCATGATGTTTATATTAGATAATCATGTTAATTATATAATGTGATTATGTTAATATCCATGATGAATATGATTTAGAATATGACTTTATATGGGATTTGCTTATGGAAGTAATTGTATATTTTGATATGCCATGATTATGAATTGAATTATATGATTAATGTGATTAATCTAATAATTACTATTGATGTATTACTAAGTATATATGCTGGAAACCAAGACCTTCCCAAACACACTTCTTGAAAGTGAGGGATGACTTTGGATTACAATGCCACGTACTAGTAATTAGACATCAAATGTGATTTGTGTTGCATCATTCCATGTTCATAATTATGCTCATATAATTTTCATGAATCAACCTTGCCATGTTAATTGATAAACATGAAAATTGAACCTTCTTTGAAATTTGAGTTTGTTTATGCCACCCATTTTAAACACTTGTGAGTACACGGATAGTTTTATGTAGGCTACGCCATAGCGATGTACATTAATTCTATCTTTGTATGATCAAGATGAGCAAACGGTGATTGCTATACGTTTAAAATGGTTGAACTCAATTAGGCTATCAAAACAGTTTTGGGCCTAAGGCATGAGATGAGATTGAAACATGTGACATATGATGTCTATAATCTCATAAAGGATCTAAGAGTCATATGTTGATATGATTGATAAATGTTATCTACCTTTTTAGTTTAATTTTGAGCAGTCGTGCCATAGCCGACTTGAAATTAAATTAAAGTTGGGTCTTAGCCTATTAAATTATATTATGCATGATTGTATAAGAAGGTTATATAATTTAGTGGGAGTATTTATGAAATACGTTATTTAAATCTCTTAAATGAAATAGGTACTTATATGTGTTCATATTTGTTGTATATCTTTGTAGATCAATGGCTGTAAACACTAATCAAACTCTGTCACTACGATCAGTCCTTGAGAAGGACAAGTTAGAAGAGAATGGCAACAACTATATGGATTGGATCTGCAGTTTGAGAATTGTTCCCAAACAGGAAAGAAAGTTGTACATTCTCGATGGACCCGTTCCACCCGAGCCTGCTGCTAATGCAACTCGAGCTGAAAAGGATCAACATAAGAAGCATATGAAAATTGTTACTTATTGTACGCCACCAATCACCTGCCACCACCATTGACCAGTGCCCCCTCAAATTCATTTTAAAGGTCGTCTTTGTCTCATAAACGAGTGGGTACAGTGATCTTATTTTTTATTTTATTTTTGGCTATGAAAATTGTTACTTATTGTACTGTAATACCTTTAATTCGTATGACTAGTGTAATGGATGTTTATCTTTTGGATTTGATTAATATATGCTCAACTGCAAACATTTAGTGTTGAGTTCGTGTTTGTGTTTTTAATTAGAATATTATTTATTTATTTTTCTTTTTTTGTTGACATTTCGTACATTTTAACTTTGAGAAACAACTTTTAGATTTTTCTTTTTTGCGTCGAAAGTTGGCTAACGGAATTCTTTTACACTAATAGGTGGTTATGAGAGTCAACGCTAAAGTCTTTTTCTCGAAAAGCGCACAAATGATGTTAGCATGCATGAATGGAAAAAAGTTGATCTTTTGAAAAATCACTTTTTTCGAGCAATAGGATAAATGGATTTCTCGTGAGTGACATTGCTTGTATTATAAAGTGCTAGTGATAGTGTTAAAAATTGTTATTTTGAAGGTCTAACACTTTGTAACATTAGCACTGACACTTTATAATGACACTTTGAAAAAATGTATTTTATATAGTGCATGTGTAAGTGTTTAATACTTTAATAGTGCTAGATATTTTGATAGTGCCTGTGCATGCTTAATGAGTGCTAGTGTAAGTGTTTAATAGTGTCAGTGTGTATGTTAAAAAGTGTCGGTGTATACCTAAAGAGTGTCGATGTGTGTCTTAAAGAGTGTCGGCCGCAGTATTAAAGAGTGTAATTGGTAGTGCTAGAAATAATGTCAGACTGTCAGTGATAGTATTGAAAAGTGACAGTGCTTATGTTGAAATGTGTCAGTCATAGTATTGAAAAGTGTTAGCGTGTTAAATAAGTTCCGTTTATTTACAAAAATGTCATTGCACATTTTAAAATAGTGTCAGCTATAGTGCTAAAAAGTGCTAGTGTTTGCATATTTTAATAAGTTTTTATTATTTACAAAAATCATTCTGCATTTTCAAAACACGTGTTTTCAATAATTTTAGAAAAAATTGGTTTTAATAAGATTTTGACAAATGAAAGAGTCTAAGGTATTTTTGTCTTACATGTTTCACCTTAATTAAAGTTACAGTATTTCACCTTCATTAAAGTGTTTCACCTTGACAGAAAGTAAAGTATTAATGCAACAACGTTAAAACTTTGTTGAAACCCAAAAGTGTGTTACATTTTTGCATCGATCTAACAGGCTTGACTCTTAGTCAGCCTCGTTCCTTTTAACAAATCCGACTCTTAGTCAACTTCGTTCTAACAGGCTCGACTCTTAGTCAGCCTCGTTCATTTAACAAGTCCGACTCTTAGTCAACTTCGTTCTAACAGGCTCGACTCTTAGTCAGCCTCATTCATTTAACAAGTCTGACTCTTAGTCGACTTCGTTCTAATAGGATCGACTCTTAGTCAGCCTCATTCATTTAACAAGTCCGACTCTTAGTCGACTTCGTTCTAACAGGCTCGACTCTTAGTCAGCCTCGTTCCTTTAAACAGGTCAGACTCTTAGTCGACCTCGTTCTAATAAGATTCGACTCTTAGTCAATCCCATTATCAAATGAGACAAGTATTAGGTCTACTTTATTTCTTAAAAAATAGCCCGACCAAAGGCTCGTAACGATCTCATTCATTCTATCAAATCTAGTTCGACATACATTCATACAAGAATCAAAAGCAAAAAGATTCGAATGAAAAGTCAACAACAATTAAATAAAGAAAGTTCCCCACAGCGGACTAAAACTTATGCGATCAAAAAATATGTCAAGTTAAAATGCCTCCCAAAAACCGGGCCAAGGCATAGACGACCATAAACAAAAAGAAAATTGCTTTGTAGCTTGTTCATTACATCGAACAAATATTAAGCGGCTGGCCTAACATCGAATGGATCTCGTTGGTCATTGGCGACCTCCTCTTCTACGTCCTCCTCCATGTCTTCAGCATCCTCGATCTCTTGGAGAACCACGTTGAAATTCCATTCTGCAAGGGGAGGGGCAATCCAAGGTTCACAACCATCCTCTTGATCATGTTGGGCTATGAACGCCAAGTCATTGTCAGTATATGGGACCACGGTGTGACCACCTCGAGATGCAGTGTCATATTGTTCTTCAGACCCCCAGCGGGCCAGCTGTTCAAGGGACACATCGGCACCATAGCTCGACCGGCCATATGGCACCGACCTACATTGAGAAAATCCTTCGCCCTGTCAACTATTGTGTTGTAATATTCATCACTCTCCTTGAATGCTTCTACCACGACTTTCGAGGCAGTCTGAGTCTCCTCTTTCCACTTGGCCCTGGCATCATTGTGCTCTTCATTCAACCTAGTCAAAAACATATCTCTATCCTGGAGAATCTTGGAGATCGTCGCAAGCTCTTTCTTCGTTTCTTCATGCCCCAGGCGCCAGCATCTCTCTCAGTCTTCATCTTATCGAGCTTGGTCCCAACAGCTTTGAGGTCGACCAGTGCTTTTTCCTTGGCCGCCACATCATTATTCTTGAGAGCCTCAAGAGCATCATAGGCCGCATCTAGGTCGTTGTATTTCTCTCTCAGCTCAGTCACTTCATGAGATTTTTGGGTATATTGGGCCATGGCCAGTTTCTCCCTCTCAATAGATGCTCTCCAAGAGCTCTTTGCTTGTTCGACCATAGTAAGAGACTGCATATTGAGAAACGAAAAAGCATTAGCTCGATAAAAAATCAAAAAATAAGTAAACGACCAAGTAGAAAAGAGAAGCAAAAGTTTACCTCACTGTGCGCCAGGCCAGTCCAGCCAGAAAACTCTTCGGGGGTTAACCCCTTATCAGCAAAATGAGTGAGCAGGTCAAGGTCTACCGCCCTCCTAATCACAACTTGCCCATACCCCAGATCGGGATATTTACGACTCAAGTTATTGACCCCATTGAGGGGGGGGGGAAGCATCACTCAGCTTCGTTGATAGGCTAAATTGCACACCTACAAATTAAATACCAAGACTCGGCTACAAAACTGCAGCTAGGACAAGTCCAGGGTCGATCCACTGAAGAACGGTTATTTATTTGCACAATTGTCACTTGACAAGATTGGGGGTCTGCTTGATTATTATTAAATTCCTAAGACGGGAATTAAAAACTAAGTTGTAAACAATTAAAGGAAAGCACTTTGGATCAATTATTTTTCCCGTCTATCATTCAAATATCATCGGTTAACTCTTTTCACTTTTACCTTATTCACTCAAGCACGAGATTTATTTCAATCTCTATCTCTTTCTTTAATAGTAGCTAATAGCAGTGACACACTCACTAATAATCCTAATCAATACCTAAACCTAACTGACACAGTCTAGATTTACAATATCGATTGATTCCGATTTAAGATATTAAGATCAAGAACACGTTCTAATGCTATTTCAATTGGATACTTGTCTATTTTCTTCTTCTTCACAATTTACAATGACACATGCATAAACCATAAAGTTGCTACTTATGAAACCCTAAATTGACACAATTTTAGGGGATTCTAGCAATAAATTGATAACCAAGATTCAACAATTGGCCTACTTGAAAAACATTAGAAATCAATTCAATCAATAAACACAAAAGAAAATATGAATAGGACAAAAGATATGAAAATAAATTAACCTCAATTGAATTTCAAGACGGTTCCAATAATCGAATCCAAAGCAATAGAATTAGTTCTCCATAAAAAGCGATGAACTCTCCAGGAAAAATAATAATAAAAGTCGAACCCTAAAAATATTGACAAAAGAAGTATATATACTCCTCCGTCCAATAAACCTAAACTCAATAATAAAAGAAAAAGCAAAAACAAAATTAAAACCAAACGTCTTTTTCCTCTGGTCAACCTCGGTCAACACGCCATCCTAGGATTTCACGTACGGCTGATTTTGTTTCCTAAACTCATTCTTCCACTTTAGTCATCCAACTTCCAACAACTCATTATGGTCATGAACTTTCTCAATCTGCAGTTTGGTCCCTAAAACTTCTGATAATTGCAGCTTTACCCTCTGCGAACCTTGACTTGAAGGCTGACTTTGACTTGTCTTTTGAGCATTACTAAACTTGGCAGGAACATCATAAAATCACTAAAAATATGTCTCAAAATACAATGATCTCCCACAAACTTACCAATCCAAAATATACTCAAAAATACATCAAAACTAATCTAAATTACATCAAAATCAGGATAAAATGTCTAGGAAACTAGGAAATTACAAATAATAAAATCCACCACATCATTCGTTATCTGAGACTCGACATACTCCGGGCTTGAAATTGAGGAAGCAGGAGGAGGAAGATTGATGGGGGAGATGGCCTTAACTTTTTCCACCCTCGACCTCTTCCGAGAATTGAGAGCCCCCTCATCGTCTTCAGCTAGGCCGTCCTCATCAACATTAACAAAGTTAAGAAGTCTATCTCCAGTTTGCTCATGGGTGGGGACCCCCTCAGAGGTCACAAGGGCTGGATCGGAGCTCGAACCAGGAATGGTCGACCTATCAACCTCATCCTTGTCAGCAACTATTTCCCGAGCCCAGCTATCGCTCTCCATGGGGTCTTCCGATCCAAAGTCATCCATGGGCACCATTCCTGCATTCTCCTTCGGTAGCGGATTGTTCCTCTTTTCAGCCTCTCTCTCTCTACTAGCTCGAGCGTTTGCAGCCCCATGTGCTTTCTTACTCTTCTTCCTGTCATCTACGCCAACTATACGAACCATATCCGCTTCCTGCAGGAGTGAGAACTGCACGAGTAAAAGGACGAGATCAGGTACAATAACAAATGTACGAGCAAGATAAAAAGCATGCGAGTAAAAAGTAACGAGCTAAAGAAAAGGTCGAGCAAATACTCAATCCCAAAATGATCCTTTGTCATGCGACAGGACTCCGGGATACTCTTGCAGTCATGGCACTGACTCTCAAACCTATACCGATCCCCTTCGTAAGTGACCCAGTCTGGATACCTCCAACCCTTAACTATTAAAGCAAGTGGAGCGACCTCGTCAGCACCCAGCAGCATCCCAGCTTGAATAAAGTTATTCTTATTGGATCCTAACAACTCCCAACTTATCGGTCCCCTATAAGCTATCTCATTCAACTTATTTGTCAGCTCCTCCTCCCATACGGGACCCAGTACTCATCCTCTTTCAAGGCTTTGGATTCATTGGTGGGTAGGGGGAATTCCCAGCCTTTCCTACTCTCAACTAAGATTAAGTGGGAGTTCCACCCAGTTACCTTGTCGGGTAAATTGATGAATAAATTGGGGGCATTAGCTCGAGCTGGGGTACCGAAGCCTAAGGTCCTATTATCGAATGCAACCTTGAAAAACTTCCTGAAGACATGCATACATGGTTCATACCCGATGAACCGGCAGACCAAAGCAAAGAAAACTAATACTCTCACGGTGTTCGCTCCTAGCTGCATCAGAACAGCATTCAAGCACTCTAAAAACTCGCAAATTAGTGGGTCCAAAGGGAGACGCAGCCCATCCTCAAATTGGCTGTAAAAGAAGGCAACCTTTGAGGGATTCAGGGCCCAATATCTCCATTCTTGAGCTTTCCTTTCCTTCTCAGAGTAGTGGGTGAGCCGATACTCTTCCTTGTTAACCTCATAGAAAGTGTACAAAATATCTAATCTTGAATTTGGACCTTTTTTTCCCTTAAGTGGCTTGGGGACCACATACCCTCTTTCATGGCAACCTGGTACAGCAGTCGAGCCAAAGGCATTCACAATGTTGCCCGAGGGAGAGCCCGCTGAGTCCTGGGTCGACATATCTGAAGAAGAAGAAGAAACAGGGGAATCAGTCCTACTAATTGACATGTGCGACCTAGATTCCCCTGGAAACCCTTGGTTGTTCCTAAGGTATGAGGGTTTATTGGGACCCCTAATGTAGAACAGAGCTATGTGATCTAACAGTTTGAGGAAAAGATGAAAGTTAACTACCCTCTGATCGTCTACTCCTAAGTCACCCAGGTTATCTCCTACAGGCAAATCCAGTTCAATAAATTCTAAGCCCCACCTGGTCAGAATAAGGGCACATTCCTCCAAGGACATCTCTTTCCATACTCCGCCTAAACATTTATATACTCTACGATTTGTGACATAATAACCATACCAAGCACCTGACTCGCAGCTAAAAGTCCTAGCCATGGCGGAAATCAAAGAGAAAGCTCGAAATAAAAGCTAATAAACAGAAAAATTGAGGGGTACCTTAACAAAATTCGAAGAGCGGAGGTTAATGGGAAGAAGACGAACGCTCGATCGCACCGGTTATCAGAATCCTTGCTTTGCCTTCTCGCTCTCTGAGTATACGCCTGGAAATTGGGGGTTTGTAAAGTTTAAAAAGGAAAATGATTCACCTTTTATACCTAGTACTAATCCGTACCTGAAGTGGAAAGGTTTTGGGGTTTCAATGGTTAATTCGCAATTAATGCCAAAAAACAGTTCCCAAGGCGGTTGTCCAAGCGTCAAAATAGGTAATGATTACGGAAAAATGGCGCTCTTTCAGATCTTGCCGTTCACTGTAAACGATCAAGATTGAGCCACGTCACCATTAGTCGACCAACAAATTAGCTCGAGCATCTACCTGCGACCTACTTAAATCGTGAGCAAAAATTCTTATAACTTCCTGGTCGACAAAGTCAACTCAAAAAGTTGGGGGCCACTGAACGGAATAAAAGTGACAGGCTCGGCCCAGCGACCAAGCCTAGCTTTACAGATGTTATTGCCACCACATTTTCGTGGGCTAGGCCCAATTATTACAAGGCCCATAGCCCATCATTAAAGATCAGTCGACCTAGCTCATTGTCCGACCTATTCGGTCCCGACCTAGCTATCGTCCGACATACGATCCAGATCTATTCGGGTATCATCCGATCCCATCATTCAGTCAGGTCGACCTAGACCCAGCAGGCGACCTCGACCTATCAAAGAACACGTCGACCTACAGAGTCCAAGCGTATCTACAATTCTTTCTATATCAAACTCCCTACAAATCGGGAGTTATACATGGACACGATTTCTCATACGTAACTGATCCATAATACAAGAGATTTAGCACAATCCTATTACAATTACATCTCTCATCAACAAACTATAAATACATGACAATATCAACCGTTCCAAGGTAATTGCTATTTGTTATTCTGAATACATTCTTCTTTATAACTTATTAGCTCTCATACACGCCATACTTACTCTCACGCCCGAGGGTCTTCGCCGGAGACCATTCCGGCTAGTCATGAGTTCTTTTTTCAGGTCAAAAGCCAGGAGATCTATCTTGCTGATCGGACGAAGATTGATTCAGCACGATTCTTGCAGCATCATATATATATATATATATATATATATATATATATATATATATATATATATATATATATATATAGAGAGAGAGAGAGAGAGAGAGAGAGAGAGAGGATAGATGAAAGGCAACGATAGATGGATTGCGTTGAATTGAAATTTTATCTCATCCGATGAGCTTTTGATTTTAGCTGTATATTTCCCGCAAAGTAAATATTTTTCGCATTCGCGAATTACTAGGAAATGGGTATCAAAAATAGGGGTGTAATTGGTTCGGTTCAAATCGCGGTTCGGAACCGTACCAAACCAAACCACGCGGTTTAGTTCAATTTTAAAGCAATAGTGATTTGGTTCGGTTCCAAAAATTGTCAAACCGTGTGGTTCAGTTTGATCTGCGGTCTGGACCCTCAAACCACGGTTTGAGACCGCGAGAACAAACCACCAAACCAAACTGATAAACCAAAACACCAAACCGTTCAATATTAACCGTAGATATGCATATCTTTCATCTCCACCTCACATTTAGATTTGAATCCCTAATTCTATTCATGGGTTTTAGCTCATAACCCTTTTTTTGTTAATCTTTTTGTAATAATATTAATTCACTCTTTAGCACATTTATAATACAATAGAGGGAGGGTTTAATCGCCTCTTAGCCCCCTATAAGTGGTGGCTGAGATTGATTCTTCAAAAATCAATCCTACGGCCCAAAATCATCTTCATGGCAGTTCACGAGCAGTTAGAGGCAGTTCACGAGCAGTTAGATTTTCACCCTCATGTTCTCTTCCCCCCCCCCAAATAGTTCACCGCCATCTTCCCTTCCTCCTATTCCCCCACTCACATGCCTTTACACGATCAGGAAGCAAAATCGGGAGGAAAATCCAAGGTGTCGCATTGTACCACGCCACTTCAACTGCCATCGTCGCCGCATTGCACCACGCCGCCCATTGCACCACGCAATCCATGGCCGCGTCGGAACAGGTTTGTTTTTCTTTCACCTCATCGACTATTCCTTACCCCCTGCTTAAATCTCATAGCTCATTTCTAAACCCTAATTTAAGGTTACTGTTTCGGTCGTCCTCTTCGGCAATGCCAAGTTCATAAAATTTCAGATTGATTGAACCTTGAAGGGAATTCTATTCATTTAATTGTTTATCTATTTGGGATTTTTGCGTTGTGGTATTAAAATGATTGCTTAGGCAATTGGGTATGCTATTTTGATGATTATGATTTAATTTTGTTGAGAAGAATGTTCCGATTATAAGAGCACCGACTTCAACTTATATTTATTTCTAGGCAGGTTGATGGTCAACATCGTATCATTTTTCCCAAAAGATTGTAGAAAAGAAAGAGATATCAATCTAACTACAGAAAATGACTGATGGTGGTCAACTTCGTATCATTTTTCCCCATGAAAATTTGTGCGTAAGCACTAAAATCTCATCATTGCTGTTTTTCTTCCAACAATGGATCAGATGATATGAACTTAGTATGTATAGTTGTATTTTGTAGGTATCCAAAAGTAATCATGTCTTTTGAAAGTAAAAATTGGATTTGAGTTTTGCACAAACGCTTATATTGTCACCTGTACATGCTTAATCATAGTTATGAAGCAAAGTTTTGTTGTAGTAAATTGATGTGCTAATATGAATATTACCAGTTTAGTCTGTTATTCTGTTGATTCTGAATTTTACAGTCACTGTTGTGGATAGCGAAAACAGAGCTTTGCAATATCTTGGCTTAGATGAAGACGATAGCTCCGGTAAATTTGATGTAAGGATTCTGATTAAATCCTTTTTGTCGTGTTAGGTTGCTGAGAAAACTATGGAAATTTTACAGGAATTTTAAGCTTTTTTTTTATTTTTGATTGTCGTGTTATTAGGATTTGATGGTGAACTTGATAATGACAGACTATTCTATGCATGTAATGACTGGATTTGAATTACTCAAGGAAATTAAGGTTGGCGATTCTCAACTTAGGTTTCATTTTCAACTGGTTGAAGCAATTATTGAACTAAATTTTGCCAAATTTGTTGTTTAGTTCTGAATTGTGTTAACTATTTGGCAGAAATCTTCAACCTTCAGAGAGATCCCTATGGTTATCATGTCATCGGTGAACATTTTGACCCGCATTGATAGGTATTTCCTTCATCTGATTTGACTTACTTTTATTATTGGGAATTTTGCTTTAGTATAATGAGATTTTTGTTGATATAGTTCTGACTTTAAGCTGAAGTAAGATTTTGTTCGATTTGAATTTTTATCTTGAATTATGTTTTGGGTTGACATTATATTGTTCATTAACATTTGGGTTTTAAGTAATTTTTATTAATTGACTTGGACATTTTGTGGAAGACATTGGAACCATAGCCAAGAAGCATTTATCATATATTTTGTGTGTGTGTGTGTGTGTGTGTGTGTGTGTGTGTGTGTTTGTGTTTCCCTTAAGGTTATAGATGAAACTGGCTTCATTTTACTTGGCAGAGTTCAAATTATTGTTTTTCTTAAACACTAATACTATTTGGATTAGTGATTATCTTCAAGGGTTCATTGCCAGATTTGACAATTCAGAGAAAATCAGTTTTTTGATGTTAATTGGTGCCGTAAATAATTCAGTTTCATATACATCAATTTCAGTTTAGTCTCTTGGTCTGGTTGAAGTAATTACAGTACAGTTTCACCATTTTCTATTTCCTTTGTTTCATTTATCTTAGGCTCTGTTTGAAAACATTAAAAACCATGGACTGCATTTTTCTTTTATACAGATACTTAATCATCTCAATTCTCATTTTTTTTAATAATGTGGTTCAGATTATTTTATGATTTTATTTAAGGAAACCCATCACAGCTACTGTCTTAATTAATTTTTTAAGTGCTAAATAATTTGATATTGTCACCTGTACATGCTTAATCATAGTTATGAAGCAAAGTTTTGTTGTAGTAAATTTATGTGCTAATATGAATATTACCTGTTTAGTCTGTTATTCCGTTGATTCTGAATTTTACAGTCACCGTTGTGGATAGCGGAAACAGAGCTTTGCAATATGGATCGAGAGGGACTGGGCTGCCTGCAAGAATTTCTAAGAAGATGCAAAAGAAAACGCAGGCTGTTATATTACTTGACCCTGAAAGGCAATACATAAAGAGGGAGGGAGAAGTTCACATTGCGATTTCTTGTGGTATTCTGCTGCTCGACCCTGCAATAAAAATTGCTTTGATCGTGCCGAAATTGCTCGAGTGTTTAATGCAGCTGGCAGGAGGCGAGATGCGTTACCTCATGTTAGCTTTCATAGTGGTTTAGGACAGGGTTTTTTTTTTATCTGATTTTGTTGATTGTATTACATTTAACCTGCCTGTGTTCGACTATTTGGAAACATCAATTTTTTCATAAAAAAAGCTTATTTATAATTTTGTAAATTTTTAGTTTGCTAAAATATAATAAATTATGGAAAAAATTGAAAAAAAATACATACTTAGGAATTGTTATGTTTGGCCTTTCAAGTTTGTGGATATTCATTATCATCATGTTATTGATGACAATGTTCGAAATAGAATCAAATTATTCATTTTCCAGTTATCCAACATAATATATATATATATATGAATGTCCATTTTGATGTTGGAAAGACGAAAATGGCTGTGGGGTGGGGATTTACGTGAGAACAATAAAATTAAAAGGGGTTCTTTATATTTTCTACGCCTGACCATCATGTATACCGTCCCGTGCCATTGGCACGAGCATCCGAGTAATAATACCATTACAATTACTCAAATGGCATGTTGTTATCATAAACATTGAAGTACAATTTCAAGTTGTATTTAAATACTGAATCTTTTCTTTATGTTATGTCTAGAAAATTCAAACAAACATGATAATGAATTGTGTTGTTTGAAACTATGTTCTAATTAATGGTTTAAGCAGTGTTTTATTTCATTATTTGAACCGTGGTTTGAATTGCGGTTTAAACCGCGGTTCGAACCGTAGAATCAAACCGCGGTTCGAACCAAATTGAACCAAACCATGACGTTTTGTTTCGGTTCAAATTTTTTCATGATTTAGTTCGGTTTGAGATTTTTCTAAACCGATAACTTGTGGTTCGGTCCGTAAATTGGCCCAAACTGAACCATTTACACCCCTAATAAAAAATCATCCTAAATCGTGAGTATCAAATAACCGTTAAAAATGGATACTTGATACCCGTGGTAAACTAATTTCCTAGCTAACCCCAATCCTTTTAAAAAAATATCAAACAAAGTTAAGCTTTATTATAGAATCAAATACCAATTTACACCCCTACATATCCGTCTACCACATGAGGCGGTATGTTTGATTTCCATTAGGGGTGTAAATGGTTCGGTTTGGGCCAATTTACAGACCGAAACACTAGTCATCCAGACTGAATCGAACCATGAAAAAGTTTAAACCGAACCGTCATGGTTTGGTTCAAATCGTGGTTCAGTTATATGTTTCAAACTGTGGTTCAGACCGGGCTCCAAACCATGGTTCAGAACGCAATCCAGACCATGATTTAGACAATGGTTCAAACCATGATTCTAATTGTGGTTCAGACCACGGTTCAGACTACGACTAATTGTCAAATGTTAATAAAAAATTTCGTGATCACGAATGAAGGGCGAGGGATGCGGGAGTTGAAGAGGAAAGTCAAAGGAATCGAGAGTTGAAAGAAGAAAACATACCATACAATGTCGATCGTGTAGAGAACTTGATTTGTTATGTATCACAATAAAGATTAAGAAAATGCTAAAATTAATATTGAATAAGATGTGTAAAACACGAGGTTAGGATTAGTATGTTGTAATGTAGGTTTTTTAATTGATCTAATGGTAAATATTACTCAACATACAAATATATGGTTAATATATGCGTTATGGGAGTTTGGTCCAGTGATTTTATTATATGGCTTGTGGTTTGGTATAATGGTTTGGTTTGGTGGTTCGGTCTGTCTGGCGGTCTCAAATCGCGGTTTGATTTGGTTCGGTCAGAAAAGTCATACCACAAACCAAATCGAATCATCCTTTGCCAATTTTTGAGACCGAACCAAACAATTCCTGATTGAAAATCGAACCATACTACATGGTTTGATTCGGTTCGATCTCAAATCGCGGTTTGAATCGAAACGCTTACACCCTTAGTTTCTATAAGGGAAAATTGCAATTTGGTTCTCTATGTTTGTGTTAATGTTGCAATTTGGTTTTCAATATTGAAAAAGTTGCAATCTGATTCCTAATATTGACATTTTGTTGCTAATTGGTGTAAAAATTAACGAAATTTTAGTTTTTTTTTTACAAAATCCAAGTCATGCGCCATACACTTGAATTTGTAAGAGTTATAATGATCATTTCATATTCATTTCAAACCTAACACGACCGACCACTACCACTATTAGCACCATAGTCACCACCACTCACCACTTTACATTTTTTTTAATTAATTTATATTTTTGTATCATTTTTTTCATTAACCAAGTGTTATAAAGCTACATCATTTTGATGTAATTTGTTCCTTTTCCCCGTGCGAAATGATTAGCATGCCCTTTAAAAAGTTATTTACACGACAAATGACTTTAATTTCGTCAAAAAATCAACAATTTGTTAGTTTTATACCAATTTACAACAAAATGTCAATGTTAGAAATCGACTTGCAACTTTTTCAATGTTGAAAACCAAATTGCAAAAACTGATACAAACACATGTAACCAATTTGCCCTCTCGGTAATCTATAGTATAAATAAGACCGGTCCTTGCTACCGCACAATGAACAGTTTTAAATGTCAAATTTTTCATTTTGCCCTCACTAAGTTGTTCCTTTCCCATTTTGCCCTTAAAATAAAAAAAAAAATTAAATTAAAAAAAAAACAAAAAAACGTGTCCTCGAACACGGGCTTTTACTAGTTTTATACAATTTACAAAGGCCTCCCCAAATGATATACTCCCTCTGTTCCGCTTAAGTTGCAACATTTTGCCATTTTCGGCATTTCACTTAAGTTGCAACATTACCAAAAAAGGAAACTTTTTATTATTTTTATAATTCTCCACTCATTCTCTCTCTTCCTCACAATCACTCATTATTCTCCACTCATTCTCTCTCTTCCTCACAACCACTCATTATTCTCCACTCATTCTCTCTCTTCCTCCCAATCACTCATTATTCCCCTTTCTTAATTTACGTGCTTCAACCCTCATGTTGCAACCTTAGCGGAACGGAGGGAGTAATTACTTATTTGCCCTCGTGCTCATCATTATATTGAAAAAAACGAGGACCCGTCTCACCTCAACACACAATTGGGTTTAGCCCCATGTTAGGGTTTTGCAGATCAAACCCGACAGAGAAAGAAAGAGAAAAGGGACGACACCCCATTAACAAGTATGAGCAGGAGCTTAGGAATTCCGGTGAAGCTTCTACACGAGGCCGCCGGACACATAGTTACGGTGGAGCTGAAGAGCGGTGAGCATTATAGAGGAAGCATGATTGAGTGTGAAGATAACTGGAACTGTCAACTCGAAAACATCACCTTCACCGCTAAGGTTTGCGCTTTACACAAACCATTTGGATTATTAAATTTTTTTTGTTTCGTTATTGATTTTGTTATTACTACTTTTGTTAAACCCTCAAATATCGATTGAGTTAATACCCAGAAAAAAAATTCGTCAATCGTTTGCCCTATCTTTGTTGGAAATTGACGTTGGAATTTTGGGCTGTGTTCAAGGATGACTCCTTCACTTGATTTTAGGGTTTGCTATAAATGTTAAGAATGTTGCTTTGCCTGTAATTTTTTGAAATTCCCTTTAAATTATTACATCATCTAGAGATTGGGCTTAGGGGACGGGTAAAGGCGTGAAAGTTTGAAATACTTCTGAACTACGTCGTTTTTTCTATATTTTTTTAGCGATTTTTATAATTGAGTTGTGCCCTAGCCCCTAGTTGACCAAGTCGACAGATCGAGAAGAGAAAGAGGAAAGAGGAAAGAGGAAAGGTCGGCGAATGTTGGACGATAATCACAATCAACTCCAGTCGACGGCGAGGCTGGTTCTCTTCGATTAAGGTGAGATTTCTCTCTCTCCGACGACCGACGACGACGACCTCTGCAGTTCAACGACCTGCGAACCTGCTTTTTCTTCTTTTCTACTTGCTCTGTTTTGCACTTCGGTTCAACTTTATCCTCTTTCTTCTCTTTTTTACAGTCTTTTATGGCTATATAGCATTAACTCGTTGCCTAATCAGAACACTAAGGGGCCGCTTGATGCCTGATAAAGACTGGATAGGTAAACAATATCGGATAATGTTGTTTGGTATGATTTTAAAATTTTGGATTAATTAGAAGGCAAGGGGCTTATCCCCTTATTATTTATCCCATAGTAGGGGTTGGTATTATTTATACAGGGATCATTAGTATGGGAATAAACAATTATGCTTGTCTTGCTACCGAAAGAGCTCTAAGGGTATTTATGTGTAGTATCTACTAAAAGTTTTTTTTTCCTAATTTGCAATCTCTCCTCTTCTTTTCCGTTCCCCTCATCTTCTTTGACGATCCCATATGTCCGATTGATTCTAGCCGACCCCAAATCATTTTGGGACTAGGGCTTTCTTGTTGTAGTTGTTGTACTACTAAAAGGGCTTAAAGTAAACTTCCTTAATCCCCATAATAAACTAAAAAAACTTGAATTTTGCGACAGAGGAACTGGAACTGAGATCTTACAAGATAAAGTGTGAATAAGTCTTCAATATTTGGAGAATAGTAATTAGGAACTCTTCGTATTCATACTTTCTCTGTTAGACTAATGTTGGTTCTCTGCTGCAGGATGGGAAGGTTGCACAACTTGAGCATGTTTTTATTCGAGGCAGTAAAGTGAGGTATGTAATAGCTCCGATATTTTTTTTCGTTGCTCCATTTCAACTAGAATGCACTTTTAACTCATCTGGAATACTATCAGGTTTATGGTTATCCCAGACATGCTCAAGAATGCTCCCATGTTCAAGCGTCTAGAAGCTAGAATCAAGGTATCATTTCCCTCCCTCCGTCCCACTTTACCTTCGTTTCTTCACTTATTCTAATCTGTTTTGATTTTCTGTCTGAAGGGTAATAAAGGGTCATCCCTTGGAGTTGGCCGGGGTCGTGCTGTTGCAATGCGAGCTCGAGTAAGTCCTCCCCCTTCCCTTGTTCATTTTCGTCCCCCCTTTATCAGAATTCTCCAGGGAAGTTTACACACGCACGTATATGTATTTCACAATGGACTTGGTACATGAAAAGAAATTGATAGTAGGCTGTTGTGCAGGCTCAGGCTACTGGCGGCCGTGGAGGCCCTCCTGGCAGGGGAGGCCCACCACCTGTCCGGAGATGATCTATATCTAAAACACTTGTTGCTTTTGCCTCTGAATCAAACATCTTATGCGGAACTGCTAGAGAGTAGTTAGTATGTCCAGATTTCTAATCTTGTAATCAAATATGCGGGCGCAGAACAATCATTATAGCTTTCATCATGTGGACCCCCTAGATAGCTGGGAATGTAATGAATTAAGATTATCCAATTTGTACCGTTGATTTGGCACCCCTTGTTATGATGATCAATCAGCACACATCAATAGTGCATGTCAGCCTTAATGATTGTAAGTCATCTCATCGATAGTGATGAATGACTCGGCCTTAATGATTGTAAGTCGTTTGATTTCATCAATAATGATGTCAGCCCTAATGACCGTAAGAAAATTGGTCTTTTGTGAGGAAGCCTAGTGGTAAAAGAGAAGTACAAAAATGATCAAAATTAAAATGAGACAGGATTAATCTACCTTCAGTCCTTTTATTTTTACAGTATTGAAACTTTACACAAGTAGACAAAAATGTAGGGGAACAAAGTTGCTAAGCTTAGACGTGGATGACATCACGATGTCATTACAAGCCGTTAGATCACTAGTGGTACAGGAAAATTGGTCCGAGGACCTAACGATATTTGCAGGCAACAAGCATTCTGTGTACTTTGATCAAAATCAAACTGAGACAGGCTTAATCCATCTTCAGTCTTTTTATTTTTACATTACCGAAACTTTATACAAATAAAGAAAAACATGCATTAAACAAAAATGTGGGGGAACAAACAAAAACTTATTAGGCATACAGATTAGCGGAAGTAACCATAGAGTTCCAAGAAGCAGATGCCGAGAGTCCAAGGATTACTGTCCTCCGCAGTGGGACCCGTCAACATAACTCTGAAGTACCTAAATGGAAGAAGAGCATTGGGACCAAGAACAGGCCATGATGCAAACTGTCCAGGCTTGCTCATTGTCTGATCATTTTCGTGCACCCTTAAGTTAGTCCAGTTCCTCCCATCCGAAGAACCCTGAAATGAATGGATTAGATTTGTTCATTATTTAACTATAACACATGACAAAAATCTCGTGTTAAGATGAACAAGTTGGTAAAAATTTACCTGGAGGTTCCAACATCTTGGGAAAGCCCTTGATCCGTCTTGTCTCAATGTGTAATAGTTGCACATTACCTGCAGTTATCATATTTAGATTAGCTGGGGACAAATAGGGACAATGATTTGTAAATTTTATTTTGAAAAATAATTTTTCCCTTCACGCTACATAAGGAGGGGTGGCCTTATTGTCATTACATACTCGCCCTTCCAAGATACTTGAACCCGAAACGTGGCGAAGCCAATTTTTTTTGCTAAGAGGTCAGGATTGCTTGGGGGATAAAAATTACATTTATCATAAATCAAGCAGGTCAAAATTTAGTACAAATTTTACCATAAATAAAGGAGGTCAAAATTGACAAAAATGTTAAATTTTTAGTGCACTTTAAAAATTTAAGGTGCTAAAATGAGGATTCCAAATAGCTAAGCGGATCAAGTGACCCCATTGCTCTAGCAATGGCGGAGAGGAGCCAAAAAAAAATTTCTAAAAGGGGATAAAATCATTTTCACTAATTACAAGAGGGCAAAAAGAAGTAGTGCATTTATTTCTTTATACAAACGGGGTAAGTTTCAATAAATTGCATTAACACCCCCCCCCCCAAAAAAAAAAAAATCTTACCAAAATTTGCTCTAGTAATTTTTTTAATCAAATGGGGGCAATTGCCCCCAATCAGTCCCTACGTAGCTCCACCAGTGGCACTAGGGTCACTTTGCCACTGTCTGAATTAAACCACATGCAGTGCTAAATCTTTTTCACTATGCCAATCTCTGGTCTCTGATATGTGTTTTCTAAAACAATCCAATTGTAAATTATTCTGGCAGACCCAGATTTTGGTCTGATCCTACTTTCTCAAATAAAACCCATGTTAGCAAAAGAAATGAAATGGTATACTCTATGAAGCATATGAACCCTTTCTAAACCCAGCTCATCGACCAGGAGGAACGGAGTAATAAAGATTAGAAGGCCATCCGCACACAGGCAGAGCAATTCAACTTTGAAATTCCCCGACCATCCATTTTTGTCCAGATATAGTTACCTATCTAGATGTTAATACGTTGATATTTAAGTTTACAAAGGAGTTAGATAGCGGTATACATATATTCAACACGAGCAAAACTAAGTTGAGATGCAAACCTGGTGATCTTGGCCAATGTCAACCATCCACCATGCACTGCTCTTCCCCTCCTCGTTTCGTCGCCCTGCAAATGACATTCCCTGAGCACAAGAACCTTGTCAAGAGTGGTTCAAAAGCATCTGTAATACAAGAACTTGAAAAATACTAATATCCACAGTTTACCTGGTATGTTCTCGAGACCAAAACCTTTGGATCAGTATTTCTTGAAATAGGACTGCTGGCAGTTATAGTAATTTTCTGAAGAAAAAAAAAACAGCATGAGTGGAACAGATCAATTTACTAGGGGGGTGTGGGAGGGAGGCTGGGAGGGAGAGAGAGAGAGAGAGAGAGAGAGAGAGAGAGAGAGAGAGAGATTGGTAGAAGAATTTACCTTAGCTAGAACAGGATTTACCCATTGGTGTTGCCCATAAGATGTGCCTGCAAAGTACAGAACTCCATTGCTGTCTCCATCGCATATGTACTGGAGCTCTTTAAAACTAGATCGCCTATGTTGAAACCTTGAAGTAAAACAAGGAAAAAGAAACATAAATTCTTCAGTTAAATGCGATCTCTAAACCCTTGGACTTTGAGTTCAGGTCATACAATTCAAAATAGAGCATAGATAAGTGCTGAACAAATATACTCCCTCTGTTCAGAAAAATAAAAAATTGTCCCACTTTTCTTTTTGGTTGTCCCAAAAGATAGTCCATTTGTGAACAAAGTATTAATTATATTGCCATTTCAAGACAGTAAAAAGCATACAAAGCATCATCCCTAAAAAGTTTGACTTGTCAAATGGGCATAAGGCGGTGTGTTAAGGGCATCATCCCCAACAAATATAACTCCTAAAAAGTTGTAACTGAACCACACTCAAGGTATACATCTTTAGCCGATAAGGACATAAGGCGGTGTGTAAAGGTATACACTACGCAGTGATAACTTCAGATTTTTCCTCATATCTTTTCATTTACTTTGTGTCTTTAAGCCACACCTCCACAATCATCAAAATCCCGTAAACTCTCTTGCAAGGCTTGCAAGAACCAGAGATGAGAATATTGAAGACCGAAGGAGTTATTGAATAAAAACACCCATGCCTTAGATAGCCCATTTCTGAACAAAGTATTAATTATATTGCCATTTCAAGACAGTAAAAGCATACAAAGCATCATCCCTAAAAAGTTTGACTTGTCAAATGGGCATAAGGCGGTGCGTTAAGGGCATCATCCCTAAGTGCTGAACAAATATAACTCCTAAAAAGATGTAACTGAACCACACTCAAGGTATACTCCGTCTGTCCCATAATAACGTACCCATTTTGCCATTTAGGGCGTCCCATAATAACTTACCCCTTTCCTAAAATGGCAAAGAATCTTTACTATTCCCCCCACTCATTCTCTCTCCTATTTTACTTTTATACTCACAACACCAATCAACTTACTATTCCCTACCCCACATTCTCTTTCCTACATAACTTTTCATACTCACAACACTTTCTCCATTACCCACTTTCCTTAAATCCCGCGCCGAACAGTAAATGGGTACATTATTATGGGACGGAGGGAGTACATCTTTAGCCGATAAGGGCATAAGGCAATGTGTTAAGGTATACACTACGCAGTGATAACTTCAGATTTTTCCTCATATCTTTTCATTTACTTTTTGTGTCTTTAAGCCACACCTCCACAATCATCGAAATCCCGTAAACTCTCTTGCAAGGCTTGCAAGAACCAGAGATGAGAATATTGAAGACTGAGGCAGTTATCGAATAAAAACGCCCATGCCTAAGATATATTTGTCAATCCACAGATTAAAAACTTTAATTTCAATATCCTTTAACCTTTCTAACTTTAAACAAATACCCAAAAAGGAAAAAAAATAGATAACATCCTATCCATCATTACACTTCTTCTGCTAGCAAACAGGTCCACATCAAAAGATGAAACTTTTGATACTTACTTATTGTTGTTGTCTGGTCTAGCCAAACCAAGCTCTAAGAAACTGATAGCCTCTTTCACCTGGTACATTATGATAAAAAAAACAATAAAAAATAATGGAAGAAGCCAAAACAAGATTGTCAAAATACAAGATAAGAAAAAATATGCACAAAGCACCAAGTGCCTCACCAGAAAATTGAACGTAGAAATCTTCCTACACAGGGTGCTGTTCTCCAGCTGTAACAAAATGATAATAAAATGACGGCAACTATTAAGCAACAATCCTATTCTCGCAAACACAGCAGAAAAACCACCAGATTTACAGCAATTAGTTATATAGGGTTCGGTCAAACCTTCTTAAGCAGGGATTCTGGAAGCAAGGAGAAGCGCACAAGAGGAAGAAAGGAATTTAAGGACTCGAGCTTCTCTCCAAATATTTGTTCCACTGTTGACTTTAGTATCATCTTATCTACTATCTCCCAAGTATACAATTCCCTTGCTTGCAAGCACCATAATAGCACCGCATTAAGAACCCTTTCTTCAGATGTTACTGTCAAATCAGGATGCTGCAATAACCATGCTTGCTTATAAGACATGCTTACTATATGAACATGAAAGCAGAGTGGATTTCAAAAAAAATAATCTACAATGAAACATATTAAAATTTTATAGACGACAAGCACTCTATGCATCATTCTTATGCTATGAACAAGCTTCTATACCGATGGCGAATCAACATAGAGCTAATAGTGGTCATTTGGCCCCTTTGGTTTTGAAGTTGTCATTTTTACCACCTTTAAATTTAAGAAAATGATATTTTTATCACAATAGTGAAAATATTTTTTGCACTTTTGACCCTCTTTAATTTAGAAAAAAATACCACAATATTACAATTTTGACTCCCTTCCAGTGAAATTCTGGTTTTGCCACTGTTCATCACCATCAAACACTTAAAGGAGAAAGTGTGAGATAATTTAATCAACCACATAACAGCTAAACTATGAACCCACCTGAAGAATGTTGCTAAAAGTTGACTCATCAAGTGAGACAAAGTCAATAGTTGCAGTTGTATCCTTATATGTTCGACAAGTCTTGTGTATTCCCGATGTGGGATAATGTTCTCTTACACGCCCCCTCACGTGTAGCCGGGCTTTGCCAAAGGCTTACAACGTGGACTGGATGGTGGATGGCGCGGAAGGTTCATCGTGGGCCGTTTAAACTTGTTCATAATAGAAAAAAAACTCTGGTTGTAAGACTTCATCCAATAGGCAAATATCCGTCCCTGCATATAATTTGCAGATGAAAAAAATGTCAATACATAATATTTCATTATCATAAACCAGTCTCTTTCTTTTCACTATTCCGAATCCGCAACTCCCCGCCCTTTTATTTCTAGTCAAAGAACTTCCACTTCAAAGTTAAAAACATTGACAACCACATAGTAAATAATGAAGTAAAATAACAAGATGAGAGTAACTAAAACTACCTCCGAGAGGCACTCTAGAAGTGTTTTGCAACATTCTTGATGTAGGAGAGAAACCCCAAACTGATCTGACAATAAAAGAAGCTGGAGCAACAAGATACCAATATCCATTGCATCTACGGTACTGAGTTCCCCAGTATGCATGAATTCGAGCATAATCTTGAATGCTTCTGGTGAGATATCTTTCAAGCAAACCTCCGAGGAAATGCTTTCACTCATTCCATTTGTGAACGTCTGCCAGTTCCATAAATTTGTTTTAATAATCATGTCACAAAATAATGAAATAATCTATGCCTGGTAAAATGCAATGCCTACATAACCTATCTCATAGATCAATTGCTCAAACAATAGACCAAGAAGCAGTGGCGAAGCCTGAATATTGGAGGAAGAGGGTCAAAATATGCATATTATTATTTTTCTTTAAGAAGGGGTTAAATTTAAAATATAGTAAACCTTTTATTTTGGAAGAAGGGGGTAAATTGTAGATTATTTATAATTTAGGCTTATATTTGCAACAAAAATGAAAAATTGAACACTAGTAAAAAAAATTTACAAATCATGGGGGGTTAGATGACCCCCTTCCCTTCAAGGTGCCTTCGCCAGATGCAAACTGTCCAGGTTTGGTGTTTCGGTCTGGCGGTCGCAAACCGTAGTTTGATTTGGTTCGGTCTGGAAAGTCATACCACAAACCAAACCGAACAATGCTTTGCCAATTTTTGAGACCGAACCAAACCATTCATGATTGAAAATGGAACCATACTGCATGGTTTGATTCGGTTCGATCTCAAACCGCGGTTTGAGCCGAACCGCTTGCACCCCTAGTTTCCATAAGGGCAAATTGCAATTTGGTTACCTATGTTTGTGTTAATGTTGCATTTTGGTTCTCAATATTGAAAAAGTTGCAATTTGATTCCTAATATTAACATTTTGTTGCTAATTGGTGTAAAAATTAACGAAATATTAGTTTTTTTACAAAATCCAAGTCACATGAACTTGAATTTGTAAGAGTTATAATGATCATTTCATATTTATTTCAAACCTAACACCACCGACCACTACCACTACCACTATTAGCACTATAGTCACCACCACTCACTATTTTACATGTTTTTTTAATTAATTTTTATTTTTGGATCATTTTTTTCATTAACCAAGTGTTATAAAGCTACATCATTTTGATGTTAAAAAATAATTTATTCATTTTCCCCCTGCGAAATGATTAGCATGCCCTTTAAAAAGTTATTTACATGACAAATGACTTTAATTTCGTTAAAAAATTAACAATTTGTTAGTTTTTATACCAATTTACAACAAAATGTCAATGTTAGAAATCGACGTGCAACTTTTTCAACGTTGAAAACCAAATTACAAAACTGATACATAATCGAATTGCAATTTGCCCCCTCCATAATTCCATACAATTTACAAAGGCCTCCCCGAAATGATATAATTACTTATTTGCCCTCGTGCTCATCATTATATTGAAAAATCGAGGACCCGTCTCACCTCAACACACAATTGGGTTTAGCCCCATTTTAGGGTTTTGCAGATCAAACCCGACAGAGAAAGAAAGAGAAAAGGGATGACCCCTGTAGGGACCGAGACCACCCCACCACTCCACATTAGTATGATATTGTCTGCTTTGGGCCGAGCCCGCACGAATTTGCTCTTGGGTCAACTCCCAAAAGGCCTCATACTAATGAAGTGGGTGTTGCTCTTATAAGCCTGACAATACTTTGTTCAATTGTCGATGTGGGATTGAGTTTGCACCCCAACAATCCTCCCCTCAAACCAAGACCATCCGCAAGGTCACACAAGAGGGAATCCCACCACCACTATAATCGCACACACACGGTCCACCCAGGCCGGAACATCCGAACCAGGCTTTGATACCATTTGTAGGGACCGAGACCACCCCACCACTCCACATTAGTATGATATTGTCCGCTTTGGGCCCAGCCCGCACGAATTTGCTCTTGGGTCAACTCCCAAAAGGCCTCATACTAATGAAGTGGGTGTTGCTCTTATAAACCTGACAATACTTTGTTCAATTGTCGATGTGGGATTGAGTTTGCACCCCAACAACCCCATTAACAAGTATGAGCAGGAGCTTAGGAATTCCGGTGAAGCTTCTACACGAGGCCGCCGGACACATAGTTACGGTGGAGCTGAAGAGCGGTGAGCATTATAGAGGAAGCATGATTGAGTGTGAAGATAAGCTGGGAATCAACTCGAAAACATCACCTTCACCGCTAAGGTTTGTGCTTTACACAAACCATTTGAATTATTACATTTTTTTTTGTTTCGTTATTGATTTTGTTATTACTACTTTTGTTAAACCCTCGATTGAGTTAATATCCAGAAAAAAAATTCGTCAATCGTTTGCCCTACCTTTGATGGAAATTGACGTTGGAATTTTGGGCTGTGTTCAAGGATGACTCCTTCACTTGATTTTAGGGTTTGCTATTGTTAAGAACAAAAAGAGTAGAAGAAGGAGAAGAGAGAAGACAGGAGGTTGGGATAATATTTTCTTAATAATCCATACCGAAAAGAAACAAGAACATTAAAAAGGAATTGAAATAACCACCCACCAACACACGAACCCCACTACTTGGGTAGTTGTTTGAGGAGGGAACTACCTACCTAAACAAAAGGAATAACATAAACTAACACAAACCAACTACTAGACTTATTGGTGTTGCATGGGCTGGTCTTGCAGTGACCAAGTGACCACATCATTCCTCCCCACTTGCAGCATCCTTGTCCGCAAGGATTAATTCTGGGTAGGACCTGACGAAACGCCTCTCGTTCTCCCAGGTTGCATCTTCCTCCATTTGCTATGGTCACCTAAATTTTTTTTTCCTTGCTAATTATCAACCCTAATCGCCTAACAATGGCCTGATGATCGATGAAATTGTGTACTTCCCCCGTCAATGAGAACCGTAACCCACGAGCTGTGTAGTCGACCTAGAACACGGAGAGTTCGCGGGTGAGAGACCCTGGTCATAGCATGAAAAGAAATCTCGGGTGCGACTTCCATAGGCTCGGACTGTTCCACCACTTCCTCACTGTCAACCGGATCATGAGGCTGGTCTAGCTCCACTGAGGTCGTGTCTTCCATCATAAATAATTGAGGTTTGAGGCATCGATGGCCGACGACGAACTTTTAATCGCAGTAGTAACACAAACCTTTGTTGCGCCTCTCACGTGCTTCCTGGGGAGAAAGCCGACGGAAGCTGGATGCCGCGACTGGACTTTGACATGTTGCTGGAGACGGACCTAGTAGTCCCAGAGAAACGCTGGACGCTACTTTACTTGAGGAAGGCAGACGCTGAGGAACAGGAGCACTTCGCTGCTGTTGGTTTCATTTTTCGACCAATCTTGCAACCCCAATGGCATCCGACAATGTCTTGGGTTGCTTGATTTTACCATCCAAGCGAACCTCATCCTTCAACCCTGCAATGAAGCAACCCACAAGGAATGACTCGGGCAAGCCATCAACTCGCTGGGACAAAGCTTCGAAGGCTTCTTGATAGACTGTGACGGTCGTGAGCTGTCGTAAACGGGTCAGGGCCTCGGACGGATCCTCATACTCTGTTGGACCAAAACGAGCAAGAACTGCTCGGGTAAACTCGTGCCACCGCTGCGGTCCCTGAAACTTCATGTACCAACGATGCCATTGTAGAGCCGTGCCCTCCAAATGAAAGGAAGCTAACTAAACCTGCTGTTCCGGGTTGATAGACCTAAATTCAAAGTACTGCTCCGCTTTATAGATCCATCCGTTAGGATCTTCTCCATTGAATTTCGGAAACAGGAGCTTCAGATTATGTTGTGAAACAATGGCCTATAATTGCTATGCAAAGATGAACACAAATGAAATAGAAATACGAAAACAATAACAAGCAAAGAACACAGAGATTTACGTGGAAAACCCCTCAAAACAAGAGGAGTAAAAAACCACGGGCGACGGAGAACAATCCACTAAATCAATCAAGAGTACAAGGAGATGATCAAGGTGAAAAACAATCACACAATCTCACAATCTCTCAACGGTGAATCCCTAGCAAGTTTCTATCTCTCTCTATTCAAGGCTACAGGAGAAAACAATGACAAAACAATATATTTATATCTAGGGCAAAAACACACGGCTGCAACAAGGGAAAAACCAGGCCCGGCCCATGCATTGACGACGCCAGGCGCCCGCCCCAACCATGCCAGGCGCCCACCTGGGAATACCACAAACCAAGGTCAACATACGGCAATTGAGGCGCCCGCCTGAGACAGGTTGATGCGGCCGCCTCAAAGCCAGAAACACGGCCTCCCTCCATGGCCAATGATGCGCACGCCTCGGCCAAATGGGGCGCCCGCCTCGGCACGTACGCAGCAGCAACACATCAGCACACCAACAGCAACCAACAAGCAGCTTTGCCTAACACCCTTTTGCCAAACAATTGAGAGTCACTCAACAATTCTCCACCTTGACGATCAATTCCGAAACAAGCTATCTCCAAGAGGTCATCTCTATCTCCGCCGCCACGCCCCGAAGGGCATCAATGACTAGTAACACCCACTAAGTCCAAGCAATGCTTGAACTTAGCAATCTATGAGCTTTGTCAACATATCCGCCGGGTTGTCAACTGTATCAACTTTCTTCAGAACGACCTCACCACTTGCAATTGAAGTCCTCACAAAGTGATACTTAATGTCAATGTGCTTCGTTCTCCTATGGAAAGAATTTTGATTCTTTGCCAAACAGATAGCGCTTTGGCTATCACTGAAAACCTCAGGAGCACCTTGAACCATACCAAGTTCACGAACCAAGCCACCAAGCCATTTGGCTTCCTTGACAGCCTCTGTTATAGCCATATACTCAGCCTCTGCAGTAGACAACGTTGTGACTTCCTGCAGTCCGGATTTCCAACTAATAGTGGAACCACCAAGACAAAACACATACCCCGTTGTAGACTTTCTGTCATCAAGATTACCACCCCAATCTGAATCAACATGCCCAACAAAACCATCACGATTCCTACCATAGACAATGCATAAATCCGGAGCACCACACAAGTATCTAAGAATCCATTTGACAGCATTCCAATGCTCTTTACCCGGATTCCCCATGTATCGACTCACTACGCTCACTGCTTGAGCAATATCAGGCCGAGTGCAAACCATAGCAAACATAATGCACCCCACAGCATTTGAATACGGAACACGTGACATATAATCTTCCTCATCTTTAGACTTGGGACAATCTAAAGAAGACAACCGAAAGTGAGAAGCTAGAGGTGTACTCACAGATTTGGCATCTTTCATGTTGAACCGCTCCAAGACCCTCTGTACATACTTTCCTTGCGACAAGTAAAGTAGTCCCTTCTTCCGATCTCGTTCAATTTCCATGCCAAGAATCTTCCTCGCAACACCTAGATCTTTCATCTCAAACTCCCCTTTCAACATCAATTTCACCTGGTTGACATCATTAATATCTTTTGCAGCTACAAGCATATCATCGACATATAACACAAGATAAATTAATGAGCCATCACTACAGCCCTTCAAGTAGACACAACTATCAAAATCACTCCTAGCAAAACCGTGGGTTACCATAAAAGTGTCAAACCTTTTATACCATTGTCGAGGTAGTTGCTTCAAGCCATACAAGGATCTTTTCAGCAGACGGACATGATCCTCCTTTCCTTCGACCACAAACCCTTCGGGTTGGCGCATGTAGATCTCCTCCTCAAGTTCCCCATGTAAAACGCTGTTTTCACATCTAAGCGCTCAAGCTCAAGATCCTTCATTGCCACAATGCTCAACAAGGTACGAATAGATGTGTGTCTAACAACCGGTGAAAATATCTCATTGTAGTCTATTCCTTCGACTTGAGTGAAGCCACGAGCAACTAAACTTGCTTTATACCTTGCTTCCTCAATCCTCGAAGCTTCCTTGAACTTGTAGACCCACTTGCAGCTGACTAACTTCTTCTTTGGTGGAGGCCTCACAAGTTCCCATGTCTGATTCTTCGCAAGAGATACCATCTCTTCTTCCATAGCAACCGACCACTTTGCAGAATCTTCACAAGACATAGCTTCCTTGTAGGAGAATGGTTCATGCACATCAACCCAGGTTTCAGCAGCGGACAGTGCATAAGCCACCATTTCCTCAAATCCATATCTAATAGGAGGTCTTTTATCCCTCTTACCCCTACCACGATCATTGGTAGTCTCCACCTGCACCGTAGTCTCTTCCTCCTGAACTGAAACATCAGTAGGAGGTGCTTCATCAGACAAGTTATCCGCATCTAAGTCAAGTTCCACCCTATCATCTCCATCTAGCTCCACCTGCTTACGTATGCATTACGCAGAACCACCTTTCTCATGGAGAAGTAGAGACTCATTAAATGTGACATCTCTACTCGTCAGGAACTTAGATGCAACCGGGTCCCATAACCGAAATCCCTTCACTCCAGTAGTATAGCCAACAAAGACACACTTTTTGGCTCTTGGCTCCAATTTGTTTCCATTGTTGACATAAGCATATGCGGGACACCCAAAGATACGCAACCTTGAGTAATCTCTTGGAGAGCCGGACCACATCTCCACCGGAGTCTTCATCCCAATACTAGAATTTGGAGAACGATTAGCCAAGTAAGCAGTCATACTAATCGCCTCTGCCCAAAATTCTTTACCCAAACCTGCTTGTGACAACAAACACCGAGCCCTTTCTAACAAAGTGCGATTCATTCTTTCGGCAACACCGTTACATTTGTGGTTTCCCAACACAAGTTCTATGTCGACCAATACCTTCATTTTTGCAAAATTCGGTAATCTCCTTTTCGACAAACTCAAGGCCATTATCTGTTCTCGGTTTCTTTATAGGTCTACTGTCGTTTCTCAACTAAGGTTTTCCGCTGCTTAAGATTCAAAAGCACATCATTCTTATGTTTTAAGAAATAGACAACCACTTTTCGTGAATAATCATCAACAAAAGTCAACAAGTAACTTGAGAACCACCCTTAGATAATTTTCTAGCGGGACCCCACAAATCGAGAATGAATATAATCAAGAATACCTTTAGACGTGTGTACTCCTGTCCGAAGCTTGCCTTTGTTTGTTTTCCAAGCACGCGGTGCTCACGAATTCCATAGGCCCTGTCTTGTCCATCCAATAAGCCACGCTTCGAAAGTTCGATCATTCCCTTCAAGCCGATGTGACCCAATCTCATGTGCCACGGTGAGTAGTCTCACGCCTCGGTCATAGATCCCTTTGCAACGACACATCCCCAACAACCGTAGACCCAAGAAGTTCATACAATGTTCCCACCTTCTTTCCCTTGGTGCAACCAATTCACCTTTAGTAGCCAATAGTTCACCATTAGCAATGGTGCGGCTATATCCAAGACTATCCAAGGTACCTAAGGAAATCGGGTTTTTCTTCAAATCGAGGAACGTGCGGACGTTGTGCAACTTTCGACTACCCCGTCGAACATCTTAACCATAATAGTCCCAATTCCGACAACCTTGCAAGCGGCATTGTTCCCATCAAAGCGATCCACCGGTAATAGTTTTATATGAACAGAACCATTCCTGTTAGGACTAAGATGATAAGAACACCCCGAGTCCAAAATCCAATTGTCACGAATTTTGGAGCCCGAATCCTGGCAGTAAGAGCATCACAATCACTGTCATCACTAGTGTCTTCATGTACCATTCCAGCTTCACCCTTGCCCTTAGTGGTTGTATCCTCTTCCCTTTTAAAACCTCTCCGATTAGGGCAATACTTTCGAATGTGTCCCTTCTCCTTGCAACTATGACATATCACATTCTTTTGCCATTCACTTGAACTTGACTGGCCAGAATTTCTTGAATTCAATCCTTTCCCTGGCTTCTTACCGCCTTTAGCAATTAAGCCTTCACCTTGAGGTTCAGCACTTTGAGAAATCAAGTGCGTTTCAATAACCTCACGACTTAATAAAGCAGACTTGATCTCTTCAAAATCAATCTCTTCCTTGCCATACAAAACAGTCTCACGAAAGTGCATGTATTCCGATGGTAGAGAACAAAGCAATTTTACCGCCAATTGCTCATCATCAATTTTGACATCGACATTCTTCAAGTCCATGACCAAGCCATCAAACTCATCAAGATGTTCCTCCAAGGACCCACCCGCTTTGAGTTTACACTCCTCGAGTTTCTTCAATAGTAGCAACCTGTTACTAACGTTCTTAGTCATGTACAATTGCTCAAGCTTAAGCGAAAGCCACACGCAGTCTTCTCTTCTACAACCTCTCTCAATACCTCATCTTTGAGACTCAATTGTAAAAGAGATAAAGCCTTTTCATCCATATCATCAAATTGTTCATCCGTCAGACTTGCCGGTTTCTTTGCCTTCCCAAGCAAAGCCTTGACGCAATTTTTACCCACCAAAATTGCTCGCATCTTTACTTTCCACAGCCCAAAGTTAATCTTGCGATTAAACTTCTCAATCTCGTACTTCCCAGACATCTTTAATCAATCAAGCAATATAGGACCCTTCTAAACCAAGCTCTGATACCAATTGTTGTGAAACAATGGCCTATAATTGCTATGCAAAGATGAACACAAATGAAATAGAAATACGAAAACAATAACAAGCAAAGAACACAGAGATTTACGTGGAAAACCCCTCAAAACAAGAGGAGTAAAAAACCACGGGCGACGGAGAACAATCCACTAAATCAATCAAGAGTACAAGGAGATGATCAAGGTGAAAAACAATCACACAATCTCACAATCTCTCAATGGTGAATACCTAGCAAGTTTCTATCTCTCTCTATTCAAGGCTACAGGAGAAAACAATGACAAAACAATGTATTTATATCTAGGGCAAAAACACACGGCTGCAACAAGGGAAAAACCAGGCCCGGCCCATGCATTGACGACGCCAGGCGCCCGCCCCAACCATGCCAGGCGCCCGCCTGGGAATTCCACAAACCAAGGCCAACATACGGCAATTGAGGCGCCCGCCTGAGACAGGTTGATGCGGCCGCCTCAAAGCCAGAAACACGGCCTCCCTCCATGGCCAATGATGCGCACGCCTCGGCCAAATGGGGCGCCCGCCTCGGCACGTACGCAGCAGCAACACATCAGCACACCAACAGCAACCAACAAGCAGCTTTGCCCAACACCCTTTTGCCAAACAATTAAGAGTCACTCAACAGATTATCGTGACCGGGTTCCTTACCTTTACACACAACCGATGTGGTAGCCTCTTCAGCGTTACCAAAAAGGTTGATGTCAGGATTAAGGTTGGTGCGAGAAACTTGCAACTTCTGCAACTCCGTCAACACCGTTTGAAGAGTGGAATGAATTTGGTCAAAGGTGGACACATGCCTAGCCAACGCTTCACTGACCTCATTCCGGAATTCGGCATTAGACTTGTTACGAGTATCCATCGTAACCTGGCTCTGATACCAATGTTAAGAACAAAAAGAGTAGAAGAAGGAGAAGAGAGAAGACAGGAGGTTGGGATAATATTTTCTTAATAATCCATACCGAAAAGAAACAAGAACATTAAAAAGGAATTGAAATAACCACCCACCAACACACGAACCCCACTACTTGGGTTGTTGTTTGAGGAGGGAACTACCTACCTAAACAAAAGGAATAACATAAACTAACACAAACCAACTACTAGACTTATTGGTGTTGCATGGGCTGGTCTTGCAGTGACCAAGTGACCACATCAGCTATAAATGTTAAGAATGTTGCATTGCCTGTATTTTTTTGAAATTACCTTTAAATTATTACATCATCTAGAGATTGGACTTTGGGATTGAATGAAATGGAAAAAAGAGGGAATATTCCTTCGGATGGTGGGAGTAGTTTGTATTCTTCATCTTGAAATTGAGGACGTCGCGATACTACATCAGTTTTCATACATATTTTATTGCCCAATGTACAATTTAACTTTTGTCTGTTTTCAGGATTAAAATAATCAGTTGATTTTAGTTTTTGTGTGGCTTCTTGCTGTAAAATGCAAATGAGTAAATCGAATGAATGTTGTAACTGAAAGGTAGGGTTGCATAAAATTCCCTTATGTTGTTTTTGGCCATCTTATATAGCTCAAACACTTTTCTTTCTTTGGATGTCTCTAGTAGTTTATTATGTGTTGTCTCGAGTTCTTTTTTCCTGTACTACTTGTATTTGAGCATTTTAGATTGCCATACAACTGTGGAAACTACAGAAATGGAAAATTGGACTTCTCTTGAGTTCAACTTTTGTAATTTGAAAGCTCTAGTAAACTCATGAACATCACATTTACTGCTGAAGTAATTCTCTGTTCTAAATCCCAGTAGTTTTGTTTCTCAAAATATTTTCATTATACTTTGATTAAGTCATCAATTTGTTTGATTCTATCAATAGATCTTGAATAGGCCTTCTGAGTGCTTGCCCAATCTTTCTGGTTTGCCGTCCCTGCTCTATAAATCCTGGAACTTTCCATTAGATTTGGGGTTTGCTGTGGCTCCTTCATCTGGTGTACGTCATTTGAGTTTCAGAGAACTAAAAGGTCAAGGGAAAATTTCAAAAATTAAACGAATGTTTTATTTGTGTGATTTAAATTTCATTTTGTTGTTATTGACCAATTGATCTGATCAAGATGATGTATATACACTAGTACCGTAGAAAGCCTAAAATGGAGAGGATTTCAGTGATGAGATTGCAGAGTTTTTGTTTGTTGGTTCCAATCAGCTGTACAAAGTTCTTATCTCCGACTCTGGTTATTGTGAACCACCCCATGCTGCAATCTCATTGGCAATTCTTGGAGTGGAGTGTCCCCATGGCCTTGGTTTTGTGAATTCAGTTTCCTAGTAAGCATACATAAAACTATTTACCTTGCTCATGAACTAGGCTGGAGGATGATTAGAGGCGGATATTAAGAGATCAACTAGCACCACACCCACAAGCGTGTCCATAAGCTGTCAATACTAAACTGCCAACATGTTCTATCATTCTATGTACATTGTTCAACTTGCGGTTATTCAAGAGAGAAAGAGAGAGATGGTGGAAAGGAGGACAGACTCTCAAGCTGTGTATTAGAAAACGATGTTTTATGCTGATGGGCCATCAAGTTCGAACTTCTTATTTAAATGAAAATGCTGTGGCATAGTTGTCTCTACCTATTATGCTCGGACTCGCTGGTTTACCCCGCCAGACACTTGTCAATGACACTAAATTCGGAGTGTTCGACATGGGTACGGCGGGGTAAAATAAAGAGTCCGAGCATCAGAGGTCTCTACTGTGGTAGATTGAGGCTACCTTTTGGAATACGTTTCATGGCATCAATATATGAAACTAGAGGGAAATCTCTAAATACTCAAAAGAGAAAAATGAAAAGGAAGAAAAATACTTAAATATCTGACCAGTTAAGTATAACTCTCTGGTCGTCTACACGAGTCCATTTCGAACCAGAGAAAAAAATCTAACATGACAAAAAAAAATTCCTGATTGGGTGGGTGGTAATGCAATAGAAAAATGGTAACACTGTTCGGTTGTGTAGTTCCTTGTGGTGGTGAGATCAACTACCTCAAATAAGACAATAATTGTGACATTGCGGGGTATTTGCCTAAGCTATAAGCCTCCGACGTGAGGGTAATCATTATGGTGATATGGTTCAAGATGGAGTTAAAGCTTAGAGCATTTAAGTTGAGAGATAGATTACTTAATGAGGAGGGATGTGGCAATATATACTCCCTCCGTCCCATTTGAAGGTTCACCATTTGAGTTGGGTACAAGAATCTATAACTATATAAAGGCTGAAGTGCAAAGCACCTCAGCACACCTCCCATTTTCCCGCTCAAACTAGAATCGAGACTAAATAGAGGCTAGGTTCATTACTCATTTACTAAACACACCCCCTTTAATAACCCGAAATAAAATTTGAAAAATCTGAGGGATATTAATCCCACATCGTCTAGGAATTGAAATGCTAGGAAATGGAGTAGTATATATTGAGATGCCTTAGCATTTGAAAACCAATTGAGATATTATTTCCACATCGTCTAGGAATTGAAATGCTAGAAAATGGAGTAGTATAAATTTTGGGGCATTTGATTCCTTAGTGAACACCAACTTTCTTGATGTACAAATTTTGGGGCCTTTGGCTCCTTAGTGAACACCAGCTTTCTTGGTGTTGGGCACAATTAGGTCACGTCTAGGACGCCTAATTAGACGTGACCACGGTTAATTAACCGCGGTTAACCGGTTAATAACCGGCGGTTAACGTAGTTTAAATTATTAACCGGACTTAACCGTTAACCGTTAAGTCACGGTTACGGTTAACCGGTTAACGGTTAATCCGGTTAACCCGGTTAACCCGGTTAATAAACGGTTAATTTTTTTTTTTTTTTTTTTTCAAGAATGTCGATTTTTATCTAAAGTTAAAAAAATAACTTTTTAATAGTTTTTTGAATAAAAAGTTAAGCTTTTAACACTCTTTTGAAAAAACAGTTAAATATTTAACGGTTTCGTTAAATATGTAACCGTATATGAACCGTTTTTTTTTTTTTTTTTGGATAAATAAAACTATTTTAAATAGTTGTTAAGACTAATATTTTTTGCAAAAAGTTATAGAAAAATAGGTATGAATTTTTAAAGAAATGAAAACTTAACGGATTTAAAAGAAACGGAAGTATATAAAAGAAAAAAGGGACGGTACCCATAAATTTTATTAATTAAATTAAAATTACAAAGAGAGGGACAACCAACCTTACCCTTTTATAATTAAGGGGGGACATTTAGGAGCCTTACCTCATCCTAAAAACTATTACAATAATAAAATAAAATAAAATTACCTAAAAACCTAGTCTAATAAACTAAACATCATTTCTCACTCATCACTATCCACATCATATTGATATTTTGGATCTAACATATCCTCCTCATAAGGCTTATCTTGATCTCTCCCTTCCACTCCTCCACAACGGCTATATTTTTCAAATTCCAACGGATATACGGTTAACCGCCGGTTAATTAACCGGTTAACTTAACGGTTAATTAACCGACGGTTAATTAACGGTTAAGTTAACCGGTTAATTAACCGGCGGTTAACCAGCGGTTAACCGGAGTAAAAATTTCTTAACCTTTGTTAACCTCGGTTACACGGTTATCGGTTAGGCGGTTAAGTCGGTTAGACGGTTAACGGTTTAGGCGGTTAAAATCCGGTTATTAACCTTACGGTTAGCCGGTTAACGCTTAACCTTGGACACGTCTACGCCTAATCACCGCCAAATGGCTCCTTAACTAAGATTTTTCATAGGTCCTTAATTTCTCAAAAATCTTTACATTTAGTATATATTGAGAAGCATTAGCATTTGACACCAAATGTGATATTAATCCCACATCGTCTAGTAATTGAAATATTAGGAAATGGAGTAGTATATATTGAGAGGCCTTATCATTTGAAAACCAAATGAGATATTAATCCCACATCGTCTAGGAATTGAAATGCTAGAAAATGGACTAGTATAAATTTTGGAGCCTTTGAATCCTTAGTGAACACCAGCTTTCTTTGTATTGGACGCGTCTAGGTTACGCCTAGGGCGCCTAATCACCGCCAAATGGCTCCTTAACTAAGACTTTTCGTAGCTCCTTAATTTCTCAAGAAAGCTTTCCATTTATTGAGAGGTCTTAGCATTTGAAAACTAAATGAGATATTAATCATATATCATCTAGGAAATAGAACAGTATATATTAAGATGCCTTAGCATTTGAAAACCAAATGAGATATTAATCTCACATTATCTAGGAATTGAAATGCTAGGAAATGGAGTAGTATATATTGAGAGGCATTATCATTTGAAAATCAAATGGGATATTAATCCCACATCGTCTAGGAATTGAAATGATAGGAAATTGAGTAGTATATATTGAGAGGCCTTAGCATTTAAAACCAAATGGTATATTAATCCCACATCGTTTAGAAATTGAAGTGCTAGGAAATGGAATAGTATAAATTTTGGGGCTCCTTTGTGAACACCAGCTTTCTTGGTGTTGGGCGCGCCTAAGTCACGCCTAGGGCGCCTAATCACCGTCAAATGGCTCCATAACTAAGACTTTTCATAGCTCCTTAATTTCTCAAAAAAGCTTTCCATTTATTATATATTGAGAGGCCTTAGCATTTGAAAACCAAATGGGATATTAATCCCACATCGTCTAGGAATTGAAATGCTAGAAAATGGAGTAGTATATATTGAGAGGCCTTATCATTTGAAAATCAAATGGGATATTAATCCCACATCGTCTAGGAATTGAAATGATAGGAAATTGAGTAGTATATATTGAGAGGCCTTAGCATTTAAAACCAAATGGTATATTAATCCCACATCGTTTAGAAGTTGAAGTGCTAGGAAATGGAATAGTATAAATTTTGGGGCTCCTTTGTGAACACCAGCTTTCTTGGTGTTGGGCGCACCTAAGTCACGCCTAGGGCGCCTAATCATCGTCAAATGGCTCCTTAACTAAGACTTTTCATAGCTCCTTAATTTCTCAAAAAAGCTTTCCATTTATTATATATTGAGAGGCCTTAGCATTTGAAAACCAAATGGGATATTAATCCCACATCGTCTAGGAATTGAAATGCTAGAAAATTGAGTAGTATATATTGAGAGGCCTTAGAATTTGAAAACCAAATTGGTCATTAATCCCACATCGTCTAGAAATTGAAATGCTAGGAAATGGAGTAGTATATATTGAGAGGCCTTAGCATTTGAAAACCAAATGGAATATTAATCCCACATCATCTAGGAATTGAAATGCTAAAAAATGGAGTAGTATATATTGAGAGATCTTAGTAGTTAGGAATTGAAATAGTATAAATTTTGGGGCCTTTAGCTCTTTTGTGAACACCAGCTTTCTTGGCGTGGGCGCACCTATGTCACGCCTAATGCGCCAAGGTCGCGCCTAAGGCGCCAAATCACCGCCAAATGGCTCCTTAACTAAGACTTTTCATAGCTCCTTAATTTCTCAAGAAAGCTTTCCATTTTCGTTTCTCGCTCACAGCCAGTTTTGGAATTGAAAACTTGGTCGATTTTGTCATTTCACATTTGTAAGATAGTGACTTGCTATAAAGAAAAAGGGAAAAAATAAAAGGGATAGATGTGTGATGTGCTCTATGGAGAGCAACTTCTCCTATTATTTCTAACTTTCTTTGAAATAGTTTTTTATCCGTGCGTTTAACGCACGGGTGTAGCACTAGTTAAGAAAAAAGATGATGTGTTGTGAGTGTAGATAGTTGGGTAGAAGAGAGAAAGTGGAGTAAGTGGGTAATTGTTGTGAGTATGATAAGTGGGTCCCATTTTCATTTTAGGAACGGTGAACCTTTAAATGGGACAACCATTTGGGAAATAAGTAAACTTTCAAATGGAAGGAGGGAGTATAGTTCAATAAAGTAAGGTGGCATCACCATGCTAGTGGGACAAGTGTCACCTTTTGGCTGGTCCGCATTGTTGGTAATTGAGATAGTGGAGAGTGAAAAGAAATTATTTGTCGTTTACTTCTGTCTGAAGATAACTCCTTGCTGCAGAGCAGTTAGCCTCATCCATATTGTTATAAAATGCAATGATAAGACAACGTCTGTTAAGATGACAACTTTCTAAGATGACAACTTGCGAGGAAGTTTCCATTTGAGTGACTTTTATGATGTCGCACGCCAGATAAGTTCATCCTGACCTGTAGGTTCTTAAGGGCGACTTGCTTCTTGCGATTTGAGGGATATTATCACACTTATGCGACTTCCTTCAAATTGCTTATTGGTTCAATGTCTTCATTTGGGGCTATCTGGCTAAGGCAATATGGACCTCTTTTGTGGGCTTTAACCCAACGAGGTGAACCTCTCCATGGGCCTTGACCCAACGAGGTATTTAGCCCATATTTATGGATTGGACCCAAGTTTTGGGCTTGGCATATAAGGTGGTTTGTGGTATCTAAATTTCATTGAATGTTTATTAGATAAGGTTGAACGTCCTTGTTAGTCAGAAGTTTCATCTTTGATCCTATAATCGCTCCAATTCATGTCACCCTTAAAAGGTATAGGGATGTCTAATCTAGAATCCCTCAACTTCCCTTGACCAGTTTTAGAGATATTAAATCCTCCTCGACCAACCAAAGCGACCATCTGCAGTAAAGCTCCAAAAGCGGATTTCAAATCTCCTAATCTTGTAAAGGACCGTATGAATTTACGAAGAGATATAATGTTAAGACTGTAGTATTTGGTACACTCCTCCCAGATACAATGGACTGCAGAAAGATTTTGCTGCAAAACTGCATGCTGGAGGAATAAATTTAGAGTCAAGACCGTTGGACATCAAAACCTTCTTCCACGACAATATGATCAAAGAACAGGAAGATACAAGAGACAAATTCTGCTCAATTTGATTTGGCCAAACCAGTATATGGTTCAAGAGCAACAATATACCAAAGATCATATAAATTTCAACTTTCTCAATTATAGTGTTTAACCTAATTAATTTTTCACCCCCCTCCTCGCGCCAAGCCTAAAAAGTAAATTAAATGAAAACTCAAATAATGGTAATAGAAGTAAAACCCCCTTCAAGTTCTGCACTGAACATTTAATGTTGGGAAGAAATACTGGATTTCCATAAGCCTAAAGTAAAATAATGTTATATGGATACAAATTGTAGCTCCAGAATCACCGCTTGGGAACTAGCTTGGGAACTAGATAAGATATTCACTCCTCATCAACCAAATTACACAAAACACACTTATTCGAAAGATAAATCCCTCTAATACCTTATCTTCTTATCAAACTACACTTGCTTGTTTCTAGGCAATATGTAAAACGATTGCTAACCTTTAATTTTTCAATACAACTTTGTGAAAAAGAAATAAAAATGTTTGACCAATTAGAAGTGCCCCAATCTGAAATAAAAATCTGGTTTAGCTAGATAGCTAACCCTACGACAAAGTTACAGGTATAGAAACACTGAAATTCTACTTGTGCTGCGTATTATTTTCCTCCAAGCATGAATAAGAGTTTAAATATGTACACACCTTGAGAAGCTCCATGTATGTTCTTTCATCCTTTCCCATGAACGCATGATCCACTAGATCCAAACATTTTTTGGCATAATCTGTGTGTTTCATATCAGCACAAGCTCCCAATAAGTTATTGTACATGTGTAAATCAGGATAGTGATCTGGAGTTTATCCAAGTAAACTTATCATACTGAATGCCTACACAAATAAGAGAGAACCCACATACATAACAAATTAGATATTACTTGAAAGATATCATAATAAAAGTTTGTAAACGAACAACAGAAAATTTCTCTCCTTAACTTGAGGTCATGATTTCATAATTGCGTAATTAATTTGACAAATAACACAATGCAGGTTTTTTGAAATCAAAGAATAATAAAGATATACTGAAACAAGTAAATCACCAGAAGTAAAATGTTGAAAATGACTGACATCACACATAGCCTCCTTTGCAAAGTGCTTGGATGATTAAAAAATGGCCTTTGTTGTTCATTTCAACCTCTTTTTTCCTCATTGTTCCAAAAGTTTCCATCACAAACTGCACAAACAAAGAAGCACGTTCTGTTAATGATATTATGGGTACACTTGCTCATGATGGGAACGAAGTTTCAGAAGAAAAGGGCCCCGCACAGTTAGAGGCTTAGTTTGTTACTTTGTTAAGCAAATACGGTAACAATTAATAGTCGAGCAAAGTTTGTGGATGCATTAAAACCTGCAAAATAGTGACCCATAAGCGTTAGCAATCATATGTTGCATAAAGGAAGTCTAAACCATACCGTATGGATCAGGTGTCCGTACACAATATTCAAGAATATAAACGAAATCATCTGCTGTAAACGAGTGACTCATGTCGATGAGATTTGACAGCAGACCTGACACTATGCTTCTCTCCCCTGAACGAAGTGCATTCACGATTTGTAGCTGCCACGACCATGCGATAGAATCCCTCCCATACGTTGAATTACAATGAGCTGCATTGTAAAAGATCGGTCATTCTCAATAACCCTATCACTATCAATAACACAGATAGAAAAAAAATCGAGAATGAAATGACAGTTACTAAATTTTTTGCAACAAAAAGTTTACCAAATCATGTGAGTGGATACCTTGGATCCACGTCTACATTTTAGCCAATCACATGCATTTGGTAAATGTTCACTATCCAAAATCAAGCATTTAGCCGTACCATATAAGCTTGAGAAACTTCTCCACTCATTCACTTTGTGAATTACATTCCTTCCTCCCTACATGATAACATCAATTCTGTATGAGTAATACTACTTCTATCTTAAAATGAACCTCATGCAAAAATTGGAAGAGATGTAATTATAAACTATGATCACATTCACAATATGAACTACAAAAAAACTGACTGGAATATTCTCTATGCCTAGAGTCACTACTTGACTAAGCAGAATCAGGAAGAAGAAAGGGCATCATAAAGCAAAAAATGATAACTTTGACTTGAAGATCTCGTTTCATTTAATACTTACTAACCAGGATGGCACATGCTTCAAGAAAAGTATTATAATGATAAGGAACAGAGCTGTTGGGTATCTGATTTATGAAAGCCTCAGCCAAATCCAATTTCAAAGCTTTACTGCAACCAATTGATAAGGTTGCAAAAGTTGAATCATGTGGCTTCATGTTCTTCTGTTGCATTAACTTTAACTGCAGAGTGAAGAAAGAATAGACAAATGATTTTATGTTTCAAACTACTCAAGAGAAAGATAATTAATCACTTTTAATATAAACATGTACGTCCTCCGTCCCTAAATGAGTCTCGATTCTATAAAAGTTTGTCCCTAAAAAAGTGTTCTTTTTCAAGGAAGTTACTAAATTCATAACAAATATATTAGTACAAGTGTATAAGGTGGATATAGGGGTGCTTAAGTATATTTGCTATTAAAAATGGCTTAAATGTCAACTTCCTTAACTCTCACTCAAAGTCAAAAAATGGATACTCATTTAATGACGGTGGGAGTACAAAGGAGAAAGAGAAGAAAAATATAATCGGCAACTTTAGAAAAGTAATCATAATTTACGAATGAAACAGATTATCTTACAGCTTGTATGCCATCACGAAAACCTCTCGCATCAACAAGAGCTCTTATGAAGCCATCATATGTACCACAAGAGGGATCCACACCAAGATTTTGCATCTACCACATATAAAAATGACAGTCAGGAAATGAAGGATGCCAATGAATATTCCATCCAGCAAACTTACTGAAATACTAAAGCTAAGGTGCAGAACAATAAGAGCTCAACATTTTCTTTTTCCGAATGTTTATACATTTTTACCATACTACTCACTTATCCAGAGACATTTGTGCGTGTTGAGGGAAGATGAGAATCAAAATTTTAAGTTATCACCTGTAAAAACAACCGCTCCGCAAGCTCACAATCTTTAGCTTTTGCACATGCATGTATCAAGTCACTAAAGGACCATCTCAAGAGCTTCATCACAGGTTTACTTGGTCCATGTAATCCAGCACTATTGACTTCTTTCATTTTAGCGTTACTAGTCGTGTAAAGCTCTGTGCTACCTGCCTGACTTTCTGCATTCTCATAGTTTTCATACACCGAAGGAACGGAAGTTTCATCTTTGATCCCATAATCGCTCCAATTCATGTCACCCTTAAAAGGTATAGGGATGTCTAATCTAGAATCCCTCAACTTCCCTTGACCAGTTTTAGAGATATTAAATCCTCCTCGACAAACAAAGCGACCATCTGGTGTAAAGCTCCAAAAGCGGATTTCAAATCTCCTAATCTTGTAAAGGACCGTATGAATTTACGAAGAGATATAATGTTAAGACTGTAGTATTTGGTACACTCCTCCCAGATACAATGGACTGCAGAAAGATTTTGCTGCAAAACTGCAAGCTGGAGGAATAAATTTAGAGTCAAGACCGTTGGACATCAAAACCTTCTTCCACGAGAATATGATAAAAGAACAGGAAGATACAAGAGACAAATTCTGCTCAATTTGATTTGGCCAAACCAGTATATGAGTGACTCATGTCGATGAGATTTGACAGCAGACCTGACGCTATGCTTCTCTAGCCTGAACGAAGTGCATTCACGATTTGCAGCTACCACGACCATGCGATAGAATCCCTCCCATACGTTGAATTACAATGAGCTGCATTGTAAAAGATCTGTCATTCTGAATAACCCTATCACTATCAATAACACAGATAGAAAAAAAAATTCGAGAATGAAATGACAGTTACTAAATTTTTTGCAACAAAAAAGTTTACCAAATCATGTGAGTGGATACCTTGGATCCACGTCTACATTTTAGCCAATCACATGCATTTGGTAAATGTTCACTAACCAAAATTAAGCATTTAGTCGTACCATATAAGGTTGAGAAACTTCTCTACTCATTCACTTTGCGAATTACATTCCTTCCTCCCTACATGATAACATCAATTATGTATGAGTAATACTACCTCTATCTTAAAATGAACCTCATAATGCTACACATACAGAAAAACTGAACGCACTGATGTATTACACACTAAACACATCAATGTACCAGTGTCCTAACTTACCCACTTTCTTTTACAGAAATTTAAAAGGAAAAACAAAATGCTTATCATGTTAGTATAAACTACAACAACAAATGTATAAGTGTTATACAATACAACAATGAAGTGGTACTGTGGTAGGGTAACTAAAAATATCACTCTTGAATAAAATGAATACAAAAGTGAAAAGACATACAAATGCAGCTACATTTGATTGGCGAAAGGAAGTTGCAATCAACCGCAAACGGAGCTTCTTTCTGTTCAAACACAACAATAATTTGAATTTCCAATGCTATAAATTGGAGGCAGATATATGGAATTGAATCGACATAATATGAAAGGTACGCTTTTAACTCAAATTCCAAGGTTTGCATTTGGGTTTTGAAGAAAAAAAGATAATATTTTGTAAAAATTGAAAATTGCTCCCCAAAATCCAATTACACAGCTTAGAATTTAGTTGTGAAAAAAGAAGAAGAAGATGAAAGTGGGAATAAACTCACATTGACTTCAGCATAATAAGGGTCCTGAACAAAACCCTAAAAGTCGGAACATGTGAATGGACGACGGTGAGACGAATTTGGGATCTGGTAGCCGGACGACGGATTGCGGTTCGCCACCGCCGGTGCCGCTAAATGTCGTTTGATAGTAGTAGGGGTGGCTTGGTAGGTATACCAATTGTATTTTGCTTATACCATGTACCTACCAAGTTTAACTTGGTACATGAAAATCAATACCAGTACCAACCGATTAAGTCGGTATACCAACTAAGTTGGTACGGTAGGTACTCGGTTGGTACAAGTTGGTACTAGACTCTACCAAATATATATATTAAAATAACAATTTTTCTATTAAAATCAAATAAATATAATAGTACATCATTATAAAATTCAAAAGAGATTATAATATAATAATAAATCCATCTCTAAAGTGTTGGTGATTTTATATCATCAACTTATTTTATTGTAATGGTGATTTACTAAGAGATCAATGTGATTCGTATTAGACTCGGATACGAGTAAGGGAAAGTGTGGAGTACACACTCGTTTGAGCTAAAAACGAAGTCAACCTCGATAAAGAAGTAAAAGTTAAAGGGTAGCACATTTTGCTGATGTGCTCGGCCGAGCAGAGTCCTTGACTCGGCCGAGCAGAGCTTAGCAGATTGGCCAAGTTTCTGGAGTGTCATGCTCGGCCGAGGCAAGTGCCTTGCTCGGCCTAGCAGTATGAACGACACGGCCGTGCAGCTTGGCTAAATTCAAATGGACATGTGTGCTCGGCCGAGCGAGTCCCTTGACTCGGCCGAGCAGTTCCTGAACAGGTGCCAGTTCAAACTGAAAAGTCATATCTCTTGGCTAAAGTTATGTCTTTTGGTTATACCTTTTAACTCATACCTCTCCATCTGTATAAATACAGGGATTGATCTCAGTTGTATATACATGGAAAACACAAGAGTGAATTACAACAATATAACGAAAGCAATCAATTCTCAAGGTTTTGATTTGTTCTCTTTGCCTAGAAAACAAATTGCGTGATTGTCTTATCCCAATAAGGATTTCGTGTAACCCAGGCAATAAGGGTCGAAATACTTTATTCGGAAAGTGGATTATACACGATTCAATCATATATCCGGAAGCACCATTAGTATCAAAGACCCTAATTCCCCTACAAACGAATAAAGTATTTGTGATACTCATGGCTACTGTGAAGGAGATGACAACAAAGTTTGGAAAGCTAGACAAGTTTGAAGGGCAAGATTTCAGACGTTGGCAAAAGAAGATGCACTTCCTTTTGACAACATTAAAGGTGGTGTATGTTCTATCTACTCCAATTCGGAATTGCTTGAAGAGGATAACTTGGAGGCCGTCAGACGTAGATCGAAGTGGGAGAACGATGACTACATCTGCAGAGGACACATATTGAACGGTATGTCTGATCCTTTATTTGACATTTATCAAAATGAGGAGTCTGCTAAAGAGTTATGGGATTCTCTTGAATCCAAGTACATGGCGAGGATGCTTCTAGTAAGAAGTTCCTTGTGAGTAATTTTAACAATTACAAGATGGTCGATTCTAGACCTGTCATGGAACAATTCAATGAACTCCTTAGAATCCTTGGACAATATACTCAACATGGGTTGAAGATGGATGAGTCAATATCAGTTTCAAGTGTGATTGATAAGTTGCCTCCCTCCTGGAAGGATTTCAAACACACTTTGAAACATGGTAAAGATGATCTATCTTTGGTTCAACTTGGTAGTCACTTGCGCATAGAGGAATCTCTAAGGGCGCAAGAGAATGACAAAGGCAAAGGAAAGGAAGTTGGTGGACCATCGGTCAATATGATTGATGATGGTAGAAACAAAAACAAAGGAAAGAAACGCAGTTTCAATGACAATGGTTCTGGTTCCAACAAGAAGCCTAAATTGGCTTGTTGGAAGTGTGGCAAATCTGGTCACTTTAAGAAGGATTGTCGTGTTGGAAACAACAAGAACGGCGCAAGCACAAGTGGTTCGGGAAAGGGGTCTAAGGACCATTCTCAAAACCAAGGTCAGAATTTAATACATAGTTGGAACAGTTTTATTAAAAATTCTGTTTCAACAATTTCTGAGGCATTTTATGTGCAGGATGATGCTATTGCGTGGTGGATTGATTCCGGTGCCACAACTCATGTTTGTAAGGATCGTTGTTGGTTTAAGACATACGAACCAATAAAAGACGAATCAGTCCTTTACATGGGTGATGACCATTCCGCTCCTATTCAAGGAAGAGGAAGTGTGGTGTTGGAATTTAGTTCGGGAAAAACTATTTCTTTGTTTAATGTTTTGTATGTACCTAAACTTCGTAAGAATTTAATTTACGGTCTGTCTTGAACAAGTGTGGCTATAAACAAGTTTATGAGTCCGATAAGTATATCTTATCAAAGTCGGGTGTATTTGTAGGATTTGGTTATTATAACAATGGGATGTTTATGTTGAATTTGAATAAAATTCCGGTTAACTCTAGTTCGTTTATATGACTTCCTTGTTGTTGTTAATTCCTCATTATGGCATGCTCGGTTAGGACATGTGCACTATAAAAGAATGATGGAAATGTCCAAAGATGGTTTTGATTCTGTTATTGATAATAATACGGAAAGGTGTAATACTTGCATGTTAACAAAAATCACTAGGAAACCTTTTAAAAGTGTTACAAGGAATTCTGTAAATCTAGAATTGATTCATAGTGATTTATGTGACTTTCATGCAACTCCATCTTTAGGCAATAAAAAGTATATAGTCACTTTTATAGATGATGCTTCTAGGTTTTGCTATATTTATTTCTTTGCATGCAAAAGATGAAGCCCTAGATAAATTTAAAATTTATAAAACCGAAGTTGAACTTCAATTAAGTGGCTTGATTAAAACCTTACGTACGGATAGAGGTGGTGAATATTATGATCCTAAATATTTCCAATCCGCAGGGATAATTCATGAGACTACGGCTCCTTATGTACCACAACAAAATGGTGTGGCTGAAAGGAAGAATAGAACTCTTGAAGAAATGGTTAACGCCATGTTGTCTTACTCGGGCTTGAGTGACGGGTTTTGGGGTGAAGCCATGTTAACGGCTTGTCATCTATTGAATAGAGTTCCTAATAAAAGGAACAAGATTACCCCATATGAGCTTTGGTATAAGAAAAGACCAAACTTAGCATTTTTGCGAGTTTGGGTTGTAGGGCCGTGGTTAGACTTCCGGACCCTAAAGGAAAAAGTTGAGAGAAAAAGGTGTTGATTGCATCTTTGTTGGATATGCTGAGCATTCCAAGGCATATAGGTTCTATGTTATAGAACCTAATGAATTCATTTCTATTAACACAATTATAGAATCGAGAGATGCAATCTTTGATGAGAATCGTTTCTCTTCAATACCTAGACCCAAGGATATTATACCAATATCAATTTGAATCTCAAATGGATGATCATTTAATTGATGTACCAAGTGAGATACCCGAACCTCGTAGAAGTAAAAGAGTAAGGAAAGCTAAATCATATGGTTCTGATTTTCAACTATATTTAGTTGAGGGATCAAGAGATCAGGTTGAATCTCAATACTCTTCTTTGTTATAGTATAGAGGAGGATCCGAGAACATATGATGAAGCAATACAATCTCGAGATGCTTTGGGTTTTGGAAAGAAGCAATCGATGATGAGATTGGTTCTATTATGGAAAAATAATACATGGGTCTTGTCGATTTACCACCAGTACGTAAACCTTTGGGGTGCAAATGGATCTTCAAAAGAAGATGAAAGTCGATGGAACAATTGACAACTTTACAGCTCGATTGGTAATCCAAGGCTTTAGACAAAAGGAAGGGATCGATTACTTCGATACCTATGCACCGGTTGCTCGTATCACTACTATTAGATTTGATAGCTTTGGCGGCTATTCAGAATCTATTGATCCATCAAATGGATGTCAAAACAGCATTTCTAAATGGTGATTTAGAAGAAGAAGTGTATATGAAACAACCGGAAGGTTTTGTTATGCCAGGTAATGAGCATAAGGTATGTAAGTTAATTAAGTCATTGTATGGGCTGAAGCAAGCACCTAAGCAGTGGCATCAAAAGTTTGATGAGGTTGTTTTGTCGAATGGTTTTGTATTAAATCGGTCAGACAAATGTGTATATAGCGAGATTTGATGAAACCGGTAAAGGTGTAATCATCCGCCTATATGTTGATGACATCTTGATTTTTGGCACTGACCAAAAAGTAGTTGATAAAACTAAGAAGTTTTTATCATCAAAGTTTTCTATGAAGGACATGGGAGAAGCCGATGTTATTCTTGGTATAAAGATTAAACGGATGAACAAGGGAATCGCAATTTCACAATCTCATTATATTGAGAAAATTCTCAAGAGGTTTAATTGTGAAGATTGTTCTAAGATTAGTACTCCCATGGATCCAGCGAGAAACTTGTGTCTAATCTTTGGTAAACTGTGTCACGGCTTGAATACTCAAAAGCCATTGGCGAGGTTGATGTATGCTATGACGGGCACTCGACACGATATTGCATATGCGGTAGGAAGATTGAGTAGGTTCACTAGTAACCTAGTAAACAACATTGGCATGCTATAACAAGGGTGTTCAAGTACTTAAAAGGTACTATGGACTATGGTTTATATTATAGTGGACATCCTTCTATTTTAGAAGGTTACACAGATGCCAGTTGGATCAACCAAGAAGATTCATCTTCTACGAGTGGTTGGGTGTTCTTGCTTGGAGGAGGTGCCATTTCTTAATTGGGCTTCTAAAAAGCAGACATGTATTACACATTCTACAATGGAATGCGAGTTTGTAGCATTGGTAGCTGCTTTGGAAAAAGAAGCGGAGTGGCTTGAACTTGATATATGAGATTCCATTATGGCCAAAACCGATATCACCAATGTCTATCCATTGTGATAGTCTTTGCCACTTTGGCTAGGGCCTATAGTCAAATTTATAATGGCAAGTCTAGACACTTGGGTGTCGGACATAGTATGATTCGGGAGTTAATCATGAATGGTGTGATATCGGTTGAGTTTGTTCGGTCGCAACAAAATTTGGGCGACCACTGACGAAGGGGTTAGCCGGAGACTTGGTAAATAAGTACGCAATGGGAATGGGATTAAAGTCCATTTAATCCTCTAATTGTGAGATACCCAATTCCCTTCTAATACAACGTTAGAAGCTTGAATTCAATGTGGAAAGCTCGCGAGTTGGAGATTGGAACACATGTTATTATCTTTCCCAAGGTATGTGTTCGGACACACGCAAGTAAACCTAGGTTGAAGAATATCTTCTTAATAGTTCCTTTGAAAAATTGCAAATGCAGGTGCAAGACTAAATGAACTACCTTAATGAACATGAAGTTTTGCCGCTTCAAGAAGCTAGGACTTGGCTTCCTATATGTTCACCAATGGATATGGACACATGGCTTGTAAAGTGTCAAGATTAAACAAAGAGAATTATCTTGAACTTATGTGTATAGTATCTTCGGTATTCATATGAGTTGACGGGTTCAATCGTTACGACACCACGATTCTCGAGTATTTGAAATGTGTATTATACTAAGATGTAAATTCAATCGCAAGACATTTTCATTTATGCATTCGTTTGTTTCGTTATTTATAAAAGTTTAGTAAATCAAAGGATTACATTAAAATGGAGGGGATTTGTTGGTGATTTTATATCATCAACTTATTTTATTGTAATGGTGATTTACTAAGAGATCAATGTGATTCGTATTAGACTCGGATACGAGTAAGGGAAAGTGTGGAGTACACACTCGTTTGAGCTAAAAACGAAGTCAACCTCGATAAAGAAGTAAAAGTTAAAGGGTAGCACATTTCTTTGATGTGCTCGGCCGAGCAGAAGTCCTTGACTCGGCCGAGCGAGCTTAGCGAGATTGGCCAAGTTTGCGGAGTGTCATGCTCGGCGAGGCAAGTGCCTTGCTCGGCATTGACACGGCCGTGCGGCTTGGCTAAATTCAAATGGACATGTGTGCTCGGCCGAGCGAGTCCCTTGACTCGGCCGGCGGTTCTGAGCAGTGCCAGTTCAAACTGAAAAGTCATATCTCTTGGCTAAAGTTATGTCTTTTGGTTATACCTTTTAACTCATACCTCTCCATCTGTATAAATACAGGGATTGATCTCAGTTGTATATACATGGAAAACACAAGAGTGAATTACAACAATATAACGAAAGCAATCAATTCTCAAGGTTTTGATTTGTTCTCTTTGCCTAGAAAACAAATTGCGTGATTGTCTTATCCCAATAAGGATTTCGTGTAACCCAGGCAATAAGGGTCGAAATACTTTATTCGGAAAGTGGATTATACACGATTCAATCATATATCCGGAAGCACCATTAGTATCAAAGACCCTAATTCCCCTACACAAAGTGCTTGCTATATAAAATTAGAGAAGAGATTTAACAATAATGGGATGGAGGGAGTATGGAATTTAAGTAACTGCAATTGCACAGTTTGGTTTGAAACAAAAGTAGCTATGACTTCAGTAAATTGATCTATACCACAAAAATGACATAACATTATGCATCTTCTGCCATGCCATACATGTCAGTATTTTTGAAACAATATTGTTCACACGTAGATGATGACATCCATAATTTACGGGAAACTCTGATATGTCAAGACCAACTTACGAACCAGATTAAAAGTAGAAAATAATTAACTAGTAAACAAATCAGCAATGAACCCATTCAATACTCAATAGTTACACAACTAACACAAATTTCCAGTTAAATGTAGAAATTTGTGATTTATATATATATATATATATATATATATATATATATATATATATATATATATATATATATATATATATATATATGTTGAACAATCGCAGCGGAAGCAATGATTATGCAAACAACAAGAACACAAACCAGAAAACAAGCAATTGAAAATTGAAAGGGAATAAAGATAAAAATCAGTTTGGGGCAATTGGAAACCGTCTCTTATTAATTATGTGCTATGTCTTCCTTAAATACGTAGGATACCAGCTGTATATATATACTACACAACCCTAATCAAAGAAGGACTATAAAACATAAGAGACCCAGCCCAAATAAAACCCCCCGTATGGGCTTTGAGGCGCCCGCCCAAGATCAACCAGGCGCCCGCCTGGCGCAGTGCAAAACCAGGCTGCTCCCACGGACCTCCAGGCGCCCGCCAAGCCAAGAGCCAGGCGTCCGCCTCAAACCAAGGAATCATGGCCCCATCTTCTGCTCTCCAAGCGCCCGCCTCACCCTAGGTGGGGCGCCCGCCTCATCTGCAGTCGACCTAGCCTTGAGGAAACGAGCCACATCCAACAATCTCCACCTTGGCGAGTGTTCACCCAAACCAACAGAAGATACATGGAACCAGCTCGAACCTCCCCATCTCTAACAACTCGAGATGTGCAACAAATCCAAGCAATGCTTGAACTTGTCGATGTGTAAAGCCGTCAACATATCTGCGGCATTCTCCGTAGTGTGAACCTTCTCTAGCACGACCTCACCCATATCAATCAACTCCCGAATCTTGTGAAACCGAACATCAATGTGCTTCGACCGTTGATGATAAATGTGATTCTTCGCTAGAAATATCGCGCTTTGACTGTCACAAAGCAACTTCACTCCACCTTGCTCAATGCCCAACTCGTTGACCAAACCCCGAAGCCATAAGGCCTCCTTTGCAGCTTCAACCGCTGCCATATACTCCGCTTCCGTTGTAGACAAAGCAATGATAGATTGGATCATAGATCTCCAACATATGGGTCCACCACCAAGAGTAAACGCATAACCCGTAGTCGACCTCCTCCGATCCAAGTCACCCGCATAATCTGATCAACATACCCCCACAACTGAAAGCTCCTCACTCTTACCTCCAAACATGATGCCATAATCCATAGTGCCCTTCAAATATACGAGAATCCACTTAGCGCTTCCCAATCTTTGTTTGCCGGATTCGCCATATACTTGCTAACCACACTAATGGTTTGCGCCAAATACGGCCTCGTGCAAACCATAGCATACATGAGACATCCCAGCTGCGCTTGCATAGGGAACCTTTGACATCCTACGAATTTCTTCGGTCGAACTCGGGAATGCGAGGCGAGATAAACTAAAATGACTCGCCAATGGTGTCTTCACGGGTTTTGCATCCCGCATATTGAACCTCTCCAACACCTTCTCCACATATCCGGCTTGAGACCGGCCACAATCTCCTAGATTTTACTGTCTCGGCGAATCTCCATCCCAAGAATCTTCTTGGCTTCCCCAAATCTTTCATGTCAAACTCTCTACTCAACAAGGCCTTCAACTGATTGACCTCGTTCTTACTCCTACCCGCGATAAGCATATCATCCACATACGATATGAGAAAAATACAAGAACCATCATCAAGGCTCTTCACATAAACGCAGCAATCATACTCACAACGCTTGTAGCCAATCGTACCATGTAAGAGTCAAACCTCGTGTACCATTTGCCTCGGAGGCTGCTTGAGCCCATAAAGTGACTTCTTCAATCTACAAACCAAACGCTCCTGCCCGGGCTCCGTGAACCCATGTGGTTGTTCCATGAAAATCTGCTCATCCAACTCACCATGTAGAAACGCAGTTTTCACATCCATCTGCTCCAACACCAAATCATAGTGCGCTACAAGACCCAACACAATCCTAATGGAAGTATGTCTCACAACGAGGCGAAAAAATCTCATTATAATCCACCCCCTCTCATGCGAATACCCCTTTGCTACCAAACGAGCCTTGAACTTTTCCCCCTCTTTTACGTCTTGCCTCCTTGCGCTTGAAGATCCACTTGCAACCAATAGCACGCTTCCCTTTAGGAAGCTCCACCAAATCCCATGTATCATTCTTGTACAATGACTCCATCTCCTCCGCCATGTGATTACCCACTTGTCCTTTTCCTGATTGTTTATAGCCTCCTTAAAAGTACTCGGGTCTCCACTACTAAGAACAAGAACATATGAAGCCATGTCTTCAAATCCATACCTGACAGGTGGCTTGATTACTCTCTTAGGTCTCCCAACTGAAGTACTAGCCACTTCTTGTGTAGGTTCCTCTGACTCCGGAAGAGTGAGATCCGCATCAGTATTATCCTCACGTAGCTCCACCTCAATAACTTGCTTCTCGCCCTCCTTGCTTTCTGGCACCTTCTCCTTATCTTCATGAGTACACTTCAACATAGCCTTTTCATCAAAGACTACATCCCTACTAATCACCACCTTGCTTGACTTGGGATCCCAAAGCTTGTATCCTTTCACACCTGTTTCATACCCGAGAAAGACACACTGTTTTGACTTTGGGTCAAGCTTCGACCGCTCTTCACCAGGAATATGCACATAGGATGGACACCCAAACACCCGGATATCGGTGAAGTCTACCTCATTACCCGTCCATACCTCCTCCGCAAATCTGTTATCCAAAGAGACTCTAGGTGATCTGTTAATCAAGAAACATGCCATACTCACCGCATCAGCCCAAAAATTCTTTGCCAATCCCGCATTGAATCGTAGACACCTAGCCCTTTTCGCAATAGTTCTGTTCATCCTCTCGGCCACACCATTTCTTTGTGGTGTCTTGCGTACCGTGTAGTGCCTCTTGATTCCATGCTCTCTGCGAACTTCTTGAACTCGCCATACGTGTACTCTGTCCCATTATCACTCCTCAAACACTTGATTTTCCGCCTGTTTGGTTTTCCACTTGACTTTCCACACCTTGAACTTCTCAAAGTCTCGACTTGTGCCTCATGAAGTAAACCCAAACCTTCTTCGAAAAATCATCAATGAAAGTCACGAAGTAATAATGTCCTCCTCTAGATTACGTTACGACCGGCCCCCACACATCTGAATGAACGTAATCAAGAATGTCCTTTGTTGTATGCTTACCCGTCTTGAACTGCACCTTATTCTGCTTTCCAAGAACACAATACTTGCAAAACTCAAGTTTACAAGTCTTCACACCCTTCAACAACTTTCGTTTATGAAGTTCCCGCATTCCCCTTTCACCCATGTGACCAAGCCTCATATGCCATAGAAGGGCATCAGTATCGACCTCCGACTCAACAGATGTGACTCCACCTACAACAGTGCTCCCTAGCAACCTGTAAATGTTCTTGGAGCCCTTCTCACCCTTCATCACAACCATAGCACCCTTAACAACTTTCAGTACTCCACCTTGAGCCTTATAGTTCATACCATTAGCATCCAAGGTACCCAATGAAATCAGATTTTTAGAGACCTCCGGAACATGTCTAACATCACATAACGTTCTAACTACACCATCATACATCTTAATTCTTATAGTTCCTATGCCAGCAATTTTACATGTAGCACCATTACCCATAGTAACTATACAGAATTAAGCCGACTGTAGGTATCGAACCAATCACGATTCGCAGTCACATGAAACGAACATCTTTGAATCCAGAATCCAATCATCGTCGGGTGCTCCACGGTGATGAAGTCGTGAGCATATCTCCATCCACATCCTCGAGCAATCTTCAACCACATTGGTGACTTTGAAGATCCTTCCTTGCCTTTACCGTTCCCCTTCTGCGGACAATTACGCCTCTTGTGCCCCTTCTCCCCACACTTGAAACAATTCCCCTTGTACTTTTCCTTGGCTATCGCGAACGAGAATTACGCCTCTGCTGCGAGTTATCCGGGCTGGGTTCTCCCACGTTCTGATTTTCCTTCACAAATAACCCCTCACCCGGAGTTCATCAACGGACTTCTTCCGTTTATGAAAAGCTAGAAGAGCTTCTGTGACCGGTTGCAACTCCACGGTATCCTTCCCCCAAGTCAACGTAGTAACAAGATTTTCGTATGTCGAAGAAGTCGGCAACGAATTCAGCAACATCAACGCCTTGTCCTCTTCCTCGAACGTCACCTCCACCCTAACCAAATCATTGAGTATTTGGTTAAACGTGTGGATATGAGCCTCAAGATCCGAACCCTCTGCCATCTTAAGCCCATACAACCTTTGCTTGAGATGCAACTTGTTCGACAGCGATTTTGACATATATCGGCCCTCCAAAATCTCCCAAACCTTCGTCGGTGATTCCTCATCGATCACGTGATACACCACCTCATCCGCAAGGCACTGCCGTATCGAAGAAACAGCCCGCTCTTGCAACTCCTTCCATGGACCTTCTTCGATATCATCGGGTTTAGTCGAATGTCGAAGAACCTTTCCCAAACCTGCTTGGACCAGAAAATCCTTCACCCTCCGTTGCCACAACGCAAAGTTTCCATGACCATCAAACTTCTGAACGTCGGACTTCACGGTGATAGAATTTCCCCCGGACATCGCAACCGTGCTCTGATACCAGTTGTTGAACAATCGCAGCGGAAGCAATGATTATGCAAACAACAAGAACACAAACCAGAAAAACAAGCAATTGAAAATTGAAAGGGAATAAAGATAAAAATCAGTTTGGGGCAATTGGAATCCGTCTCTTATTAATTATGTGCAATGTCTTCCTTCAATACGTAGGATACCAGCTGTATATATATACTACACAACCCTAATCCAAGAAAGACTATAAAACATAAGAGACCCAGCCCAAATAAAACCCCCCCGTATGGGCTTTGAGGCGCCCGCCCAAGATCAACCAGGCGCCCGCCTGGCGCAGTGCAAAGCCAGGCTGCTCCCACGGACCTCCAGGCGCCCGCCAAGCCAAGAGCCAGGCGTCCGCCTCAAACCAAGGAATCATGGCCCCATCTTCTGCTCTCCAAGCGCCCGCCTCACCCTAGGTGGGGCGCCCGCCTCATCTGCAGTCGACCTAGCCTTGAGGAAACGAGCCACATCCAACAATATATATATATATAAATTAATATTTTAAAAATTTACAATTGGTACTCGGTATACCAACCAATTTAAATTTATGTACCGAGTACCAACCAATTTCACATAATTGGTACGGTAGTATCGTACCAACATTTCGGTATACCAATTGTCACGTACCAATTATAATTGGTACGGTTGGTACACGAGTTGGTTGATACGGAATGTAAAATTTTGCCAGCCCTAGATAGTAGGACTATTGTCCGTCTTTTTGAGATATTTGCACTCAACGAAGTTTCTTCGCGTCAAAATCAAAGCGCGCTTTATTCCAAACGCTTATTCCGAATTTTTTATTTTATTTTTTAAGTTTTAAAAAAAATCAATTTCTACAAATAAAATAATAATAAAAAAAAATGAAATGATTCCTTTCTCTAAGGTTTCTGGGGCCTAACATAATGCTTTCAAAGGATATGAATTTTTCGAAATCCCTCTAAAGCCTCTCAAACAAAAATACCCAGATTGCCTCATTACACTAGTTTGTGTTTTTCAGTGTTTGTGAGGTCCGGAGCGTTGAGGCCAAATTCCATCACATTTACGAGAGTCAACTCTTATAAGTGAAAAAACTCTAAAAGAAGAAAGGAAAAAATCGGAAAAACTCGGATTAGACTTCAGATCAAACAAATTTGAATATGAAAAATCGAAATTTTCTAATAACTACTGATCATCATTTTCAGCAACCGTAATTGACAATTCAATGATTACCACAAACGAACATCAAAAATAATGCATACACGGATGAAGACTCTTCTTCACATACGGTCTCACTTTCTCTATTTTTTAACGTGCTCCACCATAAATAAGTCTACCAAAAATAAGTCTGACAATTATTTTGATGTCAGATTCGCAGACAAGCCATTTGTTGTGCGTATTTCTTTTTCATCTGCGATAACTTTGAGATGCAAATACGAACATTCACACCATTGTAAAGACAACTGCATGTTATGCATCTTTTTCAAATGATTTCTTTTTCATCTGCGATAACTTTTTCTGAAACCTGCTTAAAGATTTCTTTAATGTATTGTTCGTTTAGTGTGTTTGCATCTTTTTCAAATGATTCATTATTAACTGTTGTTAAGTTTTGAGTTAATTTATCATTTGTTAAGTTGGCAATAAGAGGATAATCAGAAAGATTTGTCATTTCATTCAAGATAAGGGGAAAGATGACATCGATTACATTTTCATAATCCTCGGGCGTGAGGCCTTCGGATGACTCTGAGGACTGGAATTCGAAGATTCTTGACTCGACTGAAAAGACAACAGGGTGTTTGACACGACCGGGTTGAGGAGGACGAGGTACCAATCCAAGCTCCGTGATCATTTGCTGTCGACTGGCTATCGGCCCTGAGAATGTCTCCCAATTCTTCAATGGCATTTCTGTCTTAGTTACCAAAGTGCGAGGATCAAAATGACTTTCACCATCGTCTCCAATAACGGCAACTATCTCATCATCTGAACTGAAGTCGATCAAGTCTGGGATTTGTGCTTCTTCGTCAAACAACTCTTGCAAACCCCACTGACTGTCTTCACTGCTGGCAGCGTCTATCTGGCTAATCTTTGGAAGAGCTAACTCAAAGGCGGAGAAGTCCATTGTCCCGGATGCTGACTCTTTGACACTGGCCGGATTTCCTTTGAAGACGTACTCATTCTGAACGGTAGTGGTGGCCCCAGGGATATCTGGCAAATCAAGGAACATTCTTCGAACGGGATTGGCTGGCTTTCCCCTAACTTTCTCAAGGTTCTCTAGAAGGGTTTTCTGCAAGGAGATCTGGCGATCACTTTCATCATATTGTGTCCCTCCTTTTATAAAGTAATGGGTCAGAGACAGACTGTAAGGATGGAGCTGGACCCCTTCACCTTTCGTGCCTTTAGCTTTTCTGGCATCCCGAGAGTTCGGTTTGTACCCCAAGCCATATCTGGTAGTCTGCTCCTTCACATCAATGATGGTGTTACGACCTTGAAGTCTTCTACCCAATCCAAGTCCCGGAAGATAACTCATTTTTCGCATCATTCTCATGGCAGGAGGGATTTTATCGGAAGTAGTGGTGAGGTCAGTACAACATACTTGTGCCTTGGAAGAAGCTACGGAGAATCCGGTCAATGCTAACCCTTCATCATCGTGCTTGATCTCCAATATCGGGATATCCCCGGTCCGGTTCCTTCTACTGTGACACTGTCCCCATAAATGGTGGTGATAGTTCCATCACTCGACTGAAATTTGACGCACTGATGCAAAGTAGAGGCTACCCCGTTTATCTGGTGGATCCAAGGCCGTCCCAGCAAGGCAGTAAATGAAATCGGAATGTCAATAACTTGAAAATCAACGTCCATGACCCTTTTTCCGAACCACATCTTGAGAGTGGCGATCCCCAAAGCGATCGTGCAGTGGAGTCATAGGCCTTAATAGTTTGACTAGAAGGCTTTAAGTCCGTTGGCTTCAGATCCAATAAATCCATCATTTTAGCTGGCAAGACATTCATTGCAGACCCCCCGTCGACTAGTACTCGTGGCAATCGACGCTCTTCTAACTGGACTGTGATGTAAAGAGGTTCGTTGTGACTAGCCCCATACTTTGGCAGGTCCAATTCAGTGAAGGTAATGATGTTTCCGTAGTGGATATTTCCAATCATTTGGACGACCTCATCTGGGGTGACATCTATGGGCACCATGGTCTTGGCCAAACTTTCTTCTAGCTTCAACTTATGAGGGTATGAAGAGGTCAACAGGGACCATAAGGAGATATTGGCTTGGGTACACTTCAACTGAGTTAGGACTGGATCCTCCTTATCAGAGTCAGGCTTTTCTGCTTCTGGCTTATAAGGTCTTTTATCTGTCTTTGGCTCCGAAATGGCATTCCTTTTGTCACCCTTAGGCTGCTCAATACTCATCTGTCCAGACCGAGTCATCACATAGACATTGGATTTTCCTTGGTCATTATTCCTACTGGAGGATTCTGTCAATTCTTTCAAAGTCAGAGGCGGATTCTTACTGGCGTATGGCCAATTCTGCTGATTGATCTGATTGACGGTGCTGTCGGAAGCATAGGCGGCTTCCCGAATCTGGTCCCAGGTTACCGGCTTTTTGACCTTTTCACATTTTCCGTTTAAAGCTTTCACAGTCTCATTCAAACTTTTCAAAGTCAGCATGCAACAAGAATTATCACTTCCGGAGTTTGGAGCTTGGCAAATGGCTTTCTCATCCGAACCTAGCAACTTCTTTAACAGAGTAGGATCACATTCCTCATCACTGTCAAGCATGTCTTTTCTTTCCCTGGGGGTCAACCTTCTGACGGCATCTTTGACGTTGGCCAAACATTTTCTGAAGTGGGAAATTCCATCATCAATAAGGATTTCTGCGGGGTCAAACCTCATGGCGGGTTCCTTTTCCTTACTGTCAGAGATATTTTCCGGGCTTTTTGGCTTCTGGGCTAACCACTCCTCTATTGTCCCTTCCGGCACTTCGACTGTGTCTTCATCAGTGTCACTACAGTAGCTCTCGTGGGAACTTTCGTCTTGGCTCTTATGACCAATGAGGGCAAAAGCAGGTCGGGATACTTGACGCCATATGAGGGGTATCTCAGACTCTTCCTCGGGCTTAGGGATTACCAGGAAGACATCATTATCATCGTAGGACATAAAGGGGACTGGGGTCGCCTCTAAACTCAGGACTCTTTCCAAGGCATCCATACATTCTTCTTCAGACCAAGTTTCAGGAGTGACTACTAACACTGTGATAGAGTCTACCCTTCCTGATGAGAGTTTGGCTTCGGCGACGCTTACATGTTCTAGATCGGTGGGAGGAGCCCACTTCCCTCTTTTGGCTAAAGCTTCGATCAAGTCTCTCCATTCACCTACCAAGTCCTTGTACGGAGTATTGAACTCTAGGATATAGGACTCATACACTACCTCATCCTTCTCCGAGCCTTTGCATAGGCTGCAGACACACTTTGAAGTGATTTCATCCCCTATTCCAGGTCTGTGGCTTTCTGCCTCATCTTGCCCTTCGGGTTTCACTTCCGTTGGCTCCAAGTCCATTCCTTCTACTGAACTGTCATCATCACTGTAAATCCACCCATTCCTATTCTCGTTCCCGACTGACTCTTCGCTGTAGCTGTCTGAGAGGTAGGCAAATTCACAGGCGTTGACAAAATTGGAAAGGTCAAACTGGCACTGGGATTCCAAGGTAGGGAAATTTGGCTCAGGCTGAAAGGAGGAAAAGGGTCCCATGGGGAGATGCAGAGGGAGCGAGGGTGTCGGGACCCTAACAGCTTGGGGTATTGGAGGAGACTGAGAAAGGACAGTCTTTGGCAATGGGTTATATGAAGATGGGGGAGGGCATTGGTTATAGGCTAGCTCTTCTTCCCTGGTCATCTGGTTACCCAAACCAGCACTGCTCTCTGTCAAATCGGCCATTCTGACTCTCTGAACTGAGGATTCTGGTGAACTGTCTGAGGATTCTGCGCTAACAAGTCGCTGACCCGGTGTTCTCACCCACTTCTTTCTCGCTGCGGGAAAGGGATAGGAAAGGTTTAGACTCGGGGTAGGTGTTTAGGCTGAAGGCTCAGGCAATATGCAAATTAGAATCTTCAAGTTTACTTAAAACAGTGTCTTTTATTAATATCTATTTGGTTGGAAAAGGGGTTCTGCCCTTCTTTTTTCACAACTACTCTAGATCCTGGATCAGTGGGTTCCGTCACTACGTCTATAAGCCCCTCGTATTCCACCTGTATTTCGACCTCCCAGGGTGGACAGCCCCGGGCGAGGGTCCTATAGGGCACGCGGATCCCACCGATCGAGAGTAAAGAACGCTCCTATCGGGTCTAGCGGGTCATAGGACCTTTCAACGCACGAGCGATGCGGATTATAGTCAAGGCAATACCGGGAAAGTCTCGTCTCTCTGCCTTGACGGATCTTTGGCAGAGTTTCGCTTGAGCGAATGACGGTTTTTGACTTTTGGTAATGTCCGAGAGAATAATAGGCATGGGTCGGGCGGTAAAAAGTCGGATGACACAGTGTCACATTGAACTTCGTTGCATACGCAGTGCGTGAGTCGGAATCGAAGTCAATGCCGGTCAAGATCTTGCCAATTTTTCCTTGTCGGAATTTTGGCAGAGCTTCGCTTGAGCGAAAGATCTTTTGATTTGTTGGCAAAGACTCGGTCTTGACTCTTACGCATTCCGTGCGGGTCAAGGTCAATAGTCAATGCCGGAGTCAAGATCCCACCGATTTTTCCTTGTCGGAATTTCGGCAGAATTTCGCTTGAGCGAAAATCTTGGCTTCCGTTATGAGCTAAGGCTTGACCTTTACGTGGGTATGCAACTGGGCTATATGACACGGACTAGACCAAAAACCAACCAAAAGTCACGGTTTTTTGAAACGTGTGACACGGACTGTGCATTGGTCGACACTGGCTGCCATGGGGAGGTTGGGATGATTCCGTGCGCGCCCGGGAGCATCGTAAGGCTGTCCGTGACTGCAGCTGGAACCACCCTCGGGTTTGAAGGACGTGCGTGCAAAAGTGTACAGGATATATCAGGTGCGCGTAGTGTGCGGTCTCCTAAAATTGTTCCTTTTTGAGTTAAAACAGAAATTTTCATAAATGTGTTTTAAAGGAATGATTTTCGGGACGGGGAAAATGCAACACATAAGCACGTAAATTTTCTGGGAGCCCCAGTCAGTCATGGAGCTGAGTAGCCCCAAGCTGCTAGGACTGCCAGATTAACCATGATTTTTCCTGGTGGAATTGCCACTGAGGTCGTATGGTCAGAATCCTATGAGGATTGAGCCGTACGACTGCATGGATCAATTTTCCAGGTTCCACTCCTTTTGCTATTTTTCGGGTTGTTTTCCCGTTCAAAGTATGCACAGATTCCAAGATGCAAATGATGCAATGCATGGTAAAGAAAGCAAGCACGATTAATGAAATCGGCGATGGGAGTCTAACCCGCTCAAAGGGAAAAGCTTTCTTCTTATTTTTTTTTTTCAAAATTATTTTTTTTCGAAAAAGGGATACTGGTACGTGGGATTGTTAAACCACCTGGTTATCCCAAGCCCCGGGTTAGGGAGCGATACAGGAAGGGTAAGTGGGGTCCACCTATATACCAAGTATCGATTTTTGTTTTGAAAATAAAGCTTTTCTCCTTTGGGTTTCCCCAGCGGAGTCGCCAAACTGTGAATGTGTGCCCAAAAAATTTTGTTTTTGTTGGAATTCACGCGAGTTTGAAGACATCCGAGTTATTTGAAAAACGGAGTCGCCACGCCATTTTGATTACCTCAAAACTTTGAAAAAAAGGTTTTATGGGTTCGGAGGTTAAGTTACCCCTTGGGAAGAACGTTTGGCGTTCACCCAAAGTGCCTTGCCGGAGCAAGTCTCCCTAGATTTCATTAATCGTGATTGCTTGCGTGCTTTCTTTGTGTGCATGTGTTTGAGAGTAAGGGGGGGAATGTCCCAAGTTGTCTTCCGGACGTACAAACCATTTGTTGGTTGTCGCTCGGGATTCCTTGGAATTTATGTATTTGGGATTATGATCCCGTCCTCATCTTATGACTTGTGATCATCGCATTTTAACCTCGGGACCCTTGGGACTTGCGTGATCGAGAGAATGACTCTCTTTTGGTCAAAGATGAGGTTCTTTAGGAAGGAATGTCCTTAGCCCATCAATCCTACGCTTTAAGACGGTCGAGCTCGTATAGAGGCTTCATACTCATTCTTAAGCGATAATCGGAGATATAGGGTTCAAGGTTATCCTTTTCCTAAAGAAATCATGAACCTTTGATGGAAGGAACGATGCAAAGATGAGAACTTTTACACCGGTCCGTTCCAAGGTTGGGGGAAAGGGGAAATGCATGATGAAAAAATGAATCTTTAATGAAAAGATGACATTTTGGTTTTAGCAAATGATGCTTTTTGATTTAAAGAAAGGATCTTTATTGCAAATGATGCGTAAAGATAGGATTTTTATGCAAATGATGCATTAGAAAAGGTTTTTGAATGCAAAGGATGCATTTTTATTGGAAAAGATTTGATCTTTATATGCAAATGATGCATAAAGATAACATTTTTATTGGAAAATAGGGATTTTAGGTGCAAAGGGTGCACCTTTATGAAAAAAGACTACATTTTTATGACAAATGAGGTCTTAATGCATGCAAAGGGGAAGGGGGTGATAAAGAAATGATCTTTATGAATAAATGCCAAGTCCCAAGCAAGATATATGAATGCAATGAGCAAGTATATCAATTAAAATGCAAGGTTAGGGCGTGCGAGGTTACCAATCGTTTCCTTTGCTTCTTCGGACGGAGCTAGGAGGAGAGGTTCGTCTTGGGTCTTCAAGGAGGAGGGAGATGGCTTCTTGAGCTTCTTCTTCGCCTTCTTGAGCCTTCAAGGGTGTTCTTCACGTCTTGAGTATATTGCTATGGAGTGTGTGTGTTTTGTTGTTGTTAATTGTCGTGTTGAAATGGGTAGAGGAGGGCTCTATTTATAGGCAGTCTGGATAAGGCTAATGAAGCCGTGCGGCTGCAGGCCCTTTGCAAATGAGGCCGTGCGGTCTTATCCATTGTGACTCAGCATTCTATAACCATGCAAGGTGGCATTATTCTAGAACCTTCTCCCTAATTAAGAAAAACGTGTTTTCTTAATTAGGAAGGCTTCCTTCAGCCCTAATTTTAATTTGGGACTGCTCTAGGACATTTTCGGAACACTAGGAAGGTCCGGGGAATTACCGGGAAACTTACCGAAATGTCGGGAAAATTAACCGGAAGGCATGAGCCAGATTTGGGTACTTACACTCTCGAGCAGAGGGAAAAGAGCGGTGGAAGAGTGATTCGAGAACAAAGTCTCGGAAAGGGCAAACCACAAAAATAAGCGTGCCAGCTGCTCCGCAGCCTCCGCCAACACTACCCCAGTACCCCGACGGTACTCTCCGATGTTGGACGTAACCCGTGCCTCCACCTCGTGATACAACATGCCCAAGCCCTTACGGGGCCAAGGCGCAAAGCCCAGCAGCTCAGTCAGGTGCTCATCGGACATCCGATCCCGCCATCTCACCGGCTCCCCCTTGAAGGACAACCCGATGATAGCCGCAAAATCCATGGGAGTCACCGTCGTCTCCCTCCAGCTGAAGTTGAAGGCGTGCGTAGTGTCCCACCAATACTCAGACAAGGCCAGAAAAACGCCTTTGTTCTTCTGAGTCTCCGCCAGCCCGACCAAGTTCTCCACGAACACGTTCAGCCCAGAATCAATAACTAGCCTCCGAGGGCTAGGTCTACCATCCTAGGAGATATCGGGCATGCTCCTCCATACCTCGGTCACGGCCTCAAGGGACCCATGTGACTTCATCTTCTTCGCCTTCCCAAATGAAGGCACCTCATCCTGTAGGTAAACACAGCAAAGGTATGTCAATAACGATACTTAACAAATGAACCCAAAACAAAAACGATGACACATATCATTTACAAACACAAAAGTCCGTACCAACACGGCACACAAACAACAAAGGGTCCGTCCCTACACATACACATTTTTTCATAAACAAGGGTCCGTCCCTACACAAAAAAAGTTCAACAAAGGGGTCCGTCCCTACACAAATTTTTCAACACAAAGGGTATGTCCCTACACGACACATTTTCATAAACACAAAACATTTTTCAAAGGGTCCGTCCCTACACGACACATTTTCAAACAAAAGTCCGTCACAAAAACACGGCACATTTCACACAAATTCCCCACAAAAAATCCGTTCATACACTACAATTTTTCTAACAAAAAAAACATGTACATACAAAAATAGCATCAAGGTACAAATCACCGAAGCATGCACTTTAAGGAGATACACTTTATTTTCACAAATAAGAGCTAAACTCCACATTTTTGCACAACAATCACATACCTACAATCCAAACACACCCAATTTCAACAATTCAACATCAATTTCACAAATTGATCATGGCAAAAACAAAAGCCCCAAATTGCAAAAACTAAAACCCTAGTTCTAGCATACATCATTTCGAGCAAGAATTAAAAACAAAAAATTGATTTCTTACCTCCACTACCATTTTCCCCGCAATGTGTGCACCCTCACATCCGGATACAACTCATCCAGATTGATTGTTGAAGGTGTGTAGGGAGAGAAGCTCCTTTGGAGATCCAACCTCCTCTCCATGGCTCCTCAGACTCTTTGACAACGTCCAAGCCTCAATCCTTTTGCCATGATAGTAATCTAGCGATTTAGAAGGGTTTTCTCGGGAAAATTTGGCTCAAAAATGGGTTTTCTTTTCTCTTTCTCTCCTTCCTCGGCAGAAACTTGAAAAGGAAATGGAAATGGCGTGTTTGCAATCTGATTTTGCTTAAAAACACCAGATTTGCATAAGAGTCCGCACGGAACACTTTGCAAGTGCAAGTGAATCTGCACGGACTACTTTGCAGCCCTAGGCAATTCCCTCTTTTGCCCTTACAAATTTTGTCCTTGGCTGTCCAAAAGAAATTTCCAACAAAATTCATACATTTTGGTCCCCAAAACAAATGGAATCATATCCTCAAGGCACAAACGCCTACAAAAACAAATCCCGGCCGTCATCGTAAGTCCGAACCTCAAGGCAAGCATGCCTCCCAAAAATCAAATACAAGGCAAGCACGCCTCCCAAAAAACAAACACAAGGCAAGAATGCCTCCCAATATACCACACAAGGCAAACACGCCTCCTAAAAAACAACCTCAAGGCAAGCACGCCTCCCAATATACCACACAAGGCAAGCACGCCTCCCAAAAATCAAACACAAGGCAAGCACGCCTACCACACAAGGCAAGCACGCCTCCCAAAAATCTCACTTAGGTACAAACGCCTTTACCTCACTTAGGTACAAGCACCTTAGGCACGAACGCCTTCCTATCAAGGCACAAACGCTTTCACCCCATCAGAGGACACCACCACGTACTCACATCTGACCCAAGCGGCCACCTCAAACATGAACCACGATCAGGCTTGATTCCCAATCGGGATACGTATAAATCCTACCAAAGGGTCCAGCTATCCAACCCAAGCGGTCACCTCAGGAAACCACCACGTCCTCACTACTCTATCTCAGTCAGAGGACACCACTACGTCCTCATACAAGACAAACTCACCTCACACACGAACAACGATCAGGCTTGATTCCCAATCGGGATACGTGGGAATCCTACCAAAGGGTCCAGCCATACGACCCAAGCGGTCACCTCAGGACACCACCATGTCCATAACCGATGACCGACACGGTCATCTTCTCTCTCCCAAAAAGCGGTCAAAATTGGGAACCTTATCTTTATCGACGACCCCACTTCCTCCATAAGTGACATCGCCGAGGGGCTTCTATAAGTACCCCAACCCGGACCGCTCTCCGTCCGAACATACGGGAAACACCGAGGACTCACGCCCGCGTGATCCCGAAGACCCATAACGTACAAAAGGTCCAAAACCACCATCTAAACCAAGGGAAGACCTGTCAGGAATAAAAAGGAACTCAAGGGCTTTACAGAAAATAACAAAATATGGCCAGTTGACTTAATGGTCCGTACGGACCACTTTGCAAAGTAAGAATGGTCCGTACGGACACTTACTTCAACACACCAAAATGATGAAAAATTCCCTTAAAGTCCTCAATATTTCCTCAAATCCAGGAAACCCAAAAAACTAGTAATGACACAAAGGTCCGCACGGACCATATTGCAGTTTTTTGAGCCCTATAAATAGAAGGCTCCCCCTTCCATTTCATTCACACCTCCATTCTCTCCTCTCCCCCCAGTCTTCAGGGACCCTTCTAAGCCTTCCCATCCTCTTCCGGCCATTCCGAGGCGCTTCCGAGCCATCCCGAGGTGCTCCCGAGCCATCTCGAGGTGCCCCCGAGCCTTCCTGAGGTGCTCCCGAGCCATCTCGAAACTCTGCCAAGCCTTCCCGAGGCGCTCCCGAGCCATCTCGAGGCATTCCGAAGCATCCTGAAGCTCTGCCAGTCCATCCTGAGGCAATCAAAAGCATCCCGAAGCCCTGCCGGTCCATCCCAAGCCATCCCGAGGCATCCCCCGAGGCATCCCAAGGCATCTCGAAGCTCTGCTGCTGGCACACATCGGTCCATCCCGAGGCATTACGAAGCTCTGTCGGCACACACTGATCCATCCCGAGGCATCCTGAAGCTCTGCTGGCACACACCGGTCCATCTCGAGGCATCCCGAAGCCCTGCCAGTCCACACCGGTCTATCACGAGGCAATCCTGATCCATCCCAGCCTGTCCCGATCGACCCTGACGTCTCAAATCAAACACATTCCCCCGCGAAAGATAGACACAAACCAACATTGGTACGATCTCCTTCCAAATCTCATTTAATTGCTTTCAATATTTAAATATTTCTTTTAAATACATTGTCTACAATGTAGACATCACTTTCAAAATGCATTTTTAAAGACATCACTTTCAAAATGCATTTTTAAAAGCGCGCACACACACACACACAATATTTAAAGAAAGAAGGGTATCGAAAGACTCGTGTATACGAGGCGACTCGGGTGAGCTCAAATATCTCTTCCTGTGGCGTAACCTGACATCCGAACTCAAAAATCTCATCACACAACAAATCAAAACTAAAATAGCCTTTTCTCAATGTTTTGGGCACAATCAAAACGGCGTGGCGACTCTAAAACGAAAACGCAGCACGACCACACGACGTGAGATACCAGTCCAGCCACGGATCGGGTAATTTCACCTTTGCTTCAATTCATTTGGAGAAGTAGTCAATTGTCACGATCACATACTTGCAATTACCTCGGGCAGGGGAAGGGTCCGATGATGTCGATTCCCCACATGTCAAATGGCCACGTAGGTATTATAAGAGTCTGCTTAATTGCTGGGACACTAGGAATGTCAGAGTATCTCTGGCACTTGTCACACTTTCTTACATAAGCTTGCGCGTCCTCTCTCAAGTTTGGCTAATAGTAACCTATCCTGATGATTTTATCGGCTAAGGTTCTGGCCCCTAGATGACCACCGCAAATGCCTTCGTGGACTTCAGCTAAGAGATTTTCTGTTTCCTTAGGATAGATACACCTCAACAGGGGCTTTATGAATGATCTTCTACATATAATTTCGTTCATCACTGTGAACCTTACTGATTTCTTCTTAACGAGCCTAACATGTGCTTCATCTTTCAGGAGTTGGTTCCTGTCAATGAAGTCCTTGTATTCATCTATCCAACATCTCTCCTCATCATCTAGGAGCATTACTTGTAGTCTCTCGTAGGTAGGTTTTTCAGCAAAGGCTACGAGTGGGTTAGAATTAGGATCTGCCACATCAATAGTTGCCAATTTAGATAGAACATCTGCCACTTGATTTTCTTCCCTTCCTATCTGACTTATTTCAAAAAACTCCAATTAATTATTCACTTAAAGAATAATTAATTCCAGTTTAGATGTATTGGAAATCTCATAATATTTTGTTGGTTAAACTAAGTACTTATTTGAAATCTCAGAATATTTTGTTGTTTAAAAAAAACATTGTTGTTATGGATCTAATGAAGTGTTATATCGAGTATTATATTTTGGTAGCCAATGGAGACATGTTCGATTATGTTTTGTATTCATTTTTTAATCCGCAGAAATATTCTTCAATTATCATCTAATAAATTGTGATTGTGATTATATGTATTTTATAACGGAAGCTTTGGCGGTTTTTTTTTTCCTGAGTATTATTCTTTGGTAGCCAATAAACATGTTTGATTAAGTTTTGCATTCATTGTTTTAATATGCAGAGAAATTCTCACATTAATCATCTAATAAATAGTGATTGTCATTATATGTTTTGGCAGTTCATGGGGTAGAATATGCATTTGGTGAACATGAACATTCAACTACAGGGATATTTGAAGTTGAGCCAAAAAAGTGCCTGGAATTCACATTTAGGAAATAAATGTTGGTAGGACAAACATACTTGGAACCAATAGAGGTTCATGCATTCAAGGAGAAGTTAGCAGAGGAGTACTCAGGAAGCACTTACAATCTCATCACCAAGAAAACTGCAACCACTTATGTAAGACGTTTGTCTAAGTTTGACCGGAAGCCAATTCCTAGCCGGGTCAACTCGACATGGTAAGAACTTCAACCAGTAAAGATATTGGATTTCTTTCAGGATTTTCTTATAATATTATTAATTATGATACTTAAATCATCTTGAGCAATTCTTGACAAATACTGAAGAATCTCAACCTTTAAAACTCCTTCCAACTCGCTTAGAGGGCTAGCTTAGATTTAGGAAACAATTGAAAACAACATGCGAGATATTACTGTGTCTATGATGAAGAACTATCCTTTGCTTTTACGCAAATTTATGGTTGTGTGAATGTGGTGCCCAAATTTTGTGTTGGATTCACGCAAGTTTGAAGACATCCGAGTTATTTGAAAAAACGGAGTCGCCACGCCATTTTGATTACCTCAAAACTTTGAAAAAAAGGTTTTATGGGTTCGGAGGTTAAGTTACCCCTTGGGAAGAACGTTTGGCGTTCACCCAAGGTGCCTTGCCGGAGCAAGTCTCCCAAGATTTCATTAATCGTGCTTGCTTGCGTGCTTTCTTGTGTGCATGTGTTTGAAAAAAAAGGGGAAATGTCCCAAGTTGTCTTCCGGACGTACAAACCATTTGTTGGTTGTCGCTCGGGATTTCTTGGAATTTTATGTATTTGGGATTATGATCCCGTCCTCATCTTATGACTTGTGATCATCGCGTTTTAACCTCGGGACCCTCGGGACTTGCGTGATCGAGAGAATGACTCTCTTTTGGTCAAAGATGAGGTTCTTTAGAAAAGGAGGGTCCTTAGCCCATCAATCCTACGCTTTAAGACGGTCGAGCTCGTATAGAGGCTTCATACTCTTTCTTAAGCGATAATCGGAGATATAGGGTTCAAGGTGTCCCTTTCTAAAGAAATATGGAACCTTTAATGGAAGGAACGATGTAAAGATAGGATCTTTTACACCGGTCCGTTCCAAGGTTGGGGAAAGGGAAATGCATGATGAAAAATGACACTTTAATGAAAAGATGACATTTTTGGGTTGCAAATGATGCACTTAGTTTAAAGAAATAATCTTTATTGCAAATGATGCATAAAGATTTGATTTTTATGCAAATGATGCATTTTTGTTGAAGAAATTGGCATTCATTATGCAAATGATGCATAAAGATTGCATTTTGAAAAGCATATGATGCTAGTTTATGGTAAAGACATGGTCTTTAAAGCAAATGATGCTTGAACAAGGGGTTTTGAATGCAAAGGATGCATTTTTATTAAAAAGATTGGATTTTTATATGCAAATGATGCATAAAAATGACATTTTTATTTGAAAATGGAAGTTTTAGGTGCAAAGGATGCACCTTTATGAAAAAAGACTACATTTTTATGACAAATGAGGTCTTAATGCATGCAAAAGGGAAAGGGGGTGATAAAGGTGTGATCTTTAACTATGAATGCCAAGTCCCAAGCAAGATATATGAATGCAATGAGCAAGTATATCAATTAAAAGCAAGGTTAGGGCGTGCGAGGTTACCAATTGCTTCCTTTGCTTCTTTGGTCGGAGCTAGGAGGAGAGATTGGTCTTGGATCTTCAAGGAGGAGGGAGGGAGCTTCTTGGCCTTCTTCTTCACCTTCTTGAGCCTTCACCAATATTCTTCACGTCTTGGGAGTGACTGATTATGAGTATATTGCTATGGATTGTGTCTTGTTGATGATTAAATGGGTAGAGGAGGGCTCTATTTATAGGCGATCTGGATAAGGCTAATGAAGCCGTGCGGCCGGAGACCTTGGGCTAATGCGGCCGTGCGGGCTTATCCACAATGACTCGGCATTCTAGAACCATGCAAGGTGGCATTATTCTAGAACCTTCTTCCTAATTAAGAAAAACGTGTTTTCTTAATTAGGAAGGCTCCTTTCAGCCCTAATTTTAATTTGGGACTGTTCGGGACATTTCAGGAACACTAGGAAGGTCAGGGAATTCAGGAAACTTACCGAAATTGCCGGGAAATTTAACCGGAAGGCATGAGCCGATTTGGGTACTTACGAAGCCCTCGGCAACGTCACTTGCAAGGCGAGTGGGGTTGTCGATAGAAAAGGATCCGATGCGGCGAATGCCGAGACGGATTGGGTGACCAAGGTGGTCGAGTGGGTGAACCTGCTGGAAGGCTACCTACGTATCCGGAAGGAATCAAGCCAGGCCGTAGTTCGGAACTTTGGATCATTTGGGGGAGGAAGAAGAGAAAGCGGTCTCTTCTTTGGGGAAAAAGAAGAGAAAATGACCTAGGAGGTCAAGCAATTGATCCTACGGGGATATGCTAGGAGTGACCAAGGTGGTCGGATATCGAACTTCTATGAGGGGCTGCTTTATCAGCGAGGGGTGACAAAGAAACGGGGTGACCAAAGTGGTCGAATGGCTGGACCTTTTATAAAAGGCTACCTACGTATCCGGAGGAATCAAGCCTTGATCGTAGTTCAAGCATCACTAGATAGTTAGGAACGATGTCTAGGATTCTTGAGATTTTGACAATTAATGGAGAATTTGTCACTTGATTGAAACTAGAGCTTACGTCACTATCGAGTGGATAGAGGTAGCTAGAGTTTGGTGAACTTGAGCATACGTCTCAATCTCTTTCGAATCAGAGATATGGGTTGCCAAAGCTAGAATGATTTAAGCATACGTCTCAATCTCTTTCGAATCAGAGATATGGGTTGCCAGAGCATACGTCTCAATCTCTTTCGAATCAGAGATATGGGTTGCCAGAGCATACGTCTCAATCTCTTTCGAATCAGAGATATGGGTTGCCAGAGCATACGTCTCAATCTCTTTCGAATCAGAGATATGGGTTGCCAGAGTTTGAATGATTTAAGCATACGTCACTATTCGGGATAGAGGTAGCTTAAGTTGAGAGAAACTTGAGCGTACGTCACTATTCGGGATAGAGGTAGCTTAAGTTGAGAGAAACTTAAGCGTACGTCACTATTCGGGATAGAGGTAGGCTCAGTTTAGAGTTTTGACAATTCGGAGGTTGTCACCTAGCGTTATCCCGTTATAACGGAATTAACGGAGGCGACTGGGAATAGAGCTTGATTGCTAAAGAGATAAGGGATATTTTCTGAAAAAGATGTTATCTTGGTTAAAAGATAAAGGAAATTGCATGCCCAAGTGGAAGGTCCAGGGGCAGGATTGTAATTTTTTGCTCAGAGCGAATGAAGCCGCCCGGCATGAGATGGAGAAAAAGGAGCCGTACGGCTAGAGACCTGTTTTTTCCAGATTATTTAAAACAGGTTTGAACGGGCATTGGGCATTATTGCCGCCCAAGAGCTGCCGAGGAAGAGAGAGAGAAAGGAGAGAATTTCTTCAAAATTCTTCAATTCCCTTTGCTTCTATCGATTGGAATGGATCCGGAGGGCAATCCCATACCGAGGCAAGCAAGAAGGAACATCTCCGCGGCTGCGAGAAGGAGGAGAAAGGAGCTCGTTCGGACGGAGAGGAAGTATGACTTCCTTACGCCTCCATCGGAGCTCTATCCGGGGAGAAGGGAGCATAAATCAGCGAACCCTCGATCGGTTGGGGTAAGCATTCTCATTTTGCTCAAATCCGATGATTTTGCTTGAATTTTGAATGATTTAGGGCTTGACCCGAATTTTAGGAATTTTTTAGGATTTTTGAATGACTTTGAGACATTGATGAATAACCTATAAGGCTAAGAATATGCAATGTGCAATTTGTTTGACAAAAATAATGGGAATGACCCACTTTTTTCTAGCAAATAAAGTAAGAATGAAAAAAAAAAATGTCTAAAGTGAGACGGAGTTCTTGCATGTGCTAGAACTAGGTCAAAATTTTGAGAAAACATGATTTTGGAAGATGAAAAGGATTCATGCATGCCATTTTTGAAAGAATAATGCTTATGTGCAAAGAATTGTGAAAATTGTGATTTTGTGTTTTAGGAAAGCAATGGGACTTGACATGACGCATTTCAAGTGATGAAAGACGCTTTTTTGATGCAAATAATGCTAGAAAAACTTTTGTGAATGCTTTTCTTTTGAAAATATGTGCATTTTTGTGAATATATGCATGCTTTTTTTTTTTTTTTTGAAAATGATGAATGATTGACACACTTCTTTGTTGTGCTTGTCTACAGGAGAACAAGTCTAGAGGACCATCGGAGATAGCAGTTAAGCTTTGGCAGAGGATGCCGGATTTTGAGAAGAATGGGGTGAACCCCAAGAATTTGGTGAGGGCTACCGGCCTGGATTCGTTCGTCGAGGCTATCGGCAGGGGTGTTCACATCACCTCTAAGAGCAAGGGCTTGGTCCAGGCCCTTTCTGAGTTCTGGTGGGATAGTACCCATAGCTTTCACTGAGTGGGAGAGGCGACGGTGACTCTGGCGGACTTCACGGCTATTGCGGCCTACGGTTCACCGGGAGGCCCGTGACTTGGAGAGACCACATTACGGTGAGGAATTCCAGGCTTTGGTCGGGTTTGAGCTGATTCCCGGGGTTGGGGATGGAGACGCGGAACGTCGAGGTGGCGATTCGAGACTTGCATGCGAGAACTTTCTTTGCTAATGATGTGGCCCTTGCCCAGTAGCTAGAGCATTCATATGGTTGATGCTATCGGTCACTATCTTTGCTAATGCAGGACGCTGGCCATGACTTGCCTCCTCGACTCTTTGGAGGATGTGGATGGGATAGGGACGGTCTCTTGGGGCGAGGCCGGATTGGCGGAGTTGTACTTCTCGTTGGACATGTACAGTCGGAACAAAGCTGCTTCCATGGACTGCTTCTCATTTGCCCTTGAGGTAGTCTCCTTTCTTTTCTCTTGAGACTTTTATGAGAGAGAGAATGACCTTTTGATGTTTTGAACATGCAGGCCTGGTTCTGCGAGGTGATCGGGTTCTTTCCTTGGAACCAACAGAGTGATGTCACCATCTTCCCTGCTATGGTTATTTGGAGGGAGATGCGAGGGATAAATTCACGGGAAGACCCGGATCACTTTCGACTACAAAATGGTGAGGCCGGTCATCAACAGGGATGGGCATGACGGAGTGGACTTCTACCCTTGGGGCGGTATCAGGAGATCTTCTTTGGGAGATGCCATTGATGTGACGAGGCGAGAGGAGGTGGCTCACTGGGGCGACATGTGATGTCATTTACTTGGGGGACCGTTTCTCGAGGCGGCATGGCCATGTCCCTCCATTGGACGCCATTACTCCTCGGGATCCTCCCGGCACGGATGCTACGGCCCGGGGATTGGCCGAGAGGATGAGATAGCGAGGTACCGAGCGGGCGTGGGCTGCGAGAGAGTACTGACATGGACACCCCCTACTGTTGTGTTTGTGGAGCGGCGCACGAGGGCGCCACGAAGCTAGTGAAGGCGGCGGTCACTCGGGGATATGGGGAGGATGAGCCTCTTGACCCGCCGATCCCTCACTGCGCATCGTCCTACGTGGTCCATGGAGTGCCGAGGAGGATGAGGATACTGTCCCCGATGCTAGGGAGCCCAGTACACCTTGCCGCTGATAGCCTTTGTGAGTATACTTTTAGGGTCCTTCCCTTTAAGCTTTGATTTTTACGCTTTTTGCAATTTTACGAGATTTTACGAGATTTTCCTCTTCTTTTCTCGGGTTCCGGCTCGCACTTACGATAGGTGGTCGGGCGAGAATAGGGGCTGGAAGGACATGTGCCGGTCTCTTCGAGGAAGGCGGCTGCGTTTGAAGGCGGCGGCGGATGCACGGGAGCACAGGCGCAAGAGACGGCACGTCGGGGGCACGGCGTCTACCTCGTCGGCCTCGGAATACTCTTCCCGGTGCCATGCCTCGGGGCGGGGACCCAGCGGCCCGACATTCTCGAGGCGGTGCCGAGTACGGGCACGATAATGTCCATTTGTCGACGTGAGCGACCGGGAGGACTTGATGAGGAGGCTAGCATCTATGAGTTGAGTAGCGATGAGGAGGAAGAAGAATCGGAGGCCTAGGAGGTCTCTAGAATAGATTTGGAACAAAAAACAACCAATTTACAATTTTTTATGCACACTTTGTTTATTTTTTGCTTTATTTGGGCGCCGATGGGGCGAAAACATTGTATTTACGTTTTATTTGCTTTTCTAATTCATGCTTTTTCAATTTGCATATTATCGAGCCTTGGGGCGACTTTTTGCTTGGAATTGGGGAAATTTGGCGGGCCAAAATGATTTATAATGGTATATAAATGCTTGAATGGCTTACGGATATGTTTTTGTACGGGTTTTGATTGAAAAAGTGGGGTGAAAACTCCCTTGGGCAGCAACTTTGGTTGCTGCAGAATTTTTTTCTTGGAGAGGGCTAATGTAGCCGTGCGGCATGGCCTTGAGGGAAAATGAAGCCGTGCGGCTTACGGTTCTGTACGAGCGGTTTATTTTGAATAAAAGCAAGGCTTGGCCATTTCATTTCATTTTCACTCTAGACTTGTCCCAATTGTTCCCAGAGCATATTTTGGACCTAAAAGCACCATCTTTGATGGAGAAGCCCGTCAGATTGCAAAGGGGGAAGCGAGACCGTTTTCTATCCGATCTTCAATCTTGGGCGAGACATAACTTCCAAAATCACAAGGGACTGCTTGATTCTTCCTTCAAGATCAAGTCTTTATGGCATTTGAGGGATCTCCCGCCCGATTGGGACTGTTGAGAGCCGCGGCAAAGTTACAGGACATCAGGAGACATGTTCTTGCTTCTCTTACAACGAAATTGTCCCAACGCACGAAGACTTGAGCCTTGATTGGGGGTCCCGAGGCGAGGCTATATCTATTCCGCTGATCGGAGACGTGCCGGTGGCGGTAAAGCTTGCATCTTTTACTGCAGATTCCTTTGGGAGAGGTGAGAGGATGATGGTAGCCCCGGATAGGATTGACCTTTACGATATCCGGGCAGGTTTGGGTCTCCGGATATAGGCTGCGACCACGGTGGCTATGGATGCTTTCATTCTTTGCGTATTCTACATTACGTTCCTTCTTGAGTCAGTGGGGATTTGTCACGGTGGTCTCCTGGACATGGTCGAGGCTGAGGAGCTGGGAAGGATATCGTCCCCGGTTTTGGGAGAGACATTTCATGGGATTGACGGGATGGCTCGGGAGACCATTTTATGAGGTCAGGGAGTCAGGCTGTGTTGACTTTGTGGGCTGCGGGAGAGGCTCGGGGCTTTGCACGGGGCTTTGCCGACTCGGTGCCCTTGGGTGATTTCTCGGAGAGGTGCGCCTAGGCGGCGGGAACGGGGTAGGCTGGGAGGCGATGATGGCTAGGCTATCCACTTCGGACATCCGTTTGGTGGATACCACATTGGAGGTTGCGGACCGGGAGGATATTTCGGGAGTCTTATGTTGTGAGGGTTCCGGGATTCGCTGGTCATCCTTTTATATACCCTGCTTGGTATCCGGGCGGTTTGGGGCTTTACGGGAGCCATTGAGTGATTGGGAGGACATCAGGACCATGGAGGTGGTGTCATTGGACATGAGGGATCCGGCCCGGCTTCTCTTTCTTCTCGAGGGCTTGGACATATCGCTTTCCCACCGGGGCTATCTTCGGGAGCGGGAAGAGCACCATCTTGACCACTTTGTCTACTTGGGCAGTACGAGAGGGAGATGGGAGCGACTCGAGGTTATCTTGGAGGAGAGACGTCGAGCTTTATTGGGAGGCGGCTGCGACTCGAGTAGGACTACGAGGGAGGCCGAGGCTAAGGCGAGTTGCCATAACCGGTCGAGGTGACTTGGTCGGAGATATGGAGGCTCGGTACAAGAGGTTGTCGAGGTCGCTCCTTTGGCCGAGGCTCGAGAGGGAGGAGGTACGGACTCGTGCTCGTATAGAGAGCGCTTATTGACACGGGGTTGGTGGAGGCTCCGGTGAGGATACCGAGAGGTCGGGATGAGGGATACCGAGCATCATAGACAAAAAGAGGAAGAAGACTCGACGGGGCCGAGGAAAAGGGAAGAAGACCAAAGAAGACTCGGCGAATGACGGCGACGAGATCTTTTCTTAGGATTCCCTTATTGCCATTTTGCAAACACATTAATTTATTTAGGCATTTTATTGTATTTTAGATCTTTGTTAGCGGGTTAGCGAGTCAAGAGGTAGACCGTGCTTGAACTCATCAAGAAGTTTTTAACTTGTAATGAACAAGAAATATTATTTTAGAAATTAGTCAAGACACATTTCATGGAAATTCAAATGTCTTTTTTTTTATTGATCGGGACATATTTCATGGAAACTTAATCGTCCTTTTTATTGTTTAGACCGAACCATATATGGCTGCCTACGTTCCCCTTTTACAAGAAAGGCTAAGGGGCTCGGGTCTACGTAGTTCATTACAGTGAACTAATTTTTTTCATGTGCGGCCACTGTTTTTGCCTAGACCGCCCTTTTTGGGGTTTTCGGCCTAGTGGGCATTACTCTTTTTGCACTAAGATTTTTTTCTTCTTTTTTTTTTTATATGTGCAACCTGTCTTTTGCCTAGACCGCCCTTTTTGGGGTTTTCAGCCTAGTTGGGTGTTACTCTTTTTGCACTTTTTTTTTTTATTATTTTTTTTTTTTTTTTTTTTTTTTTTTTTTAGATATAGTATCTTTTGAGCTTATCACCGTTATTTGGGTGGACAAAGGGATTGCCATCCAAGTCTGCAAGCTTCATGGCTCCTCCCGATAGTATCTTACGCACCACATAAGGGCCGATCCAAACGGGTTCCCATTTTCCCGGGGGTTGTCTACGGTAGGGGGCTTTACTTTCGGCACTAAGTCACCCTCTTTGATGTCTACGGCCTTGACTTTTTTATCAAACGCTGCTGGCCATTCGCCTCGTAGGCTCGGGTGTGTTCCATGGCTTTGAGCCTTCTCTCATCGAGCGGGGCTAATTCATCATGCCGGCTTCGTAGCCATTCTACTTCGTTGACACTTTGTTTTCCAGGAGGACCCTTAATGACGGGATTTCCAACTCCACTTTGGTAACTCTTTGCTTCCATCCCGTAAGTTAGGGCAAAAGGAGTTTCTCCTGTGGGCATTGACAGACGTTACGTAGCCCCGAGTGCTAGGTGCGGCTTTTCGGGCCAATCACGACCACGGGTGGCCATCTTCCGGATGATCCGCTCGAGTGTCTTATTAGCGGCTTCCACGGCTCCATTGGTGCGAGTGCATGCGGGGACGACTTGTGGCGAGTAACTACGAATCGACGGCAAGTCTATCGCGGTCTCCTTGAAAGTGTGACCCATTATCGGAAATGATCTCGTTGGGCACCCCATATACTGCACATTATGTTTTCTTTGATGAATTGGGCCACTTTTACGGAAGTGAGGACCTTGTAGGACTTGGACTCTACCCACTTGGTGAAGTAGTCGATGGCTACTAGCACAAATTCGTGCCCATTGCTTCTGTCGGGGCTATTTTCCCTATCACGTCAATGCCCCAAGTTGCAAACGGCCAGGAGTCGTCATGCGGTACAGGTCATGAGGTGGGAGATGGTTGAGGTTGGCAAACCGGCGGCACTTGTCGCATGCTCGGACGTCTTTGGACGCGATCTGTCTCCATGGAAATCCGGTAGTAACCCATTCGAGGATCACTTGCATCGGGGCTCGGCATTCATGTGAGGACCGCAAGGACCATTGTGGACTTCGGTCATCAACTCTTGGCTCTTTCTTGAGTGACACATAAGAGGAGTGGTCCTTGATAGCGTTTCTTGTACGGAGTTGCCTCCTAGGATGACATAATGGGAGGCCAACCTTTTCGGGGCTCGCAAGCTTTTGGCTACTGACACCTTCTTTTGGTCTACCTTCTTCGTCTACGAAAGGCGACTCTCCGTCTTTGAGGAATTGGTAAATCTGATTGTACGAGGTTCCTTTATGGGCTCGGGTCCCAGGTCCACTTCACAGGAAGGTGGGGCTTCTCTTCTACCCACTCTGAAGGGCTTTATGGCTTTTCCCTCGGGGATCTCTACCAATGAGGCTAGAGTAGCTAGGGCATCTGCGAATCTGTTCTTTTCCCTCGGCAAGTAGTGGAAAGTCACTTCTCTGAGCTGTCCGATCCAACTCCTCCATATGGGCATGATACCGTTGCGAGATTAGGGTCAGGATCTTCCACTTGTTGGAGACTTGGTTGATGATCAGGGCGAGTCTCCGTAAACTTCGAGCTCCTTGACATTTCTTTCTAAGGCGGCCTCCAACCCGGCAATGCGGGCTTCATACTCGGCGACATTGTTCGTGGCGGGAAAGTTCAACTTGAGGGCTATAGGGGGTATGCTCATCTTTCGGATCGACCAATAGCATTCCTACACCATTTCCTCTTTTGTTAGCGGCTCAGTCAAAGAACAATTGCCATCTATTCTCGGGCTCAAGTTGCAAAGATCCCTTCATGCAGGAATTGGGGTTCGGGCCCTCTGTCTTCATTCTTGGGGAAATTCGCGGGTGATCGACAATGCTTGACCCTTGATGGCCTTTACGGTCACATAGTTGATGTCGTATTACGCCAAGAAGAAGGACCACTTCGCTAAACGCATTGAGAGGGAAGGCTTGTCAAAGATGTACTTGATGGGGTCCATTTTCGAGACCAAATTCACGGGGTGGGCTTGCATATAATGCTTCAATTTGCCGACTACCCGGACCAGTCTGCACGAGGTCTTTTCACATCTTGAGTAATTGAGCTCACTCCCTGTACAGCTTCCGGGTGACAAAGTAAATGGCGTTTTCTACGAGAGTCTTTCTTTTCTGAGCAAGCATAGCCCCAGCTGCCGTGTACGACGGTGAGATAGAAGCGAAGAGGCTTTTGTCTATGTGGGGGCATAGTACGAGGGATGTACTAAGTATGCCTTGATCTGGTCAAAGGCATCTTGGCATTCTTCGGTCCATTACGTGTCCACATTCTTCTTCATGAGCTTGAAAGATGGGCTCGCACATAGTGGTCAGCGATTGGCCAAACGGGTGATGTCTTGCAATTTACCCATGAAGCTCTTGACTTACATGCGGGTTTGAGGTGGCCTCATATCCATGATGGCTTTGATCTTTCGGGGTCAACTTCTATACCTCGCTCAGTGACCATATACCCAAGCACTTTTCCCCTTGTCACTCCGAAGGTGCATTTGGCGGGGTTTAGTCTCATGGAATCTTTGTCTCAACCTCTTAAAGAATTTTCGTAGGTCAACAAAGTCTTGCCCGCCTCTCCTTTGGAGTGGATTATCATATCATCTACGTAGACCTCAATCTCCTTGTGGATCATGTCATGAAAAAGCGCGGTCGCTGCCCTTTGGTAAGTAGCCCCGGCATTCTTGAGCCCGAATGGCATTGCTTGTATAACGTAGGTTCCCCATGGTGTGGTGAAGGCTGTCTTTTCTTGGTCTTCCTCGGCCATCTTGATGCGGTTTGTAGCACAAAACCATCAACGAAGGATTTGACTTCGTAGTTGGCGGTGGAGTCCACCGGGATGTCTATGTTTGGCGAGAGGGTAGTCGTCTTTGGGGTGGCCTTGTTCGGATCTCGGAAATCCACACGGCGGCGCACCTTCCCATTGGCCTTGGTTACGGTCACGATGTTGGACAACCATGTCGGGTATTCAATGACTACGATGAACCCTACCGCGGTAGCTTCTCAATTTCTTCTTTGACTGTAGAGACCATTCCGGCTTAATCTTTCTCGGTTTACGCTTTGCGGCTTAGCATCTGGTGCTAGAGGGATTACGTGTTCTACTATCGAGCTGTCTAGCCGGCATATCCTTGTATGACCATGCAAACACGTCGACGTATTCTACGAGCGGCTCGATCAATCTGTCCCTTTCAACCCCCTGGAAGAAGCTTCCAATCTGTGTCTCTTTAGGTTCCTCAATAGTACCCAAGTTCACACTTATCAAAACCTCCTCGGCGGCTTGGGCCCGGTTTTCCTCTTTTACGAAACACCTTAAAGATTTCTTTAATGTATTGTTCGTTTAGTGTGTTTGCATCTTGTTTAAATGATTCATTATTAAGCTGTTTGTTAAGTTTTGAGTTAATTTATCATTTGTTAAGTTGGCAATAAGAGGATAATCGAAAGATTTGTCATTTCATTCAAGATAAGGGGAAAGATGACATCGATTACATTTTCATAATCCTCGGGCGTGAGGCCTTCGGATGACTCGGGGCTGGAATTCAAAGATTCTGACTCGGCGAATAGGCAACAACGACTCTGGACCTACGCTACTTATTGACTCGAGGGGACTTGACAAGGTTGGGCCGGGATCTCACTCCTTCTTCTTTGTTGCCACAGGGAGTAGCGATCTTGTCGGCGTTGTCATTTGATTGTGCACTCTGCGGATCATTATTGCCTTTGTCGACACCAATTCCATAGGAAGTACTCGGGCGATGCGGCGGAATCTCCTTTACGAACTTAACTTCATCCATTTGTACCTCAGGGCGGTAGGACCGGTTGTGCTTTCGGCATACGAGATACGGCTCTCTTCATCCCAAAAGTCTTACGGCTTGTTCACTCTTCTCTCTACCTTTTCCCAAACGGGGGTTGGGAATGATCCTCGGGAGTAGTAAGAGCCATTACAAACACATTATGCTCATCATGGGTGATGAAGGGTTACGGAGAGACTTTCATTAACATGGCTTGTTTTACTTCAAACTCGCAGTCTTCATAAGTGAGCCTTTCTTACGTAATCTTGACCATAGTTCTTGGTTCGATGTCGTAGAAAAGTAGAGCTCGACAACATTAATGAAATCGGTCCGACTATGGGTCCAAGCTGTCCCTCCATGGCGGCGGCATTAATCGAGATCTTTCCATTTCCCTGTAATTCGGCATAAGGAACATTGAATTTCGGGATATCTATGACCCTGGATTTCCAAAACCGTTTCCATTTGTTCCTCCGAACTCGATCATGTTGACTCGATTGTTAGCGGGAAGAGGATTCTTGACCACATTGGGACCCCGAGGTGGTTCTAGCTTGCCTTCTTCAACTAGGCGAGAGATCGGGAACTTCGGGTAGGTGCAATCATTAGTGTTATGGCCATGATAATTGTGAAAGCGACGGTGTTTGGTCTCGTCCATTACGTCTTTGGGGTTCTGGGCTTCCGGTTTTCCAAAGGTACGATGAGTCCTTGGGCTACCAAACCGTCGAAGACCTTTTCTAGTGGCATTCCGAAATCTTCGGCGGTATAGAAAGGGAGCTTTGGCTTTGCAGCGGCTTGGCTGCATTACATCCGCTTTCTCATTCGAATGTAATTAACGGCGCCAATCACTTCTTTTCCTTTCACGGTGGCAGTGGGGCATTTGACAGGTGCTTTGTAGCGATAAACTAGGCATTCTGTGGCGGGGCCATATTGAAGGCATTCTCAAACTTGGTGCCGGCATTTACCATTGCCGAAGGTCGGGATAGTAGTAATTGCCAATTTGGACTCTTAGTTGAGGTTTCAAGCAAGATTGGAAGATCTCCATCTGTTCCTCTTCATTGAGTGGGGTCATCATTTCATGAGCTTTCCAATTCCATCTCTTGTAGAATTCACTTCTTGGCTCATCGAACGTTGTAGGGTACCACTGTAGGTCATTAAATTTGGTTTCCCAATTCAAATTGGCCTTATACTTTTCTAGGAACGCTTCCTTGATCTGGTCCCAAGTAGCTCGGGCTTACGGTTTCACATGCGGGAACCACCTAAATTTGAACCTTTTAATGATAGCGAAAATGATCGGCCATTTGTTCTTTGTGTACAATCTTTGGCTCTCATGGCAAGAATGTAGCTTTCAATGTGAGTCAGGGGACAATCGGTGCCGTTGAACTTTTCAATTTACGGCATTCGGAATTTTGGAGGGAGAGGGACAACTTTCTTTGGGATCGGTGATGCGGTATCTTTGTCCTCTTGGTGTCTATTTCCCCAAACTTCTCTTGCATGGACCTAACTTGTTCCATTAGCCAAGCCATGTCGGAGTCGGGGGATGGTTTAGGATTGCTTGATTCCGGAGAAGGCTTATCGATTTGGGTGGAAGGACGGTAGGTGGCACGGTGGTAGGCGGTACCAAGGCTTGGGGATCTTTGGAGGGGAAGTAAGTGTAAACTTGACCAGGTCCGTGTTCCCGTGAGACGGGCGGAGGCATAGGAATTAGGCTCATAATTTCCGAAGTAGGAAAAAGGATACGGAACCTCACTGGGGTCTGTTGGCAAAGTTGGAGGTGGAAGATCTGCTGTGGCGGGGACATGAATTGTAAGGATCATTGAGCTGATTTTGAGGCCTAGGGAATGCACAGGATGGCCCATGCGAGGAGAGGGAGTGAATCCCATGGGGTAATGCGAGAGGCTGCGTGCAGGGATAGGCTGAAGCGTTTGCTTTTACGGTTGATAGGGAACAAAGTGGGTCTCATTTGAGGAGGTGAGGGTGTCGGGATCTGATGGCTTGAGATGTTGGAAAGGGCGAAGAGGGTAATCTGGATAAGGGATCGTATGAGGATGGAGGAGGGCATTGGTTATAGGTTGATGGGTGAGATGGGCGCCACGGAGGCTCATCTTCTATCATTACCAAGGAACCGTTGGGCTCGACCACTATTTGAACTCCATGATGACGAAGCGCTTCAATGAGCGTGGCTTGCTGTTCCTCATGGGCCTTCTGGCTGTTTTCCGGGGCTAAGGTTAGCTCTTCTTCCCTAGTCATCGGTTACCCAAACCGGCCTTGTTCTCTGTCAAATCGGCCATTCGACTCTCGAGCGAGGATTACAGCGGGCGTCGAGGATTGCGCTAACAAGTCGGCGGACCGGTGTTCTCACCCACTTCTTTCTCGGCTGCGGGAAAGGGATAGGAAAGGTTTAGACTCGGGGTAGGTGTTTAGGAGTGAAGGCTCGGGCAATATGCAAATTAGAATCTTCAAGTTTACTTAAAACAGTGTCTTTTATTAATATCTATTTGGTTGGAAAAGGGGCTCTGCCCTTCTTTTTTCATGACTACTCTAGATCTGGATCGGTGGGTTCCGTCACTACGTCTATAAGCCCCTCGTATTCCACTGTATTTCGACCTCCCGGGGTGGACGGCCCGGGCGAGGGTCCTATAGGGCACGCGGATCCCACCGACCGAGAGTAAAGAACGCTCCTATCGGGTCTAGCGGGTCATAGGACCTTTCAACGCACGAGCGTGCGGATTATAGTCAAGGCAATACGGGAAAGTCTCGTCTCTCTGCCTTGACGGATCTTTGTGAGTTTCGCTTGAGCGAATGACGGTTTTTGACTTTCGGTAATATCCGAGAGAATAATAGGCATGGGTCGGGCGGTAAAAAGCCGGATGACACGGTGTCACATTGAACTTCGTTGCATACACGGTGCGTGAGTCGGAATCGAAGTCAATGCCGGTCAAGATGTTGCCAATTTTTCCTTGTCGGAATTTTGGCGAGCTTCGCTTGAGCGAAAGATCTTTTGATTTTTGGCAAAGACTCGGTCTTGACTCTTACGCATTCCGTGCGGGTCAAGGTCAATAGTCAATGTCGGAGTCAAGATCCCACCGATTTTTCCTTGTCGGAATTTCGGCGAGAATTTCGCTTGAGCGACAATCTTGGCTTCCGTTATGAGCTAAGGCTTGACCTTTACGTGGGTATGCAAGCTGGGCTATATGACACGGACTAGACCAAAAACCAACCAAAAGTCACGGTTTTTGAAACGTGTGACACGGTTTGTGCATTGGTCGACCTTTGTTTGCCATGGGGAGGTTGGGATGATTCCGTGCGCGCCGGGAGCATCGTAAGGCTGTCCGTGGCTGCAGTGGAACCACCCTCGGGTTTGAAGGACGTGCGTGCAAAAGTGTACGGGATATATCGGGTGCGCGTAGTGTGCGGTCTCCTAAAAATGTTCCTTTTTGAGTTAAAACAGAGATTTTCATAATGTGTTTTAAAGGAATGATTTTCGGGACGGGGAAAATGCAACACGTAAGCACGTAAATTTTAAGGAGCCCAGTCGGTCATGGGCTGAGTAGCCCCAAGGCTGCTAGGGCCGCCATATTAACCATGATTTTTCTGGTGGAATTGCCGAGGTCGCCCGGTCGAGAATCCAATGAGGATTGAGCCGTACGGCATTGCATGGATCAATTTTCCAAGTTCCACTCCTTTTGCTATTTTTTCGGGTTGTTTCCCGTTTCAAAGTATGCACAGATTCCAAGATGCAAATGATGCAATGCATGGTAAAGAAAGCAAGCATGATTAATGAAATCGGCGATGGGAGTCTAACCCGCTCAAAGGGAAAAGCTTTCTTTATTTTTTCAAAATTGTTTTTCGAAAAGGGATCTTGAGTACGTGGATTGTTAAACCACCGGTTATCCCAACTCCCACGTCGGGGAGTGTACGGGAAGGGTAAGTGGTTTCCACCTATATGCAGAGTATCGATTTTTGTTTTGAAAATAAAAGCTTTTCTCCTTTGGGTAGTCCCAGTAGTCGCCAAACTGTGAATGTGGTGCCCAAATTTTGTGTTGGATTCACGCGAGTTTGAAGACATCCGAGTTATTTGAAAAACGGAGTCGCCACGCCATTTTGATTACCTCAAAACTTTGAAAAAAAGGTTTTATGGGTTCGGAGGTTAAGTTACCCCTTGGGAAGAACGTTTGGCGTTCACCCAAGGTGCCTTGCCGGAGCAAGTCTCCCATAATTTCATTAATCGTGCTTGCTTGCGTGCTTTCTTGTGTGCATGTGTTTGAAAATAAGGAGGGAGGAATGTCCCAAGTTGTCTTCCGGACGTACAAACCATTTGTTGGTTGTCGCTCGGGATTCCTTGGAATTTTATGTATTTGGGATTATGATCCCGTCCTCATCTTATGACTTGTGATCATCGCATTTTAAACCTCGGGACCCTCGGGACTTGCGTGATCGAGAGAATGACTCTCTTTTGGTCAAAGATGAGGTTCTTTAGAAAAGGAGGGTCCTTAGCCCATCAATCCTACGCTTTAAGACGGTCGAGCTCGTATAGAGGCTTCATACTCTTTCTTAAGCGATAATCGGAGATATAGGGTTCAAGGTGTCCCTTTCTAAAGAAATATGGAACCTTTAATGGAAGGAACGATGTAAAGATAGGATCTTTTACACCGGTCCGTTCCAAGGTTGGGGAAAGGGGAAATGCATGATGAAAAATGACACTTTAATGAAAAGATGACATTTTGGGTTGCAAATGATGCACTTAGTTTAAAGAAATAATCTTTATTGCAAATGATGCATAAAGATTTGATTTTTATGCAAATGATGCATTTTTGTTGAAGAAATTGGCATTCATTATGCAAATGATGCATAAAGATTACATTTTGAAAAGCATATGATGCTAGTTTATGGTAAAGACATGGTCTTTAAAGCAAATGATGCTTGAACAAGGGGTTTTGAATGCAAAGGATGCATTTTTATTGAAAAGATTGGATTTTTATATGCAAATGATGCATAAAAATGACATTTTATTTGAAAATGGAAGTTTTAGGTGCAAAGGATGCACCTTTATGAAAAAAGACTACATTTTTATGACAAATGAGGTCTTAATGCATGCAAAAGGGAAAGGGGGTGATAAAGGTGTGATCTTTAACTATGAATGCCAAGTCCCAAGCAAGATATATGAATGCAATGAGCAAGTATATCAATTAAAAGCAAGGTTAGGGCGTGCGAGGTTACCAATTGCTTCCTTTGCTTCTTTGGTCGGAGCTAGGAGGAGCGATTGGTCTTGGATCTTCAAGGAGGAGGGAGGGAGCTTCTTGGCCTTCTTCTTCACCTTCTTGAGCCTTCACCAATATTCTTCACGTCTTGGGAGTGACTGATTGTGAGTATATTGCTATGGATTGTGTCTTGTTGATGATTAAATGGGTAGAGGAGGGCTCTATTTATAGGCAGTCTGGATAAGGCTAATGAAGCCGTGCGGCCAGAGACCTTGGGCTAATGCAGCCGTGCGGGCTTATCCACAATGACTCAGCATTCTAGAACCATGCATGGTGGCATTATTCTAGAACCTTCTTCCTAATTAAGAAAAACGTGTTTTCTTAATTAGGAAGGCTCCTTTCAGCCCTAATTTTAATTTGGGACTGTTCCAGGACATTTCCGGAACACTAGGAAGGTCCGGGGAATTACCGGGAAACTTACCGAAATTGCCGGGAAATTTAACCGGAAGGCATGAGCCAGATTTGGGTACTTACAGGTTGACAAAGCAAAATTACCGTTACTAGTGGAAATGATCATGTACATGGACCTGGAGCTTTATTCTCCAAAGAGACAGGAGTAGGTGCCTTAATTTAATATATTTTTAGGTGAATGATCAAGATTTTGCCAAGCTCTTATAGACTTTCTGACTTGTAGGTTATGAAAAGTCAGTAGAGGAGAACACGAGTACAAAATTAAGCATGCTAATGACTACCTCCGTCCCAAAACGAATGTCCAAAAACTTTTCAAATTCCCTCTTGATCAGGAGAAAATTTGAATTTTTTGGACATTCATTGGGGACAGAGGTAGTAATGCTATTACCTTTTCCTGCTTTGCCTGCCAAAAGGAGCCACTGACATTGAACTGTGAGCGAGAATCAACTGCAATACTTATTATTTCCACCCTCTTGTTAAGGAGTACCAATCCCTTAACATTGCCCTGTCGTTGTATTTATTTTTTTAGGCTAGTCATTTTTGTTTATTTGTCTCGCTATTTGAGAAGGGTTTGCAAATTTAGTGGGCTTACTTTCAGGTGTCTTATTTTTATCTAATCATTTTGTTTGATTGAAATCGAGAGAGCAACGGGAGCAACGGTGAGGTTTGCGGTTACCGGCCCTTCAAGTTCTTTTTCGTACAAAGAGGTATCTTCTTCTTTCTCCTTCAAATTTCCGTTTTGAAGCATAGCCAAATTGCTGTATTCAGCAATAGCTTTTATTCCCATAACATCATTGTTGAATGGTGTCCCCGGAAGCGGATACTTGACCCATGCCATAAATCTCTATTTACGCTGTGAGTAACATAGACAATATTCATTGTAACCCTGTAAGGTGGTGGGTGTTCAGTGACGTTCATGATAGAGTTTGATGTTGAATTGTTTTTACAAAAAACTTGGAGTATTTTTTGAATGAATTATTGAGGGTTTAGTTCGAATTTCTCAACCTATGTCCATATGATACTGAATATTGGTTCCTTTTCACTTAGTTCTAGAAGTAAGCTTAGCAGATATAAAAAGTAGGGAACACAACAGTAAAAGTTCAATCTAAAAGACCGTTGATCCAAACTCACAGAGTACTTTAGATAACCTAATCTTCTTGTATGGAAAAGATCACAAATTGTTTTTTGTCAGTGATGAAGATATTCGCTTGGATACCTGCAGATAAACCACACCAACTGAAGAGCTCCTTTAGTTTTTGGAATTTCAACTGCCAAGACAAGACAGTGGGCACCAGTGTTCAACGATCTTCCAAGATCTTCCTTTCGGACCACAGCATAGGCAGCAAAGCACAACATCTTTACATGACTTTGTATGAGTATTTTTAAGATAGTTAAATGCACGTGTTTTTGAAGGGGACATATGTAAATATATGTTTATGGTTTGAGTTACTTGATATGACTTATATGGCTTTATATAAGTATTTTTAACATAGTTAAATGTAAGTGTTTTTATTTTAATAATTGTGTATATGGTGATCCCTAGATTGATTATGACATAGTATTTCCAGTTGTATTCTTGTATGTGTTTGTGTCAATGGTATTTGGGAGGGACAAAATCGTCCCCAATAGTTTTTGGAAGGGCAATCATAGCCATGTCAAATGTATTTCGAGAGGCAATCAAACCGTGCCAAATGTATTTAAGACGGCAAACAAAAGCGTGACAAATGTATTTGGAAGGGCAGGAAAAACAGTGCCTAATGTATTTGGAAGGGCAAACAAAACCGTCCCAAATACGTATTTGGGACGGGCAACTAAAAACCGTCCCAAATACTCGTAAATAGGACAGACCTGCTCAACTGTCACTATTTCCGTGCCAAATACTTTTTTGGACGATTTTGGGTTGTCACAAATGTATTTGGCACTCTTGTATTTGGGAGGGAGTCAAAACCGTCTCAAGGCCATCCCAAATACTTTTTGGGACGGTTTTGACGATATTTAGGACGGTTTTTGGCCTTCACAAATACCCCTTTTTCTTGTAGTGCGTACTCCGGTTGATTGTTAGAAGCAGGGAACTTAAATCTGATTATGTCTTGGATGGTGTGCTCCCCATCAGGACTTGCTATCACAATTCTAGCTTTGCTTCTCTCCTTAGTGGTTGAGCCATCTGTGTATAAGACCCAACAGTTGGATGGGAGCTCGAAGGTCGATTCTTCTCCCTCAGATCTTTTGCGTTTACGGGAGGTGGGATCGTGCTCGCCTATGAAGGCGGTTTCAACCATGAAATCGATCAGAGGCTGTACTCGGAGCGTCTTCCTAGGTTGGTATGTAATGTCAAACTCAGTGAGTTCAATGGACCAATTAAGGAGACGTCCTGAGCAATCCAACTAATGAAAGATTTTCCTTAAGGGCGCATTAGTATATACAGTGATGGGATGTGCAGAAAAGTATGCTCGTAGCTTTCGTGTCGCTATGACTAGGGCATATGCTATCTTTTATGCATTGAAGTATCTGCTCTCCACGTCAGATAGTGCCTTGGAGACATAGTAGATAGGTCTCTGTGTGGTTCCTTCATTTCGGACTAGTACCGCAGCTATTGCGTTGTCCGTGGCTGCTAGGAAGACATATAGCATTTCTCCGATGTCAGCCGCTCAACAAAGGAGGGGATCCCAAGTATTCCTTCAACTGTTTGAATGATTCTGAGCATTCAAGTGTCCAGGAGAAGTTCTTGGCCCCCTTCAAGACATTGAAGAATGACAACGATCTTCAGCGGATTTAGCGATGAATCTTCCAAGTGCAGCTATCCTTCCATTCAGTCTCTGAAATTCCTTGATGTTGGTAGGTTCCTTCATTTCTATTAAGGCTTTGATTTTTTTCTGGATTTGCCTAGATGCCTCTCTGTGATACCATAAAACTGAGGAATTTTCCCGCACTCACCCCGAACACGCATTTACTTGGGTTTAATTTCATGTTGTTGGCTCGTAGGTTGTTGAAAGTTTCCTCCAAGTCTGATGCGTGACTTCCATCCTTAGTTTTGATGACCATGTCATCTATGTAGCCTCCATGTTGCGGCCTATCTGCTCCCCAAAGACTTTGTTGACCATGCGTTGGTAGGTTGCGCTTACATTCTTGAGCCCGAAAGGCATCATAGTGTAACAATAAATTCCTCCAACTGCCTGGAAAGCTGTTTTTTCGATGTCTTCCTCAGCCATTTTTATTTGGTGATAACCAGAATAGGCATCTAGGAAGCTGAGCGTTTTATGTCCAGCGATGGAGTCTACCAGCTTGTCAATTTTTGGGAGAGGTTAAATGTCTTTTGGGTAGGCTTTGTTGAGATCTGTGAAGTCTACGCACATTCGCCACTTCCCGTTATGTTTCTTGACCATCACCACGTTGGCCAACCAAACAGGGTATGTTGCTTCCCTGATAATCCCAACACTTATTAATTTTTGCACCTCTTCTTTGATAGCGTCTTCCTTATCATTTGCAAAAATTCTCCTTGTCTGCTTGATAGGTCAAGCAGACGGATCAACTTCCAACCTGTGGAGAGCTATATCTTCCTTAATTCCCCTCATATCCTCGATTTTCCAGGAGAAGACATCAAGATTATTTCTTAGGAGTGTGATGATTTTCTCCCTTTCTTAAGGAGAGGCGACCCCCTATTTTTATTTTTTTGATCCAGATAGTCGGGGTTGAGTATAATTTTTTCTAGTTCATCTACGGGTTCCATTTACGGTTGTCTCGGAGCGTAGAGTCTCAATGATTATTTCTCTAAGTCTTCTGCCATACTCGCCATCAAGGTCTAGCTCTTCCATGTCCACTGGTTCGTCTACGTCTGGGAGCTCTCCTTGTCTCAAATCAGGGTTGGCCCCCGAGTTTTGGCTGCTGACGAGATGAGGGACTACATCCGGGACGGACAGAACTGTGTCATTGTTTTCATCTACTTCTAGGATCATGTGATTCTCATCTTCTGCTTCAAAAATCAGATTGAGTCTGGAACTAGTGCTGGTAGTCTTCACAGACTTAGAGATTTTCATGTTTTCTTCCGGAGTGCCCACCTCCATTTTCCTGGATGTTTTTCTACTCCTTATGACATTCTCCAAGAAGTCTTTGGGGGTCACCCTCATGCATCCAACTCCAACACGAGTAGGGAATTTAACTAGTTTGTGAGGAAGGGAGGCAACCAACCCAAGTTTTCCTTGACTTGGAATGCCTAGGATGGCGTGGTAGTCGGTTTCCAAGTCCATGACCATGAACATAACTGTGGCCTCTGCTCGGAAGGGATGATCTCCCAATTCCAGTAATAAATCGACAGTCCCCATGGCGCTGACTTTGTGGTTTGTAAAACCTTCTAGTCTTCTAGAGTATGGTTCCAACATGCTATCTTTCAGACCCATCTTTTGGAAGGTGAAATATTACAGAATATCTCGGGAGGCCCCCAAGTCAATGAGGAGTCTTTCAGACTCACATTTGTCAATCCTTCCCTTGATCACCAAGGGTTGCTCGCGAGCCGCGCGACTTCCGGCTAGTTCATTAGGAGAGAAGCTTATGACTTCCTATTCCTTGTGAATCCAGGAGGGGATATGATAGATTTTGCTTAGCTCATGGATCTGGTCCTTCAATTTTTTATTGGAGACAATCTCATCTCTGATTACATGAAGCTTAGCCCTAGGAGGTCTGTCCTCCCTTTCATCTTCCTTATCATCATCGTCGTCATCCTTTCTCTTCCGCTTGTTATCCTTTCTCATAACGTAGCGGTCAAACTTTCCCTCATCCACCCATCACCGGATCATTCTTCTGAGGGAGATACAGTTTGATGTGTCATGTCCACGGTTCTTGTGAAAGGCACATTATTTGGAGTTGTCACAGGTGTACTTTGATTTATCACTGAGTTGGCGGGGATCTGGTAAGTTCACAAACTGCATGATCTACGTGATTTGTTTTGTGATGAGGGTAAAAACCTCGGCTCTTTTAGTTCCCCGAGTTCTATTTTACCCTTTATAGCCGTTTCCATTGGAGGCCTGGTGGGTTCCAGTTGCCTCTGCCTCCGGCTTATCAGATCTCTTCTTACTTTTTTCCTCCGCCATAGTTATGGCATACGCCACATTGTACAAATCGGATTTGGACTTAGGCTCTACTGCGAAAGCTCATAGATTAATTGTCCGAATCTCAATCCGGAGTTGAAGCAAACGATCACCTCCCTGTCTGTCAGGCTCTCTTCAACTTGGTCTGCCATAGCTCTGAATCTGTTATAATAACTCAGAGTGGTTTCATTCTTCCCTTGCTCTATGTTAGCAAGATCAGTTAACCCCTTATTCCTCTTCCCTGTTGCGGCGAAGTGGTCCAGGAACCTCCTCCTCATGATTTTTCAGTTGTCAATGCTTCCCTTCTTTTGCTCACGGAACCAGGACAAAGTTGTTTTGGAAAAGGTACTAGCAAAAGCTTTGCAGAGAATGTCATTTGCCTTAGTAAGGAGGGACATGGTGGATTCAAAACTTTGCACATGGTCCCGTGCATCGGTGGTTCCTGCGTATTTGTCAAAACTCGAGATTTTGAGAGCAGGATTGGGAGGAAGATCATTAATACGCTGGGAGAAAGGACGAGTGGCACTGGTATCATCTTCGTCTACTTCCTTTTTCCCCATTTCCATTTCCATCTCATCTAATCTCTTTTTCAAGAGTAGCAATTCTCTGGCATCAACCCTTGAGCTAAAATGAGAGCTCCGATGGGATCTTTCTCTCCTTCTGTGCCCTCCGGCGTGAGAGTAAGTATTTGTATTTAGAGAGAGAAATCAATTGACAAGAGTTTACAAAAGATGTGTTACCAAAATAATGTGAATTATGTCTTGTATATACTTCCTCCGTCCCGCTACAAAGTTCATAGTTACTGTTTGCATGCAAATTAAGAAAAAAGTTAGTAGAGTAAGTGTTGTGAGTATGAAAAGTGAGGTTGAAGAGAGAAAGTGGGGTAGAAAATAGTGATTTGATTGGTGTTGTGAGTATAAAAGTAAAGTAGGAGAGAGAATTAGTGGGTGAAATAGTAAAGATTCTTTGCCATTTTAGGAAGTGTGAAGTTTGTAATGGGACGCCCAATGAGAAAAGTGTGCAGGTTGTAGCGGGACGGAGGGAGTATAAGCATAACTGTTGGAATATTTGATTCATGTGGTATGAAGTTTATAGCATATGACCTTGAATGGTCATTGGGCTTGAACTGAATTTGGCAAAAAGGGGAAAAATCACGTCTGAAGCACTGCGAGGGAGGTCGGCCGTGCTAAGGCCAAGAGCGGCCGCGCTTAATGGCCGAGACCTCACCATATTTTGCTGGGGCTTAGCGCGGTCGCGCCACTCTCAAGAGCGGCCGCGCTCATGACGGGTTTTGACTTTTCTGGGCCGAATTGTAGCGGGTTTTTAGGTCATATTAAGACTTTAAAACCTAATTTACCCCATGTATAAATACTCTCTTCCTCCCAGCCGTTTTGGTACATGAATTATTGAAGAGAAACATAATTCTTTTGCTTTAATTCATTGCTAAATTACTCCCGTTCATAGAGATTCGTTCGTGAGATTCAAGGCGACTGAGATAGGACCGCCGGTGATTACCTACCTGTGTGCTGCTTTGTGGTACGTAATCCGTGATCGTTTTTTCCTCAGAGAAATTTGCCTGTACCTGAGTTGCACCAATTGGGGGCAATATTTTCTCTTAGGACAGTCTTCCTAAGGCGACTCGATCAAATCACGATAAGTTTTCTAATCGTTTGTTTTATTGTTTACGTTGTTTTCCCGATCTGTTCCTTGCTTTCGGTTTTGCTATTGGCTTATTGGTACGTTCTTGACTTGATCAATAAATCCCTACCGTTGATTAAATTGTTTATTTAATCTGTGGTGCTATAATTTAGTTTCCAACGATCTAAGAGAAAATAGTTTTATTTGATCATGTCTCGGTGGTTCCTCTAGCTCTCCCTTTAAGTCCCTAGTTGACACCTCCGATCTTAGGAGAAGTTCGGTGGCAAGAACTTCAAGCGTTGGTCCGAACGCATGAAGATCTCGTCAATTAAGGGCATGCAGTATGCTTTGTCATCCAAATGTCCCGCTACGAATAGCGATGATCCAGTTAGTGTGGCTCGCTTTGTTAAACTGTGGAAGGAGCAGGATGATGTTGTTCGAGGATGCATTCTGTCAGCTTTGTCGAATGCACTCTTTGATGTTTATTGCTATGCTCCTCTCAGTGCTGCGTCACTGTGGGAATCGCTTTCCACAAAGTACAGCACCGATGACTCCGGTGTGGAAAAGTACCAAGTGGGAAAGTTCCTGAATTATCACATGAGTGAGGGAAAGTCGGTTACCGACCAAGTGCACGAACTCCAAATCATTTTGCAATCACTCAAGGATGCTGACATGGGACTTCCTGATAAGTTCGCTGTCATGGCTATTATTGAGAAGTTTCCTCGATCTTGGGGGGAATTCGGTATGACCCTCAAGCATCGTACCGGAAGCTTGACACTCAATGAGTTGATGAATGCAATTGCGATTCAGGAGGTGCATAATGGTAACCAACCGAGCGTACCTGTGGAGGCTGCTGGCAATATGATAACTGGTAAAAGCAAGTTTAAAGGAAAAGGTGTGAAAACTCACTCTAAGGATAAAGAAAACCATGATAAACTTAAAGTTAAGAAAAATAACTTTAGAAAGCCAAAAGCAAAACAGAACTGCTGGAATTGTGGAGAAGGTGGACACTTTTCTAGGGACTGCCCGTCCAAGAAAGGAAAAGGACCACAAGCCTCGCGATGACCATCCTCGCTGTCAACATGGTGTTGGGTCCGAAGGATTATGATGATCCTGACTCGACGCACCTGGAGTTGATGCTCTGACCTGCAATGTTACAAAGTATGTAACTTCTTATCCTGAAATCTTTACTGTCTATGAACCCAACGAGTGGCTAGTTGACACTGGGGCAAATGTGCACGTTTGTGCTGATAAATTGCTATTTGTGTCTTACCAGCCTGAGCGTGGTAGATCAGTGACGATGGGGAACTCTAGTGCTGCAAAGGTGCTTGGGACTGGATGCGTGGACCTGAAGTTTCCTAATGGGCGCATTTTTACCTTGCATCGAGTGTATCACGTTCCTGATATTCGTCGCAACATTATTAGTGGTTCTAGTCTAGTTAGGGAAGGATTTGAGATTTCATTTAAATGTAATAAGGTCATAATTTTGGATTCTGGTAGTTTTGTGGGGAAAGGTTATTCCTCGGATGGTTTATTTAAAATTAGAGTTGAAACTGATGTTTGTTCGCACAATAATTTTAGTTCTATTGATTATCCTGTTTCTTATTCCATTGAATCTTCAAATGTTTGGCATGGTCGTTTAGGACATATTAACTATGATTCTGTGAAAAGAATGATGAATTTAGATATTATTCCTAAACATGCTATTGATAAGAATTCTAAGTGTCATGTATGTGTTGAAGCTAAATCTACAAAAGGTCCGTTTAAGTCGGTTGTGAGAAATTCTGAAATTCTAGATTTAGTTCATACTGATATTTGTGAATTTAATGGCGTGTTGACCAAAGACAAAAATAAATACTTTCTCACCTTTATTGATGATGCTAGTAAATACTGTTATGTCTATTTGCTTAGTTCTAAGGATGAAGCATTAGATAAATTCATTATATTTAAGAATGAAGCAGAAACACAAACCGGCAAGAAACTTAAACGGTTAAGGTCTGATAGAGGAGGTGAATATGAGTCTAACCCCTTCATGTACTATTGCCAAGAAAACGGAATAGTACATGAAGAGACTCCTCCCTACACCCCTCAATCAAATGGTGTTCTTTGAACGTAAGAATAGAACCCTTGCGATATGATTAACGGTTTACTCATAAGTTCGGGTGCCCCAAATATATGTGGGGAGAGGCTTTGAATACGGCTTGCCATATTAGAATAGAGTCCCTCCTAAACATAGAAAGGAAAGTCCGTTTGAACTTTGGAGAGGTCGACAGGCTAGCTTGAAACACTTAAAAGTGTGGGGGTGCCTTGCAAAGGTACTTGTACCCGCACATAAAAGGAAAAAGCTTGGACCTAAAACTGTTGATGCTATCTTTATAGGTTATTACGAAACAAGTTATGCATTGAGATTTCTTATTATAAAATCTGAAATTTACGGCATAGATGTGAACTCTATAGTTGAGTTACGTGATGCAACATTTTTTGAGGATGTGTTTCCTATGAAGGACGGACTTCCTAAGGAATCTAACCCAACCACTAACTCCATTCTGCTCAAGTAGAGGAGGCGACAAATGTGGGGGTTGATTCCGGTGCAACTCATTCGACGATGATATTGAACCAAGAAGGAGCAAAGGGCAAGGACCACCAAGGATTTTGGAAGTGATTTCATCACTTACAATGTCGAGGGTGATCCTTTAACCTTCAAAGCCGCTATGGCTACTTCGATGCCAAGCGGTGGAAGGATCTTTGTTAAGAGTGAGATGGATTCTATTGTCTTTAATGGGACATGGGAATTGGTCGATCTCCCTCCTGGTTGTAGCACGATAGGATGTAAGTGGGTCTTCAAAAGGAAACTGAAACCGGATGGAACCGTTGACAAGTTTAAGGCTAGGTTAGTGGCTGAGGGATTCAAGCAAATGGAGGGAATAGACTATTTCGATACCTATTTGCCAGTTGCTAGAATGACTACAATCCGAATGCTTATCGCATTGGCCTCTGTATATGATCTTCCTATTCATCAGATGGATGTTAAGACCGCTTTCTTGCATGGCGATCTAGAGGAAGAAATTTATATGGATCAACCTGAAGGTTTTGAGGCCTCTGGCAATGAGAGAAAGGTTTGTAAACTTGTTAAGTCCTTGTATGGACTCAAACAAGCCCCTAAGCAATGACATGAGAAATTTGATAAAATTGTCTCATCGTTTGGCTTTGTTACTAATGAGTTTGATAAGTGTGTTTATAGCAAGAGTATTGGTGATAGTAATATTGTCTTATGTCTGTATGTCGATGATATTCTGTTATTTGGAACGGATATGAGGATAATTAATACTACTAAGGAATTCTTGAAAAGTAAGTTTGAGATGAAGGATATGGGAGTAGCTAGTGTGATTCTTGGCCTTAAGTTGACTCGTTCAACTAGTGGCATAACCATATCGCAATCTCATTATACCGAAAGTATAATTGAGAAATTTGGTTATAAGAATTGCAAAGTAGCTAAGACTCCATATGATCCTTCAGCTGCACTTACTAAGAATGAAAGTGGAGTACCGATGGCTCAGTTGAGATATTCTCAAATTATTGGAAGTTTGATGTATCTTGCCATTTGTACTAGACTGGATATATCCTACTCGGTTACTAGGTTGGCTAGATATACTCAATGTCCAAGCAAAGCACATTGGGAAGCTCTTGATAGAGTTCTCAAGTACTTGAAGGGAACGATTTCCCTTGGGCTACATTATGGGAGATATCCTTCTGTTCTTGAAGGATATAGTGATGCAAGCTGGATTGCCTATAACTCCGGGAGTTATGGCTGTACGGGGTATGTTTTCACCTTAGACGGAGCTGCAGTCGCTTGGAGGTCGACCAAACAAACTCTGTTGTCTAGGTCTACATTTGAGACCGAATTAGTTGCCCTTGACACTACTGGATTGGAAGCTGAATGGCTTCGAGGACTTATGTCTGAGTTGCCCATGGTCAGTAAGCCCATGCCTGTTATCTCTGTACATTGTGACAACACTGCCACAATTGAGAAACTGAAAAGTGTCAAGTACAACTTTAAAACTAGGAGACACATCCAAATTAGATTAAAATCTATAAGGGATCTTGTGTCTCGGAAGGTGATAGCTGTTGATTATGTTGGTACCAAGGATAACACAGCTGATCCTTTAACCAAAGGGCTAAAATTTGCTCTAGTTCAAAAATCTAGGTTGGGGATGGGTCTGAACCCCGTCTGATTCAAACGTAGTGGCAACCCAATCTACCTGAGTGGAGATCCCACAAAGGAGATTCAATGTGGTAATAACAAGCTGTGGGGTGAGTCGGAGCACCTAATAATAGATTGACATGTTACATGTCTGAGTCTATCCCCTGAATAGCCTAGAGGTGCTCGTTGCTGCTAATAAAGTAAAAGTTTGGAACTTTGAATGGGATCAAGTTTTTTTAGACAAGATGCTAGCAGTACATCTTCTGAGATGCCCAGCTAAGTGAGTGTTATTGTTGGCCGCAATTAGAGGAATTCGGGTTATTCCTTGAAAGCACTCATGATAGAGGATCGGGATGTATGGCTTATAAGCGTCAAGTGTTCGATAGAGGGCCTATCATAGCTTTTGTCGTGTTTGTTACCAGCAAAGGCCTCTACATCCAAAGGCATCAGATTCAAGACACCCGTTCATCTGGTCCTGTGGAGGTTTGCGTTGGATAACATAGGTAGTGGTTCAAGCCGGAAGGTACCATTATTGAAAGCATGGCAATGGACAATCTGTACACGTCATATTTCTATGAACTTGTGGGGGATTGCTGGAATATTTGATTCATGTGGTATGAAGTTCATAGCATATGACCTTGAATGGTCATTGGGCTTGAACTGAATTTGGCAAAAAGGGGAAAAATCACGTCTGTAGCACTGCGAGGGAGGGCGGCCGCGCTAAGGCCAAGAGCGATCGCGCTTAATGGCCGAGACCTCACCATATTTTGCTGGGGCTTAGCGCGGTCGCGCCACTCTCAAGAGCGGCCGCGTTCATGACGGGTTTTGACTTTTCTGGGCCGAATTGTAGCGGGTTTTTAGGTCATATTAAGACTTTAAAACCTAATTTACCCCATGTATAAATACTCTCTTCCTCCCAGCTGTTTTGGTACATGAATTATTGAAGAGAAACACAATTCTTTTGCTTTAATTCATTGCTAAATTACTCCCGTTCATAGAGATTCGTAATTCGTGAGATTCAAGCCGACTGAGATAGGACCGCCGGTGATTACCTACCTGTGTGCTGCTTTGTGGTACGTAATCCGTGATCGTTTTATCCTCGGAAAAATTTGCCTGTACCTGAGTTGCACCAATTGGGGGCAATATTTTCTCTTAGGACAGTCTTCCTAAGGCGACTCGATCAAATCACGATAAGTTTTCTAATCGTTTGTTTTATTGTTTCTGTTCTGTTTTCCTGATCCTGTTCCTTGCTTTCGGTTTTGCTATTGGCTTATTGGTACGTTCTTGACTTGATCAATAAATCCCCTACGGTTGATTAAATTGTTTATTTAATCTGTGGTGCTATAATTTAATTTCCAACAATAACATTGTATAATCCTTGTTGGATAGGAATGCATGAAGATAAGATTTTATTCCAAGGAGGATTATAACTGTTCAGTCCTTGTTGGATGAGAATTCGTGTGAGATAAGGTTATATTTCTAAGAGGATTATAACTGTTCACAGTCCTTATTTGAGTAGGATTGGATAAATAATATTTTGCTCGTGCGCCTGTGAGGAATCTTCCTCGCCTTGTATTGATTTGTCGGCTTAGATTATGTCGAAGAGGAGATGTGGAGAATGGAGAAACCCATTTCAACTTTGTTGATAGCCGAGGAGGGGCTCCTCGTCTTTGGAGGAAGGCCTTGGGAGATGCCTTGCTCGGCATTGAAGATTATACCTCATCGACATTCAGTTTTGTTTAGGCCTTGGTCATTATACGCTCTGGTATGCCTAGGTCGACATAGTGAGAATGACGAGGTGGCCGGGCGAGAAAAGGTAGGAAAGACCCACTTCCTTTGTCGTAATTGAAACTTATATGGATTACATTTTGGGCCCAATCCATTGGGTATTGCCCGATCATGAATCCACGTTTGTACCTCGGTTTATACCGTTCAATAGAGTTTTTTTATTATTATTGACTAGTTATAACAACCGCATTTTATGCATCGAATGAAATACCAAGACTTGTATGATTAGGTAGGTTTTGATTTTATATTTATTTGTTTTTTTTTATTAAATATTATAAAATTGTTTACTCAACATCGAATTACAACACAGAGAAAGCAATATTTCAAAGAAAGACTAATCATTACTTCTTATGTTTCAAAATGAATGAGATTTTTTTTTTAATTTTAATTATATGCAAATTTATTTATTTTTTAAAAAAAATTGATCATTTATTTTGAAACATAATTTACTATGAGATTTATATTTTCATTTAAACCCACACACACACACACACACACACACACACACATATATATATATATATATATATATATATATATATATATATATATATATATATATATTCTATAAACTAAGAATACCTTTCCGTCATACATTTATGGTTTGTAAAAACCTATAATTACTCTTTCAAATCTCACAATAAATGGGACTATGGCTAAATGTATATTTTCGGCATAATTTCTATCATATTCATCCTAAAACTAATATCTAATATTAATCTTGATCTTGATCAAGAATTAAAAAATATTTTGGAACGGACGTAGTAATTATAATGACTTATTCATTTTGAGTCTATTGTTTTATTTTTAGACATTTCACTTGAAGAGTTAACTTTTCGTATAGTAGATATTTTTCTTCTTTCACTTTTATATTGTTTTCTCAGACTTATTTATATTAGTCACATTTTTTTGTAAAGACAACCGCATGTTATGCATCGAATGTGGCCTTCAACTCTTCTAGGTTCATTTTACCCAAATCCAAATGTCTCTCTAAACGTATGCTAGCGTGGCTATTCTGGCAATTTCACAAATAATTTCACACAGAGTTGTAGAATACAGTATCTTAAAATAACAAGCCCAAAATTACCTTTTCCTATTACTGCACAAATTAATCATTCATAGTATATAGTAAAAATGCTATAAATCATTTCTACTGTCAACAGCGAGGTACAATAGGATCATATTTTCACTAACCTGTATAGGAAATGTTGAATCCCCACACACACAGAAAAAAAATCATTCTTTTTTATTTTTCATTAATTCTGAAACAAAAACTTACATTAAGTCTTTGGAGGAAGGCCTTGGGAGATGCCTTGCTCGGCGTTGAAGATTATGCCTCATCGGCATTCAGTTTTGTTTGGCCCTTGGTCATTATACGCTCTGGTATGCCTAGGTCGACATAGTGGGAATGACGAGGAGGTCGGACGAGTAAAGGTAGGAAAGACACACTTCCTTTGTCGTAATTGAGACTTTTATGAATTACATTTTGGGCCAATCCATTGGGTCTTGCCCGATCACGAATCCACGTTTGTACCTCGGTTTATACCGTTCAATATAGTTTTTTTTTTTATTATTGACTAGTTATAACAAATAGAGTTGTAGAATACAATATGTTGAAATAACAAGCCCAAAATTACCTTTTCCTATTACTGTACAAATTAATCATTCATATAGTAAAAATGCTACTCCCTCCGTTTTACTTCAAGGGTCCTATTTTCCCTTTTGGTCAGTTCCACTTCAAGAGTCTCTTCCATAAATGACAAGTTTTGAATATATTTATACCCTTATAATTTAAATATATTTACAAAAAAAACCAATCATTAACTACTATTCCCTATCCCACATTTAAGTTTTACATTCTCTCTCCTCTAATCTTCTACCCACTTAAAAAAAAACCAATCATTAACTACTATTCTCTACCCCACATTTAACTTTTACATTCTCTCTTCTCTAATCTTCTAGCCACTTACAATTCTTTATTCATTTAAAAAAAAAAAAAAATCTTAAGAAACGTGAAATCTAATCCAAGAACCCTTGATCTGGGACGGAGGGAGTATAAATCATTTCTATTGTCAAACAGCCAGTTACAATAGTATCATATTTTCACTAACATGTAATCCAAGATCAAGAACGGTAAATACTAAATACAGGGAACGAAAAATACAGGGAACGAAAAATTCCAATCCTGCCCTTGTCCGTCTCGTGTGTGTATACACGAGATGTTCTCACTTATCCCGTGTGAATCTACACGAGATGTCTCGTGTAAATTCACACGAGAAAGAGAAAACCCCAAGCCTGACGGAAGGATAAACGCCGCCGGTGCCGGATAGTCTAAATCAGAACGGCCGGCGATGCTTATAGATCTATCAAACTTTAGTTCTGACAGAGAGTGACAGTGCCAAATATAGATGACCGGCAAATGATCCAAATGGAAAATAATTAAATTAAATTGACTAAAATAAGAAGTCCGAGTCAGAAACTTCAAGAACTTTGTGAATACCGATTGGGTTCACACCTGGCCGGAAGGCATTTCCTTCAATGTACCTGGCAATATAACATCATGATGAGAGACCCACAGGTACTTTTCTCCGTCGAATTTGAGGAGAATCGCGTACGTGGTAGCCGATTGATTGAGTGACGTTGACTCCCACAGGTACTTTTCTCCGTCGAATTCTACCTAATCGGCGGTGAGTTAAATTACAATTGCACACGAGATGTCTCGTGTAATTTCACACGAGATGTGTCTCGTGTGGATCCACACGAGACACATCTCGTGTGAAATTACACGAGACGTGTTTTCTCAGTTCATTACTGAATTAGGGTTTCAATGGCTTCTTCCACCGCTCAAATTAACGCCCTAGGAGGAACCTCGTTCGCTTCATCCAAAAAATCCCCCAAATTTCAACTACTACGTTCGACAAGTACTAGGTGTGAATCATATGTTTGCTAGGTTTTAATGTCGTCGTTTGTCTCAGTTAAGTTTGTGACATGTATGAAGCAAAGCTTGTGATAAATCTGTGCTTGCTTTGTTCTAATAGTCATTCCGATCACAGACCTAGATTGAGAAGAGTTGAGAATATATCAAAGAAGACATTGTTGTGGGCAATTGTGGTTGGAAGTTAGGTCGCCGGCGAATGGTTTGGTGAGGGAGACTGTGTTTGCGTATAAAGAGAGAAAGCTCTTTTAAGTATATAAATGAGTATTTTGGTAATTTACATAGTTCCCTGTATTTTTGGTTCCCTGTATTTAACCATATCCATCAAGAACCCAAAAATCAATGAATGATGGGAGTTACAGGGTACTATTTCAAGTGTTACAAAAAATAAAAATAAAAAAAAATCAAACGGAAATGGCGGACACAATGGGTACAATAGGATCATATTTTCACTAACCTGTATAGGAAATGTTGAATGCCCACACACAAAAAAAAAAAATCTTTCTTTTTTATTTTTCATTAATTCTGAAACAAAAACATACATACTTCATCTCCTCCTACTTATCTTATACGTATCCCATCCAAATCTTGGTTGACTCTTGTAAAATTCTGGTCCTTCTCCACCAGTTCCGTCTTCCCCTCTGCAAATCAACCTCCTCTTGAATTCTTCTGGCATATCCCCGATCCATAACTCCTGGAGGGTTGAAATGAATTTCAGTTCCTCAGGAAGCATCTCTAACTTTGAGCATCCCGAAATCCATACACGGAAGAGATTGGGCATGGCACCTTCTTTAACACACCACTTCTCCAAGTTTTCCAGGCTATATAAAGTCAAAATCTTAAGCTTGGGAAAACCCGTTGAAGAACAAGTCATTTCCTTTCCCTTCAATTTCCCATCTTCTAATACGAGCTCCTCTAGGTTTGAGAGTTTCTCCAGTGTCGGCATAGGGTCTTCTTCTACCTCAAATTCATCCAAAATTAATGTAGCGAGGTGACTAAATTTGGAAAATTCAGGTAATAACTTACCTGTCACCCCTTTTATCGTCAACTCATGCAAAATTTCTGCACAACATTCAGGAATTTGTCCTCTTAAAACATCCGAGTACATCTCTACCTTTGGATTGACCAGTTTAATTGCAAGTGATGAGTGCCACAACTGATCCAAATTCACTTTATTCATGAATTCCTTCATCTTCTTATCATCATCCTCACTTGAGATACAAATCGTCCATTCTAATCTTCTAAGATTGGTGATATGAATGACATCTTCCATCTCGCACATCATTGAATCAAGGTTTACTAGCGTCTCCAACTTGGTCAATCCATCAAGTCTCAGTCTGGAAAATTTTGGGGTCACCTCATATCTCCCAGGAAGAAATAGATGCTTCAATCCTTTCAATTTTCTTAGAGCAAGATTTGGTATCCTAAATTCATCACCTAAATTATATGCTCGCATATCTAGAGTTTGCAAGTATATAAAGTCAGATATGGATGATGGAAGGCATACTATATAACAATCGTTAACGCTCAAGTATCTAAGGTGGATGAGCTCATTGGTAATATCTTCCTCCCCAATCCAGGTACCATAAAAGCTTAGTACTCTCAGCAAATTCAACTTCTTCAACTTGGATAATTTCTTCGCACGTCCATCTTTGAACATAAGCGACCTCACATGCCCAGTTGCATTATGTTTATCATCCTGAACAATGAAATCATGTTCCTCAGGAAAATACAAGACTTGCCTAGGAGCTGGTAACTTCATATCATTCCTTGAAAAAGAGGAATGAAATACCAAGACTTCATCTTTACGACCACGATAGTCATGGACCTCGAGATAATCTTCCTTTTTAACTATTGACAAACATAATTTTCTCATTAGATCATGAAGCCCACAAAACTTGTACCTCCTCTTAGTATTAGGATGCACCTCATCTAATTTTGCTTCAATCATGCATCTTCCCATTAATTCACCCAAATATCTCTCTGCTACATCCATATTTGTTTCTCCTACTTGTCTGTCATTTGACAATATCATGCCTTCAGCATCCCATAACATGTACAACGTCTCCACCTCTATTTCCTCGTCCTCAACAAGACTTGCCATGTAAAGAAAGCATGGCCTTAGCGGGTATGGTAACTCCTTGTAACTAAATAATAACTCTTCCACCACTAAGTCATTGAATTGCTGATACACCTCTCCACCTCTACCTCCACCCCATGTTCTGCTTTCATAAAATCTTTCCCACTCACGTAGGCTGTATTTTGTAACTAAAACCCCCCGGAGAACACACACAGCTAGGGGATTACCTCTACACCAAGCAATCATTTTCCTTCCCAGCTCTTCCTTCCTTTTCTCTATTTCAGAATCTATAAGGAAAAAGGAAAAAAAAACACACATTAACAGAGATATAATTATGATTACATAATTTTATAAATAATAATGAGTACATACTTTATTAATGTAGGGAAAGTCATTATTTTCCTCCCATGTCAATTACCAGGTTCTATTTCTCACGCACAAGCAAGATGTCATATGGACCATGGTATGATCAGTAAGGGCAATTAAGTATTTAAGACACTAATAATTCTTAAAAGCTTTCTTAAATGTCTCTCAAACTAAAGGCAATCCAAATTTAACGAATTGAAAAAAAAAAAAAAACTGGTGAAGCAACGTAATATTTATACTTGATTCTTATAATCATAATTAACTAACCTCTGTCTGTGCCTATTTTCTTCTGACAAAGCTCCCAGCACTCATCTTCGCTTAAGCACTTCAAAGAGTAGCAAAATCCCTTATCTGCGACATCCTTGATCCGAGTGGTAAGCAGTACTTTGCTGCCCGTGCTTTCATCAACTAAGCCGCAATTCAGGCTTTCCCAATCAACTACGGACCAAATGTCGTCAATAATGATCAAACACCTTTTCTCTACTTGTACTCTTTGAAGTGATTCAATTACATCCCCCTGAGTCATGCTCTTCATCTCTTCCTCCTTCGCAAGAGAAAGTTGTTGTAGGATATGTTTCAAAATTTCTTCCGCTCGACATTGTTCGCTCACACAAACAAAAGCGAAACTTTGAAAATGGCTCAACACTTTCTTGTCTTTATACATTTTCCGAGCAAGTGTGGTCTTCCCTAAACCACCCATTCCATAAATGGAAATGACCCGAAACTCATTTTCTTCGTGATCAACCAGATATGACACCAATTTATTGATGTCTACCTCCCTCCCAACGAAATCGTTTTCATGGAATAGACTAGAAAGATCTTGTACTTTGTACGGTCTTCTTGAATCCGAGGAGCTGGCGTCCGCATCTCCACTTTGGCTGTTGATAAAGTCACTGATTTTGATTGTGATCTTCTCAATAGCCTTGCAAACTTTTGGACGCAACAAACGTTCTCTGATGCCAGTGTGCTTGTTTACAACTCGGATGACATACATTTCAATGGAATCGATCAGCTGATCAGCCAACTCTATGATTTCCATGGTACGTTTATCCTTCCTAACATGTGCGTATTCTAGCAAATCTTCCATCTCTTTTAGCACTTTTACAAGCTCATCGACTACACCTTCCAGAGCCTGCAGATACTCCATTTCTTCGACCAACAAATCATGAAGCCTTCCAATTACAAAGGAGTAAAGGGTTTCTCCTTCCATTTCAAAAATCCTTGAGATCTAGCAGATAGATGTGGAGAGAGGGATTTAAAGTAATAAAAGGACTGAAGGGTGAAAGAAGAAGAAGAAGGGTGAGATTTTTTGATTCAGAGATCAAATGGATACTAAGTAGATTGGAATGAATCAAGTTGACTACATATACAAAGTCTTTTTTGCAATTGAGTCCACAAAAATATCATCCAAGTGAGAATGACTTCTATTGGTACAGCTCAATAGTAATTGAACAGTATTTTTGCAATTGAGTCCACAAAAATCTCATCCAAGTAACTAGTGCATGTTGCATTTTAGCAACAAGTCATTGTTATTATTAAGGGAAACTATTGGGAAAGTCAGTGAGATTTGTGGCAAGTTGTTGAATATTTTTTAATTAGCTCAATATTCAAGAAGTTGACAAACTCTGCAATTGAGTCCACAAAAATCTCATCCAAGTGAGAATGGCATCTATTGGTTCAGCTCAATGTTAAAGAAGTTGACAAACTCTGCAATTGAGTCTACAAAGATCTCATCCAGAAAGTTGCCACTTCCTCTCTTGATGGATCAATGATCGATCGAGTTTTTATTTTCTTGAGATGAATTCCACGAAAATCTAAATTTATTCCGACCGTTGATCCACCAATAGAAGGTGTGACAAAATGTTGTGCATTAATAAATTGCTGCTAACTTGTAGAGGAGTTCCGGTTAAATCATGTGGACCACATGGTGGATGAAGACAACAACAAAGTCCAATAATAGAGCAGCAAGTTGTTGAAGGATTATTGGTTCAACTCAATAATAATTGAACAAGTTTATTGCAATTGTGTCCACAAAAATATCATTCAAGTGAAAATGACCTCCATTGATACTAGTAGATGGGAACGAATCAAGTTGACTTCTACAACATGTGCTCATGCCAGCCTACTTTGTTGAATTCTACAACCGGCACTCAGATGAGATAATCAATAATAAAAGGACTGAAGGGTGAAAGAAGAAAAAGGGTGAGAATTTTTGATTCAAAGATCAAATGGATACTAAGTAGATGGGAACGAATCAAGTTGACTACATATACAAAGTCTTTTTTACTTTTCCTGATGAACTGTGTGCCACTTGGAGTACTCTAGCATGGACCCCGGATAAGGGATTGCGGCAGCGGAGGAGTATCTACTCTGCTGCAGTCTAGGCACGAGATTTTGCCACTTCCTCTCTTGATGTATCAATGATCGATCAGGTTTTTATTTTCTTGAGATGGATTCCATGTCAATCTAAATTTATCCCGACCGTTGATTCACCAATAGAAGGCGTGGAAAAATGTTGTGCATAAACTTCCTGCTAACTTGTAGAGGAGTTCCGTTTAAATCCTGTGGACCACATTGTGGAGACTCCAATAATAGAGTAACAAGTTGTTGAAGGATTATTGGTTCAACTCAATAATAATTGAACAAGTTTATTGCAATTGTGTCCACAAAAATATCATCCAAGTGAGAATGACTTCTATTGGTACATCTCAATAGTAATTGAACAATATTTAAAATGCAATATCTCAAAATCTAAAAGTCGAAAAAATAACTCGAAACCACTGTTTTAATCACATTGCCAAGACGAATCAAACAAGTTTACTTATCATATATTTCAAAATTTATAAATAAAATAAAATTCTTTTTCACTTGTAAAAATTATTTATAAACTGAGAATTCTATTTCACAGTTTCGATGTAAATAATTGTATAATTATTTTCACATTTAAATCACGTGGACCACAAGGTGGATAGAGACTACAGAAAAGTCCAATAATAGAGTAGCAAGTTGTTGAATGATTATCGGTGCAACTCAATAATAATTGAACAAGTTTATTGCAATTGTGTCCACAAAAATATCATCCAAGTGAGAATGACTTCTATTGGTAGTAGTAATTGAACAATATTTTTGCAATTGAGTCCACAAAAATCTCATCCCAGTAACTAGTGCATGTTGCATTTATTATTTATTTACTTTATTTTATATATGTTTTTGTTTTTATTATCAACTAGATTGACTCCCGTGCGATGCACGGGGCATTACTGTATTGTATATTCAAAAGACAAAAATTGAAATAAAATAAATCAAAAAATTAATTCGTTTAGATATTATGAAATAATTTCTTAAAGACTACATTGTCAATACATAAAAATTAGAAAACAATAAAAAAGGAATAAAACAAAAATCATTAGGAATATTCATTTCTCCATATACAATTCTGTAGTATTTTATCATTTAAAAAAATAAATAAAACACACGAATCACATACGAAATAAGTTATTGAAATTAGTAAAAAAATGTGAAGATTGAAAATCTAGTTAAAAAAAGATGATATTTTATTTCTTTTTGATAAACAGAATTTTTTAAATAAAAACAAAAGATTTGTTCATACCAAAAGAATAGTACAATTATCTAATAAAAATTTATTTTTTGTTAAAAATTATGAATTTTGGTGTAAAAACATATAAAAATATTAATTTTAAAAAGATGATTTTTTTTATTATCATTTATATTTAAAAAAATTACTTCACACTTAATTAAATTTCACTAAAAATAAATTGAAAAATTAGGAAAGGATAATTTGATATATCGAACTAAAATAAACACAATAACTATATTACCCCATCTGACTTACTCCCGCGCGATGCACGGGGCGTTACTTTTAAAATAGAAGATCAACATTGGGTAAATATCTAACTTGAATTTTATAAATATTCACAGCGTAAGATTAAAACAGTAATACAAATATAGTAAAATGGAAAATATATTATCGTACAATTTAAAATATTTATTACAGAAAATTATAGATATCGAACTATGCTTCAAATATTTTTTTTTAAATAATTAAATAAATTGTTTGATATATGAAACTAAAATAAACCCATGAACCATTTTACCCCATCACACTTATTAAATTGAAACCCAAACCCACATTCATCACACTCCCATATATATATATATAGATTATTATTATATTAAATAACCCTATTACCTATACACTTTAAAAATAAACAATAAAAAGTGAAGATTATAAATCTAGTTAAAAAAAGGTGATATTTTATTTCATTTTGATAAAGAGAATTTTTTAAATAAAAAAAAAGATTTGTTCATATCAAAAGAATAGTATAGTTATCTAATAAAATTTAATATCATTCTTTTTCAAATTTATTAATACTTTATTTACTATGTTTCAAATAATTTTTTTTAAAAAAATTAAATAAATTGTTTGATATATCGAACTAAAATAAACACAATAATCATATTACCCCATCTCACTTACTCCCGTGCGATGCACGGGACGTTACTATTAAAATAGAAGATCAACATTGGGTAAATAACTACCTTGAATTTTATAAATATTCACAGCGTAAGATTAAAACAGTAATACAAATATAGTAAAATGGAAAATATATTATCGTACAATTTAAACTATTTATTACAGAAAATTATAGATATTGAACTATGCTTCAAAGATTTTTTTTTAAATAATTAAATAAATTGTTTGATATATCAAAATAAAATAAACCCAATAACCATATTACCCCATCACACTTATTAAATTGAAACCCAAACCCACATTCATCACACTCCCATATATATATATATATATATATATATATATATATATATATATATATATTATATTAAATAACCCGATATACTTTAAAAATAAACAACAATTTGTTTAAAAATAATTAAATATGCCACAGAGGTAAATGTCGGAATTGCCCTTAAATGAACGGTTGACACATGTCAGAAATGAAAAAAAAAAAAAAATCCTACTGCGTACACGCGCCAATGTCGACGCGTGAACGGAACACGTCATTTGTAGAACAATCACAGCCTGCCGCTTATATTAAATAGAAACTCAAACCCACATTCATCACACTCCGTCATAATTTAAAAAAGAGGTTTTTTTTCTTTGTCCAAATCAAATGAAAGAAGTCGCTATTTAAAGAGAAAAAAATATTTTGATTTTTGGTGAAAAAAAAATTTAAAAAAAAAAATTAAAAAAGTGGATTTTTTTACTATCATTTATAATAAAAAAATTACTTCACACTTCATTAAATTTCACTAAAAAGAAATGAAAAAATTAGTAAAGGATAATTAACAAATTTATATTTAAAAAAGAGGAATTTTTTTTTTGTCCAAATCAAATGAAAGAAGTATCTATTTAAAGAGAAAAAAAATTTATGAATTTTGGTGAAAAAAAAAAGTAAAAAAAATTAATTTAATATATAAAAATTGAGTTCAAAGAAATGGGATTTTTTTTTTTTTGAAATCCTTCCAGCCAATCAAACGGTGCCACATGTCACAATTTAAAAAAAAAAAAAGAAGAAAATCAGCATCGGACGTAACCTTGTCGGCGCGTGTCATCCACGCGCCAATGAAAAGACGGAAAAGCCCCTCTCCAGGTAAGCGACACGTGGCCAAATTGATTTAAAAAATAAAAATAAAAATTTCACTCAATCAGCGATTGCCACGTCGTCTTTTTGCCTTTTTAATTGCAAATATGCCACGGTGTGAAAAGACGAAAATACCCCTCATTCCCCCTTTAATTACCAAGATCTTGTTATTATATACTCCCTCCGTCCCATTACAACCCACAAATATTCCTTTTTTTTCGTCTCATTACAAACCACAAATTCACTATTTCCTCCACTCATTCTCTCTCCTATCATTATTTTAATACTCACAACACCATTATAATTTACTATTCCCTCCACTCATTCTCTCTCCTATTTTACTTTTACACTCACAACATTTATATCATTATTTTTTTCCTTAATCTCCGCGTAAACAGTAAATTTCCTCTTTCTACCGGGACGGAGGGAGTATATATAGATAGATTATTATTATTATTATTATTATTATTATTATTATTATTATTATTATTATTATTATTATTATTATTATTTATACGAAAAATAAATACTTCACACTTAATAAAAATAAATTTATATTTAAAAAAGAGTATTTTTTTTTCTTTGTCCAAATCAAATGAAAAAGTCTCTATTTAAAGAGAAAAATAATTATGAATTATGGTGTAAAAATAAAATTATTTTAAAAAAGAGGAATTTTTTATTATCATTTATAATTATAGAAATTACTTCAAACTTAATTAATTTTCACGAAAAAGAAATTGAAAATTAATAAAAGATACTCCCTCCGTCCCAGCCTAGTGTACACTTATTTCCCTTTTGGTCTGTCCCAGCCGAGTGTGAACTACCATAAATGGCAAAGGTTTTAATATTTTATATTCTCCCTACCCTACCCCACCCACTCATTCTCTCTCTTCATTTTTCATCATACAATTTATTCAACCAACCTACTATTAACTCCACTCATTCTCTCTCTTCATTTCCTACCACACATTTTCATTATCTTAATAGTATTTCTTAGTTATTGTGCCCAAAATCTTAGTGCACACTTGGGTGGGACGGAGGGAGTAATTAACAAATTTATATTTAAAAAAGATAATTTTTTTTGTCCAAATCAAATGAAAGAAGTATCTATTTAAAGAGAAAAAAAAATTATGAATTTTGGTGAAAAAAAAAATTAAAAAAAATTAATTTAATATATAATAATTGAGCTCAAAGAAATGGGATAATTTTTTTTTTTGAAAATCCATTCAGCCAATCGGTGCTTGCCACGTGTTAAAGTATAAAAAAAAAAAAAAAAAAGGAAAAATCTGATCTAACGTGCGTCTGTCGGCGCGTGGGTCACACGCGCCAAGGAAAAGTCCAAATTACCCCTCCTCAGCCATTCGACACTTGTCCAAATTGGTTTTAAAAAAAAAAAAAAACAACCAATAACTGATTGCCACGTCGCTTTTTGGACTTGTTATTTGCCACTTTGCCATCGCATGAAATGTCTAAAATGCCCCTCGAAGCCCAAACATTTACCAAAAGCTTGTTATTATATATTGATAGATGTACCAAAAAAAAATTGTCTTAATTTTACTTTTTTTTAATTTTTTTATCTATTTTATTTGTATTTTATTTTCTTAACGTACTAAAAAAATTGTTTGATTTTTTTAAAGTTTTTTTATTTCTTTTATCTGTATTTTTATTTTTATTTTTCTTATGTACCAAAAAAATATTTTATTTTTTATTTTCCACAAAAATCTCATCAAAGTTGAAGAAGCGGAATATGCTGAGAGTGCTAAGCAACAGCAATTGGGAAGGAAGGAGGTCTCTTCTAATGTCAGTCATGAACTTAAGATACCAAATTGCTCAAAATTAGAGTTGCTTCCTAATGAACTCAAATTTGAAAAATACTATAATTATTCGAAATATGCCAGAAGAATTCGAGAAGAGGTTGGTTGTTAGAATGGGAGACGGGACTGAAAGACCACACTTGTACACGATTCCAGGTGCCTCCGGTAATTGGTCTGGAGAAGAGATATATACAATACGTAGGAGGAGAAGAAACTCCATGACACCATGCAATCATTTTCTTTCCTGGTTCTTCCCTCCGCCGATATACTTGAGAATCCATGAAAACAAAAACATTCTCATGTAAATACTCTTTGGATTTGGTCATTTTGGGCTATACATTTCCCAAAAGTGACAGTTTTGAGGAAAATAAGCAATAATCTCAGATTCTAGTAATACAAATTTGATCATGGAACACCATGTATAACACTTATCAAACAACAATGTCTCCTGTCAACTTATAAAGCCTATTCCTCAGCTACTCTAAAGGGTTTATGAATGTAAGTTCCAAATCGGATATATATAGGTATGTTCAGGACTTGTGTTTGTTCTTCAATCAGCTACCATCTGCAGCCGCTTCTACCTATAAACAAAAAATGATTTCTTCCGACATATACTGACATCCTCGACGCTATGTAGTACAAAGAAGATAGATAAGGCCCTTGAGATACTCCACTATCTCAGATCCTCCAAGCTTGGAAGTTCCGTACACCCTATCAACGAAAGTTATCGGAACCTATCAACAGCCACATAACACATTAATTCATAGTTGCAATAAAAAAAAAAAAAAAGAACTGGGATGTTATAGTACCTCTTCTATGTGATATACTTTTCTTGAAGTACGGACAATCATCTCCATCTGAAAAACATATCCTTTACTAACACAAGAGCTTATGATGTCTTCTAGCACCGATTTTCTGTAATGCCTTTTGAAACCAAAGCATTGAGTATCAGCTTCATGAAATTTAAGGTGATTGAAAGAACAACTTAATACCCTAAATGATGTACCGGAAAGATCCTGTTAAATCTGACACACCCTGCCAAAGAAGTGTGTGAGCGAGTACATTGGCCCCTCGACTAGTTAATTTCCGCATAAGATTCCAACCATGAACACCACCGCCTTTAACATAACGAGTTCCGGTGACAATGCTTGCACCTGTCTCCATCTGTTTCCTGGAACCACGAGACTTCAGTTAATAGGTGACATGTGTAGACTGAAAAATAAGCTCAACGGGAACATCTCTTACTTGATAAAACCTGGCAGGTACTTCGGCTGCGTGAGCAGAATAACAGAAACAAAGCACAAAGACACTTAATTAGATGGAAAACAAGCAGAGAAGTGCAATGAATAGAGCTATGCAACTGTATACTCCCTCCGTCAAATAAATGTCGCACCTTGAATTTTTGGTCAAATTGATTGATCTTTGACCAAGAAGGTATGCAAATCTAATTATCTTCATGTTATTCTAAAAGTGGTTATTGATGCACCAACCGAAACAATATCAGTAACTATTTTATAGAATTTCACAAAGATAAGCAATTTTTCATAAAATATAGGTCAAAGCTCAATAAAATTGACCAAAAAAGTCAAGGTGCGACTTTTGAGACGGAGGGAGTATAATCTAGTCTCTAGAAAGCCCAAGCATGACTTAGTTTTTAGGGCCTGAAACAGCCATCCTCACTTTCAACCCAAAATTTTTACGTTATCATTACATGTCTCTGGCCTAGACATTGAGTTGATACTTCCTAAATGTTGTCCCTACGTTTCGACATTCACTTGAAACTTCATGGGTGTTGCCTCTAGGTATATAAATTTACTTCATATTTCCTGGATATTATATATCAGCACGCACCATATCACATTATAATACTTGCATTGGCTTAGGAAATACTCCTTCCGTCCCGTATAAGATTTCACTTTTGCTATTTTGGGTGTCCCATATAAGATTTCACTTTCCTAATATGGCAAAGAATATTTACTATTCCTCTCATTCATTCTCTCTCCTACTTTACTTCTATACTCACAACACCAATCAACTTACTATTCCTTACCCCACCTTCTCTCTCCTACCTCACTTTTCATACTCACAACACTTGCACCACTTACACATTTTCTTAATTCCCGTGCAAAACCCATTTGTGAAATCTTATATGGGACGGAGGGAGTATACAATATCGGAGAGCGGGGATACTTTAATCTTATGGCTCAGACATGTGTGATACACATATCCATATTCCAATCAGTTTCTTTTAAGGACTATAATATGATTGATAATATACCTTCAAAGTTTACCATTTGATTACTTCAACTAATGTTCAAGAAAAGATTCCCCTAAATCAGGTTTCCCAGAAATATAATTAAAGTTGGATGATATATTCCAAATTAAACCACTTACATGGTGAGATAGATCAGCATCCATGATAACAACAAAGTTGCCCGAAGCATGCTTCAAGCCATGAACATATGCAGTCCCTGCAGAATATAACATCAACACCAAGTTGTAGCTCTAAACTAAAAGGTAACAATAATGGAAAAGAAAATGCCTAGTCCAAGCTTCTTAGGTCTAGCCCTTAATAGCTGTCATAAGGAAAGAACAACAGATAGTGTACAAGGAAAAGAAAGAAAAAAATACATGATTCCAATACATGTTGTCACATCAATTATTATACTCACAATGCGGTCTACACCATAAACCTGTTGCAACTGCTTGACAATATCTTGAGTTCCATCAGGACTACCATCATCCACAACTATTATTTCAAAATCAACATCCCTGATTAGAGAGTAGAAACATTAGGCTTACATATGCCTGCATACCGACAAAAAGTTTATAACCCCAGAAATTCGGGATAGTGTTCTAAAGGGGGGGGGGGTCCATAAGTACTCATAAGAGAGTTGATACAATAAAATAAAGACTTGACAAACTGCTGTTAATAGGAGTAGGCTGATAGTGATAACCCACTTATAATTTATATCTTAATCTATAAATATACAAAATAGAAGAGTTGCACCCAAAATCTACTATAGCTTAGAAGTAGTTCTAGTGCTTGTTTCCACCATGACTCGATTATATAGAGCTTTACAAAATAGAAGGGGTACACCCAAAAGCTGAAGTCTAACTATTGCTTGTTTCCACCATATACTTGAATACAATGAGCATCTGAATCTGTTACATAGTGTTTATATTGCAATAAGAAGGCATACGTCCAGGCTTCACACTTAGTATATGGGCATAGTCAGCCCAGTGCCTTGTTACTTGGGATGAAAGCAGAAGAAGGCCCCTGCAAGCTCAAGCATGAGGTGCACGACTACAAGGCGACACACAGGCAGTAATGAAGTAATATGTCCATCTGAAGTTGGGTCGCATTTGGAGGTCAGCAGAGATTGATTAATAGGGGTACATAGACTAATTGATAAGAACTGAAAAGCTGAGGACCTCAAGTTGTCATTGAGATGGCACCAAACAACTGGATCAATACTTTATCATGAAGCTTGATCCATAATACCCCAAAGAGAGAGACGGAGATAAACAGAGAAGGCCAACCTCTAAATGAATCTACTGGGTTCACTACTAAAAAAAATAAGCGTTAAGACCCCAAAATATGTGACACGCTTTGAAGTGGTCTCTGATTGCCAAATTAAAGGACAGCTCAATTTTGAGACAACCCAGTACAAAAGTACTGAACTCCAAGGACAGTAAATCTTTACCCATCTCACTATTTCTTCAATGTAGGACCAAAACCACGTTTTAGTCACAAAATAAATCTCAATGGGAAAAAACGGGCCATAAAATCCCATGACTCAATTCTGCTTTTGCCTCAATCTTCACTATTTCCTGCTTAATACTACCCATCTCACCTTTTTCAATCCACAAAAAGTCCCCATCTTGCTTAATACTCCTTCCACCCTAGTCAAGAAGACGTACGGGTTTCGGGCTCATCCCGGCCCATGTAGATACATGTCTTTGGGCTTTGACCAAGCCCGTTTTGCTTTTCTTTTAATTTAATTTTTTTCAAAAAAAAAAAAAATCTGTGCAAGCTGACGAAAATAGTGCTGAAAAATCTTTGATTCAGTATTTTGTTATTTTGCACTGAAACTCACAAAAAATATAAAATGTCGGGGCTAGTGAGATACGGGCCGGGCCTGAATAGGAAAATTAGGCCTAGCCCAACATGTAGCCCACGGCCTTAAGTGTCGGCTTGCATGATTGGTTAATGGATCAGACTTTGCGGGTTGACCTGAACAGTTGAAACTCGATTCGACTTAAGTTCGAATCATCAAACCTGATTATCTCAAAAGAAAAACTTTTTAAACAAGCTCGATAAGAACAAATTTGAAAAGTTTCGAACATTTATTTTGGGTCGGGGGAGAACAAAACTTGATCTACAGCCCTACAAAAAATACTGTCAGAAGTTAATATAGAAAGCATTTGTATGTTTCTGCTCAAAAACTTGGGTACAAGTAAGCATTACTTTTTTATGAAGACCCAAGGTAATACAGGTTCTACTCAACTCAATCAATAACAACCCATATAATGTACTCAAACTGTGTTTTCTTCTACAGGTTTTTCAAAAGTTCTTGTTTCATTTCTGACAACAAGTGTCAGTTCTTTGAAGTTTGTGAGTGAGGAAAGATATCGGATGATGTGTTTTCTTCAATGGGTTCCGCTAAAATTTTTGAATTACTCTGAATAACATGAGTTTGTTCTTCAAATTCCTTGTTATCGTCCCCAAAACTCTCATCTACACTAGCGGAGGTGACTTCAATATCGCTTTCTTCCGATATTGAAGTCACCTGTAGCTCCGAACTAGAGACACTGTAGCTCCGAACATACCCACATGTTCGAGGTGGTAAGAGTATTTTGAAGGAGTTTGGTTGGTTGTTGAAGTACGGTTCTGGAAATCCAGGAATTCCTTCAGGAGTCGTAAAATGATCCATACGTTGGTCTACCTGTCACAGTAGTTATATGACCGACACATCATTAAAAAATGGCATTGGTAAGTGATTAATAAACTTCATATAACTAATTTTCGTTAAGTTTTTACAAAGTTGAAGGCGTGCATGGCTGTTAGGTGGGACAAGAGGGGCTCACGTGCCTGGTTAAAGGCGGAAGTTTTACCGCCTAAGTCCAATCAGCATGCACGTCATCAACTTGGTTAAAAACTAAACAAAATTAGTCATATAAAGTAACATGACTAACATTCGTTAAGATTTTAGCAAGGTTGTGGATGATGTGAGCACATTTGAAAAACTGAAAAAGTTCAATAAGAACATTTGCAAAAAAAAGTTTGGTGACCACATTGAAAATTGGCCTAAAATTCAATGACCAAAATATGGTTCAACCCATAGTTATTAGGAGTAGAATTTCCTTACTCTTCCCTGCCCACCGAATTCCAAAGCATCACTGTCCAGTGCAACTCTGTATTTCCCGGGTAAGTGACCCTACTTTATACTCTGTATTTCCCGGGTAAGTGCCTGATGGGAGTTGAAAACAAAAACTAATTCTCCGCGTTCAAACACCCTACTTTATACCCTTTAATTTGACCAAAATACCCGTGTCCAAAGGATAGGACATGGGTGTGGGTGTGACTATTTTACACTAAATTTGGTGTAAAATCTTAAAAAATTGGAGGATCTGACACTTGGATCCATAACCGTGTCAGACACTCGTACCCGAGTTTGAGCATCATAGAAGAAAACAACCAATATATAAGTAAAGAATATTATAGGATCAATATGATGATGTTCTTTGAGTACCCTTTTCAATATCTGAAGAACATCTTTACCTTGTCATGTTCATTTTTGCTTCTCACTATCTGCTTTGTTGAAGCAAGGAATGAAAACTTTTCATCAAGTATTCATAGCTCTATCAAATTTGTTCATGAACTGAATTTTGGATCAGAGGACAACATCATATTAAAAATCAGTTGTTTGTAACCGGTATGAAAAATCAACTACTCCCTCTGTCCAAAATTGAATGACCATTTTAGTCCCAAATGAATGACCTTTAGAAAATTTTCCATCAAAAAACTTTGTCCCTAAATGATTTTTTTTTCAAAAATAAAAATAAAAAATCATATTCATTATATTTTTTCAATTTAGGTAATGGCAAATTAGAAAATTAGCCTTCAAAGTAGAAAATTATGTTATTTTCTCAAATTCAATTTAATGTGCATCAAAAGATTGTAGCATTAGTGAGCCATTACTTCAGGAGTTCTGATGTTTACCTCATTTCCCATGAAGTTGAGGTAGCCTTCTCCACCCAATGCCATGGATATAAAATGAAACATCTGCATAACGTAACATATATGTTATGCATTAGATTCGTCAAACACCAAACGAGGAAGTCCGAGTAAAGTACTGCACTATACATCTGAACTAGAAAGCAATCAATCCCTTAAGAAAAAAACATGTTTGCCCATTCAAATAGCATTGTTGCCATCTAGAGTAGACGGAACCCGTTAAGGGGAGAGAGAGAGAGAGACTGATGCAGGATTTTTGATGTTTAAGTGGAGTTTTTTTTTTTTTTTTTTGGGGGGGGGGGTGTTTATTGTGCAAAAGGAGGATAGTTCAGGGAAAGCAGACATAAAAACAGCAAAGTGAACCTTGTGAAGTGCAATCCCGCGCTCAATAGTTGGAGAAGCATCTGTCGAGCAAGATATGCCAGAATACATTTCATCGTCCATGAGGGAAAAAGCAAGTGACTTGCCTCCCACAATAGCCTGTTTATGGCACAAACAACAAGATTCAAATCATTAAGGAAGAAGGAAGAAATCCAAAAGAATATTGTGAAAGAAGATACGCAATGATACCATAGTGAAAGATTATAATAAGGAAGTAGCTGTAAACCCCCAAGTCAGTAGACCTGGAAACTCGACAAGACTCAGAAATATGCAAAAGGCTAAATCACATTGTTGTTTACCCTGTAAATCATACTCTCTCCATCCCGAAATGATCATCCCATTTTTTTTTTTGTTAAAACGCAAGTACTTTGAGCAATAAATTTAGGTTAATTCAATTATCCTAATGAAATTTTAGACCTTATTATTGATACACCATTATAGATACTATTAGTAACATTTTTTAGATGTTCATTAGGATAACTAAATTAACCTAAATTTACTGCTTAAAGTACTTTTCCATAATTTCTGATGGAGACAAAGATTCACTATTATTTGGCTTGGGAATATGATGGAATAAAGCAAAATGGCTCACTAAACTGTTTGCGCTTCTTTGTTATGAAGCAGCAGTTGGTTCATGCAATTTTCGACGCAATTTTCGTCATAGGTCATCCGTAAACATCCTCTTTGTGCTTTAATACAAGGGCAAGGTTGCGTACATCCGACCCCCCCTTACCTCAACGTAGATGGGAGCTTTGCGGCGATAGGGTAATGTTGTTGTTACTGCTTAAAGTGCCTTCATGTTAGACACCAAAAAAAAAAAAAAAAAAAAAAAAGGAAGATCATTTCAGGACGGAGGGAGTATTACTTTACTCTACACAATACTCTCTTTTTCTCTCTCCCTATGTCTCTTTCCCTCTCTCATAGAAACAGAGATGTTAATCTATAAATAAGTGTTCACAAGTTTTTGAGTTTCAAGAAATTAATATATCTAAATACACTCACTTTATATTATCCAAATTACATTTATCCCTCCAAAGTATCCACCAAATCTCACTTTGCACCCCAATTTGAAAAATGGGTTTGTTTGGTACTTATATTTCCAAATCGTCTCACTTTACCCCTGGCACCTTCCAAATTGTCCCAAATTTACACTTGGTCAAGTCATGTCAGGGGGCAAAGTGGGACGATTTCAAAATTAAAGTACCAAACATACCCATTTTTCAAACTGGGGTGCAAAATGGATTTGATGGATACTTTGGGAGGCTAAACATAATTTAGCTGGTTATTAACATTGGTGAAAGTAGGGAGGTCATTAGAAAATGGATATTCAATTTGAAAAAGAGGGAGTATATGGAAACAAGATCCTTCAATTCCTTTACCTGGTCATGACTCTCAGCATAAGCAATACACTTCTCGGTATATCTCCTATTTGTTAGACTCCACCATATTTCACCCACATACCACTCTTCATCTCTCTTAAACTTCATATGGTACCACATGTCAGGAATATACATTGCCAGACGGAAGTCAAACCCAATTCCTCCATCATAGACGGGCCTACCAAGTCCAGGCATACCAGAAACATCTTCAGCTATCACAGTTGCATCAGGCAAGATAGAATGAATCAGACGGTTAGCAAGCATCATATAAACTACAGCATCCACATCTGCTGACTCACTGAAGTAATCATCATAACCTGCAACAACAACAATAACAAATTCTTAGTCCCAGAATGATTTGGGGTTGGCTAACATGAATCATCATATGTAATAGTCAATGGAAAAAGAAAAAAAAAGCTAAGAAGAAATAGGCGGGAAGAAAATTTTGGAGAAGGAAAAAACAATAGAAAAAAAAAATAGTATAAAAGGAAAGAAAAAAAAAAAAAAAGTAAAATAGATAATTTTTTTTAAAATGTGAGTTGAGAAGAAATTTAAAAGAAGAAAAAAGTGGCAAGAAATTTTCATAGGAAAAAATAAAAATCAAACTCCATCACCCACATGAATATAACCTGCAAATGTCTTGTTTATTCCATGGTGATGATACAACATTGAAGTTACTCCATCAAACCGAAACCCATCAAATCTAAACTCTTCCAGCCAGCACCTTAAGTTGGAAAGAAGGAATCTTTGGACTTCCCAGTTAGAATAACTGAAAAGTCTGCTATCCCACAGCTTATGGTATCCTCGATCTCCAGTATGGAAATAAGAATCTTGAGTACCCTGGCCCACATCAAAGCCATTAATTAAGTCCGTCTGTGACATTATTATTAGCATGGCTGTGAACAACATCCATTAAGACACGTAAACCTAAGTTGTGGGCTTTGTCAATCAAATACTTAAGGTCCTCAGGAGTTCCAGATCTGCTGCTGACAGCAAAGTAATTTGTAACGCGATACCCAAATGAGCCGTAGTAAGAATGCTCCATCACAGCCATTAGCTGGATCGTGTTGTAATTGTTTGCCACATTACGAGGCAAAATATTATCTGCAAACTCCTTGTATGAATTTATACGGGGTTCTGAACTACTCATCCCAACGTGAGCCTCATATATCCGTGGTGCTGCAGCCTGCAGGCTGTGGTGGACGGGGGTGTTTGAACTGATACCTGCATCAATAAAAGAATTGACCTAGTTCAAAAAAAAGTAAAGGATTGACCTCAAACACCAGTCGGCCCTGTTTATATTTAGACTCAATGCTTGAATGAAGAAGAGTATACTTTATCCCTTCTTTGTATGGAATCACATCAAACAAGAAACACAATTCTTGTTATCTTTTTTCTTTATTTTTTGGTTCATATAAATCGACAATTGCCTTGACTTTTGAACTGCTCAATTCTCCTTTGGCAACTATCATGTGCCAATGAGGAGTTGCATTTATACATTGTACATTAAGAGCATTCATGTTGTGCCACCAAAATGACAAAAAAGTCGACTTCTTTTGATGTTGCAAAAACTAAAAAGGAACACTCATTTTGTGATGCATCATGTATTGAGTATTAGAATTTCTCAAATCTTCATTAGGGTACATATATTTCAACTGACATATTAGAAAACAAAAACATCTTCGAGTATCCAACTGAAAAAAAGATAAAACCAATTGTGCCTCATTTGGCCATAAAATGGCATTTTCTACTCTTAATTCTTGTCATTGCTGCACAACCATGATTTTTAGCATATTCAGATTGAAATCAGTAAAAAAGGACAGTGTACCTTTCTGAAACTGGTGGGTCCCAGTACACACCGTCATAAGGTGCAGCAAATATAGTGGTGTCAACAGTAGCATAATTGATCCAAGCCGGGATTCGGTCAACCCAAACACCATTGCCATGCTTGAATCGGAACTTAACTCTTGAATTATGAGAAATGGCTGGATTCCCACCAGCATCTGGAATCTTGATGCTCCATACCCCAAATTGATTCTTTTCCATCTTGTGGTTGGAACCATCCCATCCGTTAAAGTCCCCAACTAGTTGTGCTTCCCTGCTCACAGACATTCCGAAGTAGAACTTAGCAAAAAGCTATTAACAACTAGAATGAATTTGTAAGTGCCATTGCTAGTTAGGAAGATAAAAGTAAAATGAGTACTGCTTGAAGAACTTAATGAGCAACAGGAGCCCACTCACGATACATAATACCACCATCTTCTCTGTTAAAACCAAATTCTAGATAACCTATATATGAAAAGGCTGATGAAAAAAAATTATTTGTCAGAAATAAATTAGAAGTATGTTTAAATGGAAAGTGAGTTCAACCGAGGGAAAAACAAATTAGCATTTTAAAGAAACTCACGTTAAATCCTCGAAGCATTTGAACTGATGGATTATTATAATAAAAATTATACAAGTCGGATTGTAATAGTGGGTCTATCAACATAAACTGATCAAGGTTTCTTTTAATATGCCATAACTCAAATGCATAAAAGATCAAATTCCAGGTTATATGGTCTTTCATGAAGTAATATGGAACAGACAAACAATACCCTCCCACTTCTACTATTGAAGGATATGGTAGCATACGTACTGGTACGTGCTGGGGGGTCCCACAGATAACTCAACTCAGCATTTTCTCTAACAGCTTAGGAGTTCACTCCGAAGATATCTGGATATCTGGAGTAATCACGGAACTTTTCTTTTCACTTTTGATAAAGATTTTAATTTTTCACATGTTACATCTGAAGGGACTTGTCAGCCACAAGTATTATTAATCTCTTATATTGTCTTTCACTGATGTGGGGCTTTATGTCTCAACATTTCCGATTCTCTTTCACAATAAAAGTAAAACGGAAACGCGAATAATCTTTTTTGTTGTTTTTATAAGATTACCTTGCGCAAAATCCTCAATGCTTCCTTCATATTCTTCAAAAAGCAGTTTCTGTTCCGCATATCTTTTCATTCTACCTTGGATGTGGTCTTTATACGGTTCCAAACCAGGATCCACAGCCAAGGTACCAATATTTTCTGGATCATTTTTGATAGCTTTCATGGCTGGATTCTTATCGATCTGAACAGCTGAGATCATAAAACTGTTCCCTGCCTGGTGGAATATCACAAATTTACATTAGTTTATAGATTGCACCACAGACATGTGCTTCCCCACACAGTAATTTTTATCAAATGGTTACACGTTAAATTATTAAAGTTCACCGAACTCCTTTATTCCTTTCCAACAACCCCCTGTTATAAATATTCATCACAGAAACATACCCTCACATGCGTTGAGAATCTTGATCGCGGAAAAATCCGGAGAACTTTGAGGAACTTTTCTGGTTGAACTATAAGTCTAGCCTGTCGCTTTGAAGGACCAAACAAGTTACACTCAGGGGCCTGTAATGAAATTAGTTGAGAGGTTATTTTCATATAGTTTAATAACTTATTTGAGAACGCAAGCAAGCACTAACATAACCAAGAAAAAAAGAGGACAAACTAGGCGCAAATGCCATATTTCGTTATGTGTGTATTGATTGGCATCAACAATAGAGCTAACACATTCCCATGCCCGCATAAAGAAATGTCGTCTTATCTCTCTCTCTCTACCCCAATCTTAGATGCACAGGTACAATATAATTTCAAATAGCACATTAAAAAGGATCTCAATCATAAAAATGGATGGTTTAACAAAGGCGTCAAGTGTGAGTTTGACACCTCTGTGAATTTGATAAAAGACTAATTGCTCATAGATTCTGAGATTCAGGTGTAATAATTGATGGGCAAAGCGTAAAAACCTACACCAAAAAACAAATTGTAGTATCTATACCATTATCTCTTAGTTGGGGAAAACTGCAGTAGCATATGATGCAAGGCATGGTGGCTTCTCACTTTGAATGAGCAAAAAGGAAAGAAGCTTCTTAAATCAGTAAATAGCTAATAAGAGTATGTGCTTACTGCCTAACACATACTCCCTCTGTTCAGAATAAATGCCGCAGTTTCCATTTTGGTTAGTCCCAAAATTAACGTCGCGTTAAAAATAAGGAAAGTGACTAAGTGCAATTTTATCATTGTACAAGTAATGTACAAACTAGTAAAGCACCTTCCTTAAAAAAAAATGTTGACAAGTCAATTGCGACATTTATTCTTGGACGGAGGGATTACATTCAGTTAAAAATGCTAAAGCTACAACAGAGAGCATGGAACCCCCGATCCTACAGGAAATAGTGAGAACCACAGATTTGTAGCAATTTATTAAGTACCCTAGTCACCTGAATGGAGATAGTAACTTGTTTATCAAAAAGAATAATGATAAGCAAAAAAGAAAAAAGAGTAATTCTTTAAGCCTAAGCCTAAGCCTAATCCTAAAAGTATATGTACATTTATGTGTGTGTATCCTTCTGAACAATTTACAAATAACAAACAAACACACAAACTTGTATCAATTCCTTCTGAAAGTTCATATTTTCTCTTAAACAATACCAATTCACTAGAACTTACAATAGATAATTAACAAAGTCAAATCCAAATCCAAAATGATAAAATAAAAGGCTGCAAGTGCTCATTTACTACACAATAATCATGATTACATTCCATGTTATTTTGAAATGTCATGAAACTTGTTTGAAACTAAAATAAAACAAAATTATCATTGTTTTGTACCAAACAAGCACTAAATAGAACTGGAATAGACAGATTATCTACTTACCAGTATAAAATCTTGATTTGGGAAATATTTAAACAATCCATTTGTAAGATTTCCCAAAGAAGCATACATTTTCCCCTAATTTTCTGTCTCTTTCTCTCTTATTCTTGAGGTGATCAAGAAAATCACTCGCCTTTAACAACATAATCAAGAATAAACCCAGATGAGATTTCAAGAAAAGCATCTCCTTTCGTTGAGGTGATTTTGAAGCAGAGTGAAGCAAAGGATATGCTTCTGTAATCGCCATGTGAATTTGAACTCTGGGGGCCTGTTCGGTGACTTTCTTTTCTGACTTATTGGTTTTTAATTTTGGATTTACTCCCCTAAGCCCACCAACACTATCCAATTCTTAAAGAGGATAGGATATTCTCATTATTTCTTTCGCGTCCATGCGTATGAATATATATTTTCCCAAGGCCCCATTAATTCAAGGAAAACTTATATTCTCCAAACTACCCTTCCCCACTCAATCCCTAAAATACGCTCACCATCCCCTTCTACCATCTTCCCCCCTCCCTCTATCCCTACGACATCAATATATTCTTCGATAGCCTCCAATAACTGCCTCATTCCCCGTCCGCCTCCATGCCAGTTGTCCTTTTTTCTCCCTGTTGGTCATCCTTGAGCCCATCTCAACTTTAAACCCTATTGACGTCGGTCGAACTTCGTTCATGAAGAGAAACCCTCCCTTGCGCCAGAATGAACGACAGTAACACACCTTCCTTCTAGCCCGCCAGTGAGTTAGTAGTCTCCAACCTCCACGGTTGATCTGAGTTGGAAATTTGGGGCCTAAAAGAGCAAAGGGCATATTATTTGGTGTCGAGGACCTTAAGTTTACCTTCACTTGAGCAACAACGCTAAAGGCGTTCTCGAATGTATCGACTTCTCTCCTAGTTTTTTCGATCTTGCGTGCAAGTTCTTTTTATTCAATGTCTTTATTTCTCTACTTTTCTTAAGTTTTAGTATTATTGAAAGTTGTTGAATCATAGAATAATAACGAGACTTAGAGAATTTTATTATTAAAAATATTGAGGATTTTGGAAGAAGCTTAGACAATTGGGTTTTTGTATTTAGAATTGTTTGAGATAATGATTATGTAAAAAAAAAAATGCAACAAATCTATTACCTAAATAAAGGGTGAGAAGTGATTTTAGCACTTTCCCAGCCTCAGGAAGCTCACCTGGACAATGAGTCTCTCTTGACTACATTCATTTTGTTCCAGCTTTATTTATCAAGAAGCACTTTATAAGCTGTTCAAATATCAAAAGTATTTTTGACCTGATAATAGTGACACTTAATTGATGAACCATTTATGCTAATAACATTTGAAAAAAAAAAAAAAAAAAAACTCTTTGTTATCTTATCTGGATAAAGCAATGAATATTGTGTGTGATAATAAATGGTTCCACATTTAAACTTTCATCAATATATATGATTATTACAGCGCTAGTGCTACACCCGTCTCGTTAAACGCCTGGAATCAAAAACTATTTCAAAAAGAATTTAAAATTTTAAGAAATTACCACTGTATAAAAGTAGAGCATAAAGATAAAAGTAATAATTGTTGAACCAATGATTTTCCCTTGGTGATGATAGTATTAATGAATATTTTTGCATGATATATGGGTAGAAAGATACCTCCCAATCTTGCTGCAAATTTGGAAGAATCAAGCTTCAAGTTATAACATTGACAGGCACACACATATATAGCTATTTATATATTGCATATCCATTGGTATATCGACACTTTGAAGTTTAGCACTGATTTTCTTTGGTATCACTTCGGCGAGTGTTGGAAAGATATACAGGTGATGAGCATTATCAAGATTACATTCTACGTAATCGAATTGGTGATCAACTTTTAAATGATTGT